>JARJCP010000016.1:600000-934368 GCA_029281795.1 Mycena crocata | reverse complement strand
CGTCGAAAGGAAGAGGAGGAGGAGGAGGACAACTACGAGATCGAAACTCAAGGTGCCACGTCCGTGCTGGATGGCTGCCAGTCGTCTTTCAAGGCGGCGGATGAAAAACGGGAGAAAGCGAGCACCAAGTTCTTCGACGACACGGGTATCATGGGGCTGCTGTGCCGCCATGATCGGGTACTGTGGTTGGTCAACATGCGCACGGCGGGGGAGAAGCAGTATTATGTGCTCTCCTGCTCGAGATGCTTTTCCAGCATCTGCCACCCAATATTCGCGTAGGTGTGCTATACGACATTGCATGTCAGCTCCATCGCTCCTGTGTCAAGTTTGGGTTTCTTGACAGGTACATGGACCGCATCCGCTTTGCCGTCTCTGTGTTCCACGCATTTGGACACCAGTGGCCTTGTCAAATAATATACCATCCTCTCAAATGCGCGGGCTTCGGGTTCACGAATGGGGAAGGCTGTGAGCGCTTCTGGCATTCCATTAGCAAGCTCATCGGGTACTTGAGGGTCTCTGGGGTGCGTCATACTTTGTGTTCTGGTTTGCAGCTGAATCTCGATATTTTATTCAAACAGTATCACCATCGACTTTACACCGATCGACAGCCAAGTCGAGCATGCAGACAAGGCCAGCCTCGGGCGGCTCGCACAATGGATTGTTCGACGTACACAGAACTGCGAGGAGAAGCTTCGCCAAGCGCTGAGCGACCTCGCGGAGTCTGGATACGCCGAGTTGCTCCTTCGGGAAGAGTGGGAGAAGCAGATCGCCGCGCAGACAAAACCGATTAAACGTATGTGTTATTTTTCATGTACAGGCTGATGACAAGCTCATATTATCTAATTTTTAGGACGTTCCAAAGACCAGGGGATGGCGGCCATTGAACAAGTCCTTCTCCTGCGCAAAAAAGCTGCGCTAGCCTTGAACAGGTAGCGTCGCTCAAGGAGATCCTGCAGGATAGCGACTCAACAGCAGCGGAGCTCCTCTACGCCGAGGAGGGGGTGGCCACCGCCGAAAAAGCATGGCGCATGGCGAAAAATCGAGCTCGTAACCTGGAGGAAACGCTGGGCGTGAACGACTCGGAGGTCCTGAGAGACATGCTGTTCGCAGAATACTACTCAGAACGAATGAATGCGAGGGCGGTGAAGGAGCGGTTATGGGTGAGACTGAGAGACCGCAAGTTCGAGCTGAGTGTCATCGAGCGCTCAGTCCGCCGGACAACAAGCGGTATGTGCAGGGTTTGCATATGGGCCTTGGACGGGACTGACAAACTGACAGAGAATCAACGGAACGAGCACGCAGGTGCAGCAATCAAGCGGCGCGAGCCGGGGATCGCGAAACTCAGCGCCACCTACAACAAGATATGTGCGAAGATCGCTTCGCTCATTGCGACTGGCAAGGCACCGAGAGGGGCAGTTGCTCCAGAGCCTGTCCCGACGAAAGGCCTTTACCAGCTAGATGTGGACGACGCCATCTGGCAAAACCTCGGCCTAGACGACGAGGAGCTGGGGTCGACGCCGCCCTTATGGCTGCGCAACGAGAAGGTCAAATCTGGCATCAGGGCATTGTTACAGAAGGATCGATGTGAGGAGGAGGCCCCCACTCTCCTGCGCGAGCGCCGATCCCTTCAGATCTGGTTCGCGAGGGAGTGGAAAACGGTGGAGCGAGAGATTGCGCAAACTGCTGACGGTAAGCTTGGAATCTATTGTGCGAGATGAGTCTGATGGTCGTTTATTAACAGCTGCTACACGCTATCAATTCGAGCTTAGGCGCAATGAACTGCTCCAGCTCTGCGTCCTTTGGAAGAAGTCAATCGACCAGCTGGCAGATGTGGCCGACTTGCCGAATTGGGGCCCGACGCCCGCCGAACTGCTGCAATGTCAGATTGAAAACGTGACGGCGACTTGGGGCGATGGAGAGCTGCCAGCCGATGAAGTCGCGGATTTGGCAGGGGATGAGGATGACGATGGGATGTATGAGGTGGTGGCAGCGCTGGAACGGGCAGATAACCATAGGGGTGCAGACGAGAACGACGACCTAGCAGAATGGGCTTCAGATGAGGAAGACTTTTTTACGAACTAGAACGTATGTAAATTACTATATTTTTGGGTACATTAATTGCAGCTATAGGTATGTGCCACCGGAGACGTTGGTGGCACCACAGGACAATGGAATTACATATGTGGATAAGGTATCGTTGAACGCCCGTTGGGGATTTCAAATGTGGCCGCCGATCGCACATTGTGCAAGCAAGGCTGAATTCAGCTTTGGTTGGACAATGTGCGATTTGCCGAGCTCGGTGAACGGCGCTGCGGAAGGCAGTATAAAAGGGACAGTAATGTGAGCGCTTTTGCATCTTCTCCCCTACTTGCATTCATTCCATGTCTACCCAGGCCGTCCTCACTGCATACTTTACTCCCCCTGTCGGAGGCTTGCGCGAAACCACGATCCACCCTCGCAATGGTGGGGCTCGCCGTCGTTATCGCGGCCTTATGGGCCGCGTCCAGACAGTCCTATCTCAGTTCTGGACCCCAGGAACTCCCGTTACTCGTCAACTCCAGGATCACGCAGGGCCGCTTCGAACCCCCAACCGCCTCCCGACTCTGTCTCCAGATCGACGCCCGCTGCCATTTTCCGCACCCACCACGGAGGCGGAAATGCGTATGAACGTCGCGGCGGTTCTGCAACGACTCCCGGCCCACCGAGCCGCATTACGTTCGTGGTGGCAAGAGACAGAGGCTGGTAAGTAAATCTTTTTGTTGTTGTGCTTCGCCAATGTATAGGCGCTGACGACGGTCGGGACTTACAGTGGAGCGCAATCACGATCGCAATCGCGAGGCCGCCGATTGGATGGTCAACTCTGAGTGGATGGGGGAGCAATGGTGTGACGGTGCGTGTTGATACTGTTGCCCCTGCAGGCCACTGCTAATTGTTTTCTTTCGTTGCAGGGGAGGAAGTTTGGCTGGATACTTTGGGACCCAGGGCGCGTGTGTGTTATGGTGCGTGGCATTTTTCCTTTGCGAGCCTCGCCTGTTTGACCTGATTTATAGAGGAGAGCGTCAATATATCTCTCATCCTGAACGCGAGTGGCGAGTTCGACCGCCTCTGCGGCGACGGTGTGGCGGCCTTCGAGGCTGCCATGGCGGCGGATGCCGCCTCCATCGCGGACGACATGACCGACCGACAATCTGCATCAGATTCCCTCAAGGGCTCCGACATCGGCAGGGCCTCGACTACCAACACCAGCGTCGAGGGTACTCTGAGCAGTGCTAGCAGCATGCCGTCCCTGCTGCCTATGAGCGACGCGGGCGGGCCTACTGCTTGGCCTAATGCTCACGACAGGATGGTTGCGCTCAGGGCCCAGGTGCACACGGCCACCCTGCGGAGCGCCATTCTGGCTGCGTCGCCCGATCTCCAAGATCATGAGGTGACTCACCGTCTGGTGGATTTTTACTCCGCAGGTGAGACAACCGCGTACAGAGTCGCTCAGTGGCTCGGGGGAATACGGGTCGAAAAGAATCACCTTGGATAGTGTGTTGCTTTTTTCGCCTCCTTACAAATGTGTACCGTACTGTAGCTCATGGTTGTTTTTGTCTTTAAATACTGCGCTTCGTTTTTTGTTCTTCGCCACATGTATTTTTACGGTCTCTTGGCCTTATTTTTGCTACAAAAATGTACCATGGGAAAATATTCTGACGTTTGATCGGCGTTTTGAAAGGGATCGGCGGTACATGGGAAAAGGATCGGCGTTTGACGTCATCGCGGCAAAGTAAGTGTTCGGTTTCTAAGCGGGCCGTTAATAACGCTCGTTTATTTTGAAGGCACTTCGACAACGATCTGAAGGAAATGCAGTGGGTGTACACCAATTTTTTAGAAGATATATATTACAGGGAGGAAGAACAAATAATGGCAACAATGGGAACCGGGCTAATTACAATGAATACAAGGAAGCGTTCAGTCTGTACCCAGGCCGTTACTGACGTTGCAAGTAAGGCTAGTTGATTTGCGAAGCACCTCGACAATGATCCTGAAGGAAATACAAGGGGTGTACACCAATTCTGTAGAAGATATGTGGTAGGGATAATTACAACGACGAACGGAACAGTGCTAATTAGAATTATACAGTGTACTACAGCAGGAAAGAACCACAGGTTCATTATAGGTATGTTACAATCAGGGAAATTAAGTTAACTAACTAACTATATACGATAGAATAGATTTCGGCTGGACGTTCAAAATTAAAGCCACTCGTTCATGGGATAACTAGAAGACGTGAGTGCTGACGATAGAGAGAAGCAGTGAATATAAACTCACAAGCGCAAGTCGGGTTCGCCGGCTTGTATCATCTCATAGCGGATAATGGCCAAAAGTCTGCTACTGGTAACAATAGCGCTGACGTCGGAGTACTCGCGATGGCGCTTGATACAGGATCGTCCCAAACAGGTTCGTCGCAAACATAGGGCTCCATGCCGTTTGAGCGCCAAATGGACCCTCCGCTCTGAAAAAAAGGTAAAGAAACTGAGATTAGGGGTGGGAAACAACATACCAACGTGCATGCGACGATTGCAGAAGAAGAACCCATGCCAGACATTCTGTTGGGTCAAAGACTGGCACGGGGAGTACTGGGAAACACGTCTGGGGAGCCAATTGGTATGTCCAGCCTTCAATTTGATGTTTTTGAGCAAAGGTGGGATGGGTTCTGTCGTTTGTGGTCGCTGTGCCCCGGGCCCGGGTAGACGTTGGCTGGTGATATACAGGCCCCCAGGTGCATCGTTGGGATATGTCCGCGCTACTTGGGACCTGGAAATGGTTAAGTTGACGCCCAGACTTGCTGAAAGGAATACTGACATGGTGGTAAGAAATAACGTGGGTGAGGGTGAATCCTGACCAACGGTCAGCATAAAAGTGAGCAAGGTATGTTCAAAAGAGCCTTACTGTGCAGTTTCTAATGGGACATGGGATGTAGGGAGGTGAATGAATGAGTTTTGGTGCTACTACAGGTGTGTTATCTGATTCGACACAAGCGCGTTTTCCCATTATATCACTAGAGATCTAAGCGTGGCTCAGGGGTCACGATAGAATTCGGCAACTTTCTATGTACTCGGTACACGCGTTGGTGACTCTTGAAAAACCAAGCTGAAAACGGGACTGGAATAAACAAAGGACAACAACCGCTACGGTCCGGATATGGCAATTTTGATGTGGAGGGACAGAAAAGGCGGGTAAATTGTGTTTGCAGGTTTAAATATTGTGTACGTACTGGTAAGGATTACCTGAGTTGAATCGATGCATTTTCTGGGAATGCAAACACGAAATGAGAATGCATTGAGAATTAAGGGATGATGGATGTATCCATGCTGCAGACGCATGATGTGGGTGCATCCAGATACAGCGTGGACGTATCCATTGAACCGTGCAAATAATGCAGTATAGAACCAAATAAAGATCTGGCAGTGTCCATAGAACAGATTGGACATGTCCTTACTGGGACCAAACAAATGAGTGGATGTTTCCACAATATGAGCTAGGGTTATGTGGATGCATCCAGGTGGAAAGGGGAAAAAACCACTGGATGTATCCACTGTTGAAAAAAAAAAAAGACTGGACACATCCACTTATTGGATATTATAAGTGGACATGTCCACTTGACATTTTATTACACAGTGGACGTATCCACATGCCTTGGACACGTCCAGTCTGTTAAACAAAAAAAAAGTGGTTGTATCCACAGTAAATAAATTACCAGTTTGGATATTTCCACCACTATATGGCCATGTCCACAGGCGGAGAAAAAGAGAAGGTGGACATGTCCATAATGAATCCCTGGATCTGTCCATTTAGAGCCATTGGATATGTCCAGAGGTTGGCTGTGGTATACGATTCGAGCAGGCAGTTGCATTAGGGGGGCAAATATTCACCAGGCGGGGGTATACCGAGCCAGGCGGGCAAATATTCACCAGGCGGTGGTATACCGAGCAAGGCAGGCCAATATTCACCAGACGGTGGTATATCGAGCCAGGTGGGTGAATATTCACCAGGCGGTGGTATACCGAGCAAGGCGGGCAAATATTCACCAGGCGGTGGTATATCGAGCGAGGCAGGCGAATATCTGCCAGGCGGGGGTATACCGAGCCAGGCGGGCAAATATTCACCAGGCGGTGGTATACCGAGCAAGGCAGGCCAATATTCACCAGACGGTGGTATATCGAGCCAGGTGGGTGAATATTCACCAGGCGGTGGTATACCGAGCGAGGCGGGCAAATATTCACCAGGCGGTGGTATATCGAGCGAGGCAGGCGAATATTCACCAGGCGGTATTATACCGAGCAAGGCAGGCGAATATCTGCCAGGCGGGGGTATATCGAGCCAGGCGGGCAAATATTCACCAGACGGTATTATATCGAGCCAGGCGGGTGAATATTCACCAGGCGGTGGTATATCGAGCCAGGCGGGCAAATATTCACCAGACGGTATTATATCGAGCCAGGCGGGTGAATATTCACCAGGCGGTGGTATATCGAGCCAGGCAGGCCAATATTCACCAGACGGTGGTATATCGAGCCAGGTGGGTGAATATTCACCAGGCGGGGTTATACCGAGCCAGGCGGGCAAATATTCACCAGGCGGGGGTATACCGAGCCAGGCGGGCAAATATTCACCAGGCGGTGGTATACCGAGCAAGGCAGGCCAATATTCACCAGACGGTGGTATATCGAGCCAGGTGGGTGAATATTCACCAGGCGGTGGTATACCGAGCAAGGCGGGCAAATATTCACCAGGCGGTGGTATATCGAGCGAGGCAGGCGAATATTCACCAGGCGGTATTATACCGAGCAAGGCGGGCGAATATTCACCAGGCGGGACCCACCAAAAGGGCCCCAGAAATCCCCAAAACGATCTGATATTACTACCTACAGGTACAGGATAATATACTAGCCCCACAAGCCACCAAAAGGGCCCCGCAGAGCCCCAGAAATCCCAAAAACGAGCTGGCCCTATAGGCAGCCGTGGACACGTCCACTGTGGCCGTGACGTGACACTGGGTGGATGTGTCCACGGCTGGTGGATATGTCCACATGGGTGGTATTTGACCACAATATGGACCCCTCCTAGGCGCATCCTCTCCCATAATGAAATGAGGCTATAAGGCCCAGGTTAGTACTAGCCTGAAGTGGAGGTAGATGGAATGGAAGCTGTTCAAGGGCGTACTGTCTGGGACAATGCGCAAGACATTCGGAGCTGCAAGATATGAAACTGGTGAGAATGGAGGGACGAAGACGCCACAAAGTAACATGCCTATTTCTGGCATTTGGTACAGTCCACCATCGTCCCATACAGGTCTTCGATCGGGTAATGGGCGGAGTGATTGGGCGACGGTAGGGGATGGAGACGTTCCACATCTTACATTCATCGTGTAAGCTGAAACCGATGTCGTTCCTGGTCCTGTATTAGGCGCAACCACATCATATAACATGTTTTCCCGCCGGCCAAGTCCAAAGTCATTCCTGGCAGGATCGTCGTTTGAAAGAATAGTAGCCATTGACGCAGCAGAGCCGATTATCACCGCGTTCGATCCTGCCGGTGGCGACGCGTCCCAACTGAGGATCAATTTTCAACGGAACTGTGCAGAGATTTTTCCGAACTGGACTCACAGCGTGGAAAAAACAGACGGGCTAGCCCAGGTGCTGTTCGCCCCAAAATGCACAGTTTCGTTGACCGGTACCAGCCTGAACAGCGCGGGTGTTGTGATTTTCAGACCTGCCATCATCGTCAAGTACATTCCGATAGTTACAACACTCCAGATGGCTGCGGGGACGGAGAGTTGATTCCAAAATGTGTTCACAGCAGCCCCTAGCCCGCCCCAGGCAGCCTGCTGGTCATGAATACTGGTCATCGTCACAGAGCCCGAGTGCAGGGTCCTACGCAATGCGAGTCTTTGAGTGACGTATAACAGTGCGGCAAGGTAAACCTAAATTTCCTTCAGAGACGCAGGTACATAAAGACGAACTGGAATCACCTACAATAGCGAAAACCTGAGAAACAATGCTAATTGCGAGGGAAAGGACTGTTGTTTGCCGGCCCAGTGATACGTGGACTCGTTGCTCAAGTTGAAAATGGCGGATAATCAAAAGTGTAATATGGATGACGGCCAACAAAGCATGCATTCCAAATGCGAGAGCGTGCAATCCAAGGAAACTATGCCCACGCCGATTCCCTCCTGGTATCTGGTCAACAGAAAAGCTGCTGAGAATGACACTGCCAACGGACCTCGAAAGAGGGTCATCACGGGTCTGCGGGAGCTGTACTGTACATTTTTCATGTCTAAAGGGAGGATAAGATCTCGCGACGGCGAGCAGGGAACCGCGGTTATATACCGACCTCGTTGGCCAGACAACGGAACGCGGGAAGTGACAGATTTCTGTGAAACAAGCTGTGATAAGATCTGCACAGTGCATCCATCAAATCGGATCCGCAACTTGTCTGGAACACCTGTCCATAAAGGGAAGTCGAGACTTGGTCGAGACTCGACCTCCCTAATCTCAGCTGATCTCCCGCTGATATGTTGTATAGAAGCATGGTGGCCGTCTAGCGGTACTTCAGATTACATCTTGGTAACTAAACACAATGCTGGTTAAAATAAATTCATTGGTCGTTGACCATGTCAAGAACTTCAACGTATCGATCACTTACTTTGTCAGGGTATCCATAAATACTTCAACACAAGCTGAAATGTATGGCAGAACCTTGGGGTCATTCTGGGTAATTTTCACGCTTACGCACCCCTGATAACAATGCAAAACCTCCAGGAGTTTGTTCTAATCAAATAGATCTTATTTCTGTCACAATTGGCGACTTCAACAAATCATCCGAACACATCCTCGCTGTATCTTCCCTCCTTCCTGAAGCCCGAGAACCATTCAGAAGAGTCGGAAACACCCCCGACCTGCTCTGCGATTCGCATTAAACTGCGACGCACGCCTTCGCCCACGCGAACGGCGGAGCCGCAGACGTAGACTCGCCCATCATTGGAAATATCGCTCCAAATTTTCAGCGCGTCCCGAACCAGGAGCTGTTGTGCAAACCGCATTGGACCGCCGTCCGCCGAGTATACCGCTTCCAGAATTACAGTCCCGTCCTCGACGTAGCCCTCAACCAAGCTAGGACACATGTTAGATGGGAGTGAGACACGATGTAGAAAGAACTTACGCTCTGAGGGTTTTCATATCGTGGTAGGATGTTCCGTAAAACAATCGGAAGGGTGCCTTGCCTCCGTATTCAGGGACCTTTATTCCTTGCGCCCGTCGGTGTTCCTATTGGGATGGATATCAAATTCAAACATGACGACCCTGCTATGAAACCACTCACCAGGAATCCAAGGAAAGCTGAGATACCCGTCCCGGAAGCGACCATCGTTACCGGGATTGCTGGATCCGTGGGGAGATGGAATGAGTCTTGTGCAGGCCGTGACCTCACCCACACCACATGCCCCACTTCCGAGCGTTTCAGGAAGGAAGAGCAGAGTCCCTGGTCAGAACTTCGGCTGTCCTCGACGCCAACACACAAATTTACCACTTGAGGTTCAACCAGTGGACTACTAGCAATGGAATAGCGACGGGGGTGTGTCGCGCGGAGTACAACGAGTAGCTTTTGCAGAGTAAGGCCCTCGGCGATGAGTGGATGGTTTGTGATCAACTGGGCGAAATTCGGATTTTTCTGGAAAAACCCGTTTCCCGTGGGTCCATCAGATAGTGAACTGGCGTCTGTTAGAATAGCACTGAGACTGTGAAACCTATCCTCCGCAGGAAGGAAGGAGACAATGCTTTGCAGTGCGCCTCGATGGAGCGGTCCAGCCAAGTCGGCATAGTACAAAAGCAGATGTCGTAGGGTGATCGGGCCGCGGTCCAGTAGCAAAGCTGCAAGCGATTTTGGGTTGACGTTTGCAGCGACATCCTCCACGGTGAAAACGGCGTCGGCAACGAAATTAAGGGCCACGAGTAGGTGGTCAACCACAACTAGGTCGTTCTCTGGGAAAACCTCCATATGGTCGCCCACGCGGTATGTAAACCCTTCCGGGACATCGAAGGAGAGCAGACGCATTCCGCGCAGCATGGGCGTATCCTCATCCACGAGCTCGATATTGGATCGCAGCGTCGCCTTCACGAAGTCTGGAATCGGAGGGTGCGACAGGAATGTTTCTGTGCCGCCGGTGGAGGAAGACTGCGGAAGGAATGCAACCTTCACAGATTCTGAGCTGTATTCCGACCCGCTGACGAGCATGTTACCCTCGGGCTGACCGACTTGGGTCCATCCGTTCACGTCCACACCGAAATTGGCAGCCGTGGCAGCCCAAAGTTTCGTCATCCATGCGGTGAAGTCCCGATCCTGGTCGATGTTGGAATCACCAGTCCCTTTCTCGAACATGCGATTGCCACCGAGTGCAGCCATGTTCGCGTCAACTTTGTTTGGCTGGGGGTAAAAATATGAGATCAACAATCGTGAATGAACATGTTCGTAACAACGTACGAAGGCTTGATAAGTCGACCCCCATTGCGTATTCCCTGCGCCAAACACACAAAAATTGATTCCCGCGAATCGTGAGTCGTTTCCGGCCTTTATCTCCGTGTCTAAACCTTCTGAGAAAGATAGAGCAGAATCGGGGGCCTCGCCGTTGTACGTAGCAACACAAATCACGAAGAAGTTGGGGCCGCCGCCGACTTCCGCCGTCTGCCTTGAATCGGCGAGGGGTGAGTCTGCGAGAGAGACCAACTGGACGTCGGAGAAACCAAGTTGTCGCGCTTTGGCTGCGGCATCACCCGCCATCCCTTCGCAAGTCCCATTATTCGAGGCATGGACTGCCCAGAATTTTGGCAGCGATTTTGAACCAACGGGAGGCTGAGGTGCCTGGACCTTCTCCTCGACACGTTTATCCACCATTTTGACTTCCGAAGGATCCACCTGCTTGCTCAGCCGCATGGTAAAGTTAAGCGGACGATACAGAGGAAATTCGGGGTCGTATATGACCGAACCTTCTGTTGTGTTCGTGATTTCAAAATTCAGAACGATGCGGCTGAGGATGATCTTTATTTCTTGCAATGCAAAGTTGAATCCGATGCACGCGCGGCCACCTGTTCGAAATTTGCTTGAATATGTGTATTCTCACACAATTCTGAAGAACTTACCAGCGGCAAACGGAATGTACGCATTCTTGTGTCGTCTGCGAACCTCTTCCGTGCCCCACCGATCAGGATCAAAGGTGAGCGGGTCCTACGAATGAGCGATTTGAATGATAGAATACTTTGCAATGGGGGTTCCTACCTTCCAGTGCTCAGGATTGACCATCACTGAATGCAATGCGACAGTGATTTGCGAACCCTTCGGAATGAACAGTCCTCCCGGCATGATAACGTCTACGGAGATGTCAGATTGGCGCGAACCTGTAATCAGAGGATATACCTTTCTGAGCCTCGCGGGTAGGCTGGAAGGCGGGATTGTACAGTCGTTGCATCTCTTTGACAAACTTTCCAGCGAGAATAAATTAATGCATTGTGAAAGTGCGCAACGACGCACCCAATCCAAGTATTCAACTTTCGCAAGCTGATCAGCAGTGATCTCCTTGTCGGCTCTCAAGCCAGCGGCCAACAGCGAGGCGTATAACTTGCGAGCCTGTGCAGGAAATGTGGAAAGACAAAACCAAAGCTGACAAGGGTGTATCAATGTTGGAACTCAATATGTGTTATCGTCATGTCAAGCCTACCCATGACAGCGCGCTTGACGTTGTGACTTGCCCAGCGAGAAGAAATGTAATTATATTCTCATGAACGAGTTCCACGTCCATTTTCTTTCCTTCTTCGTCCGTAGCGTGAAGCTGAATCACAGCCAGTCAATCAGCGGGGGTGTGTCAAGGCGAGAGTCAAAGTTACCATATAATCCAGCAAGCTTGTTGTCTCCAATGCCGCCCGCTCATAAGGCATGTCGTTAGTATCACCCTGCAGCGTCCTCTCTGCTTGTTCATCCACAAATGATCTCTGTATCCGCAGAAGGGTTAGCAGCAACACCTCAACACAAACACAGGTAATGGACCCACAACTTCGGCGTCAACGGCTCTCTGCGCCCTTCTCTCGGGATTGGGCAGCGCACGATAAATGCGCCCTTTCCGGAAAAGTGATTGGGCGAGTTTCAAGTTTTCCCCCATGAGGTGGAAGATTTTCGGAATGGAAGTTTCTCCGCTGCGGCGATGAAAAACATTATAATTCATCGTAGGAAGCAACCAAAAAAGTTCATTACCTGTCTAGCATTTTGAAATCAACACCAAGGGAAACTTCCCCGATTGTTTCTGCCGCAGCACGCAGTGCCCACGGAAATGCATTGAAACTCTTGCCTTCCTCCTGAAGCCTGCTCAGAGAGTAAGCGCGTCTCACATCTCAGAAAAATCAATGAGTAAACACGCACACTTTGAAGCAGTTGACGAGTCGGGTCGCAGTATGATCCATCGTACGAACGTAATTCCGCATGGCCTTGGCACCCATGGCGGTCATCATGAACTTATGGCTGGTCGACCACGCAGGATTGGTCGTGTCGGCGGTGAATATCCCATTGGGTAACGTCATCTTGAACGCAAACAGCGGGTGGTTCTCACCGATCTGAAGAACATCTATGTGATCAATCCTGCATTCAATTCAATTATTTTTTGTAGAGCCACTTGCCGTTTTGCTGAAGAACTCCCCTTCGCTGAGTACCACACCGGCACAGTCCGGATCATCGGTGAGGTAGATCGACTGCAATTTTGATGAGCGTAGTTGGAGAAGGGTTGAGTAAATAGCATACCCTGCCGAGAGAAGCGACGTGGACAATGTGCCCGTACTTATTGAGCAGCCGTTGGTAATTTCCCATGAAATCTGGATAAATCTCGCTGTAGCCGCCTATGAAGGGTATGCCGCCCGTAGGGCCCGGAACGGGTCGAACCTGATTAAAGAATGATCGTTGGGTTTCCAAAGGATAGGTAATACAACTAACCTTCTTTCCGCTGATGAGGATGGCAACTTTGGCCTGGGCCAACATCATTTCGGTGGTGTCGAGCAGCTTGAGATCGCTCGCAGGAGTATCGGCATTGGCAGCCTGGTGAAAGGACACAGTGCTTGCGAGAGCGACACCGAAGTTCGACGCGACGGTCTTCCGGAGCTCGTCAATGGACTGAGAGTTCCGGATGTCGATGCTAACGCCATCTGCGTCGGGCTTTCCGTGGAGATAGAATACGATAGAGGGCATTTCAGAATGTTGAGTTACCTGGTGAGCGAGAGTAGTTTTTATACTGTGAAATTGCAGCATTCGTCGTACGAGGAAGCGGGTTTCAACGGGGGGTGGTGGGACTCGCGATGCGCGCTAGGACGGCTGTGCGACAGTAGCGGCTGTCGGTTCAAGAAGTGAGTTGTTCCGGTATGGCTAGCTCGGTCATGACCGAGCTAACTCAGCAAGTTTTAACAGAACCGAGTTAAAAACAGTTTCGGCCATCATGCACCGATGCCGACGGGTAAAAGCGACGCCGTGTGTTTGTGAACGCAACCAGGCGGAGAAGAATACTAGCGGAACCGCATAGAAAATAAGGTATGTGATGCCGACATCATACCAACTTATAATTATTCAGCCGTAGTTTCCCGCCAGGCGGTAAAACTGTTATCATTTCAATAAGGTGGGAATATTTGAAGAGTACATACACATACCCGGAAACACTAAAGGCTTCAGAAAGACCTCCATAGCCGTCGCCGAATCGTATAGAAAAAACAACGGGCAGCTGCCGGCGGCGTGCCGTTGCGGCCAAGTTGCGGCCGGAGAGTCGAGACTCGAATGGTGTCAGAATTTAGCCGCCGTGATGTTCGATGACGGTTATTTAATTGAGGGTTACTTGAGAATGCGCATAACAGGAGGCATTAGGAATCGAAACCGTGAAGAGATGATGGTCGTCGGAAGGAAATGTAGGCTTGTTTGTCTCGTTATTTATTTCAATAGCCAATGGCCTCTACGACACTGCCACTCGGCTGTGCCTCTTGACTTCTTACCACACCGCCGGCCCACCGCCGGCTGATACTGTACAGTTTCGATCAATTCGGATGTCACGGGTCACAGGCCCCAAAATTTTCGAATATATTCGAACCTGTCACTGGTCACCGAAGGGATTTTCGAATGTTCAAAATGGTCACAAAATCCGCGAAAATCGGCCAAAAAATCAACTTTTCGTGTGCGCGGTGCTTTGCACCGCGGCCTTCTCGCGGAATGATGCGCCCGGTGGCAGCTTTGCTCGTTGAGGATTTTTCGAGTGTTTGTTTGACTGAGGCCACTGCGGTACATTACAGTGTTCTCAATTCGGGAACGTGTTCCATTGATGACCAGATCATAGCCAGCCACCCTGGATAACAGCCATCTTCTCCGCGATGTGCCGGTGTTGAATGTACGAGCACAATGGAGTTCACCTCGGGGTCGAGCACCTAAGGGCTTTGACGACGACTGAAGGTGGCATGGGTATATCTTTCACATCGAAAGTGGTAATTGTCGGCAAGAGCTCGGAGAGATATTCGGTGGGATGCATCAAGGGGGTGGATCTCTGTGATTGTTTCGGGGCAACAAGAGCTCTTCCGGCCCGTCTGAAATCTCGAAGATGTCGGGAAGAGCACCCATTGCAAAGGCGAGGCGAGGAGGTGGAGGAAAAAATTGTAATTATGTCATCAATATGTCATTCAGACCGCATCTCATTTGATCTGACCCCTTTAGGCTAGGGCAATGTTTTATGCTGTATTCTATGCTCTACATCCTCATACAGTGTTGAGAGAGCTATCTGCAGTGTATAAGAACCCTTTCTACTCCTTTCCGCCCAATTTTCGAATTTTTTTCTGTGTCACAGCTACTCCAGCCCATTTTCGAAATCTCAAGTTCGAATTGGCGGCTCACAGGTCACAGCTGAGTAGAATTGATCGAAACTGTACAGTATTGGGCTCTGGTCTCATCGTCCACTTCTCAATCGCGACCCAACAGGGCAAATCCAAATCTAGATCCCTCTGCTCATTACATGATCGACCGACAAGCCTCCTGTAAGTAGATTGAACTTCAAGTTCTCCCGGGAGTCGGGACGGTACTACACGCATCCATGCACTTTTCGGCTTGATTAATATCAGTCGCTAACTCCTCTGAGTCGAAGCCCACTCAACTACCGGGCGATCACACATTCAGAGTTTAAGACTCCGTGATACTTCGATTGAGTTCTTCATTTTCCTGACCGCCCATCTTTAAATTTGTTGCAGACTCGGGGACCCACCTGTGTAGCCCTCCTATCCGGTCTAGTTAGAGGTGGAGATATATATGACCTCCACCTCTAATTAGTTGGCCATCAATTGATGGCCTATGTTTTCCTTAATTCCCCTTAATTCCCCGCGATATAACGCGCTATTAGCGATAATCCTCCCGCCCGCCATCAGTCGTAGGCGCGCGCCGCCGCGCCCCATCAGATTCTCCGACGTCGCCATCAAAAGCGCCCGGCAACGGCGCGAGCGCCCTCCCATCAATCCATCAAGTTGCCATCAACTTGCCCGCCGCCGCCGCCAAAGTCGTCCGTTCTGGACGCAATAATAGCCGTAAATTCAGGGGGAAATTACAGAGGATAGAACTCCCTATTATGAAGGGGCCCCGGCATTTCTTACTTCTGAACTCTCCCTGCCTGTCACCAAGTACCATTAATAAGACAATTTGTAACAAAATACAGACTATCTAAATTAATAGCAGAGGGAACGGGCGGGCATAAGGCATGGGGAGTATGGGGCATGTATATATTGTGCATAGGGGATATTAGACGACTGCCAAGGACGCTGGGGAAGCATTACACCGTGGTGCGAGCGGCGCGAGCGGAGCGAGTGGAGCGAGTCGCATCCTTCGACACCTTGCGTTTCTTGGCCGGCGGGGCGTTCTCGCCATCCCCAACAGACGCCGACTCGCGTTTCTTCCCCTTGTCCGAGCGCTCCTTGCGCGTCCTGATGGCGGCGGGGTTAGCGGCGACGGCGGGGCCAGTGTTGGCAGCTGAGCTGGAGGTGAATGCTGCAGGAGCGGCAGGCGTGGGGACCGCGGGAGCCGTAAAGACGAACGGGTTCAGGGGGAACTCGGGTGCGGGATCCGCGACGTAGTTGAAGTCCAAGTTGGGGAACTGGGTGAGGTCGAAATCAGGGAGCGAGTCCCAAAACGCCTCGTCAAAGACTGGGGCAGCGGGGGTAACGATGGGGGCAGGAGCTACGAACAAAGGAGCAGGGGCTGCCGCCGTGTCGACGGCGGGGATCTGTGTGGTAGCCGTGGGGAAGGCAGGGGTGACGATAGCAGGAGCCGGGCCGGCGGGGACGACGACGGGGGCAGCAGCGACAGGGGCTGGGGCGGTGACGGTCGCGGTCGCCGCCGTGGTGCTGCGCGAGGCGCGCTTCTTGCCCTTGTCAGAGCGCGGGGCGCGCTTTTTGAGAGTCCCGCCGTTTGCCTCGCGACGCGCCTCCAGTTCGAGGGCAAGCTCGTTCTGCTGGGACTTCGTCATATGCACCCAGTGGATCGCACCGCTGCGCAACCCGTCGCGCAACTTGCGCAAGATCTCCGTGCTGGTGATCTTCGAGGGAGCCTGCATGGGCACCTTCTCCGGCCATCCTGCGAGCTCGACATGGTACTCGTGGCGGACTTTCTCGTTGTAGTCAACGTACGCCATGGCTGCGTCCGCTTTTTTGGTGATCTTACCTAGGTACAAAGTAAGTTAAGATACATAAAATTAGCAAGGGAAGACGACATACGGAGACCAGCAACAGTCATGTCGACGATTTGGTGGCGCATGCTGCCGCCATTGTTACGGTCGCGCGCCCCTGAGAATCTGTTAGCAAAGGATGAAGGGACAGGATAACAGAGTGACGCACCACCATCCTGGGTGCAGCACCACTGTTCGAACTTGCGCAGGAAGTCGAACTCGGAGATGTCAAAGACCTGCTCAAGGAAGTCGAGCGAGCCGTCGGAGTCAACAGAGTGGGGGAGAGCGGTGTCATCAGGGTTGCCACGCGAAAACACGGCGAAGCCACGAACGCCGGTGCGTTCATACAGGTCGAGCAGCTGCAAACGAGGTTAGATGTAGTAAGATTTCGGGCAGACATAGACTCACAACGTCACGTATGTTCAACTCCGTGCGGACTGCGTCGACGGCAGCTGCCTTGTTGGTGGAACGCGCGCCCTGCCGATGCAGCTCGCGGTGCTCGACCAGCTGGTCAATCAGGCGCTTCTTTTCCGCCTCAGAGAGCCTGCCGATGATGCCGTCCTCGATGTCATCCTCAAGCTCCATCTGAAGGTCGGTGAGCACCTTGGGGTGCTCGCCAGCTGCACAACGTAAGTAAAAAGTCCCCCCAAAAAACTGCCAATCCAAACAACTGACCTTCCTTTGCCTTCACGGCGCGGTCGTGGATGATCGCATTGCGCAAGTTGGGCGCACGGCGAGATTTGAACTGTGTCGTGTTGCAGATCATCGCCCGGACCTGCTCCTCGGATTTACTGTGCTTCTGCGAAGTTTTGGTGATCCACACCGCACGGTTGGCGTAGAACTCGTCGATGTCTTCATGGTAGGCAGCGAGGCGCTGCTTACGCATGGCAGTCATCAGGGCTTTGGTGTTGCGACCAGCCTGAGACCTGTCCTGTGCCCAGCGCTTGCGCGCCGGGATGACACCTTTCGCTGGGTTACGCGTCGAGTGGGCAGAGGGCTGGGATGTACGGGCCATTGAAGTTAGAGGGTGAAATAGATGGGTGTTGTGGTTAGAGAGCAGTAGAGGTGATGAAAAAAAAGAGCGGCAAAACTCCTCTGCGGCGTCTCCAGCACGACACCGCAGAGGAGGGAGGAGAGATCATGCAGTGATGGAGCGCGTGAAATCAAAGTTGGGATGATTGATGTTTCCACGACCATGCAACCCATCAAAATGCAAATCCTTGGCTTTATTCTCTCACTCCGTCTCCTTCTCCCTAATTTCGAGCCACAGAAAACATATTGTCGAACCCAAGGCACTATTTCTCTCCCCCTCCGCTCCAAAAAAATCTGAAAAAATTTGGACCTCAGAATCACATTCAACCCGGGTATATTTCTACTCTACAGCCTCCTCTCTCAACCTAATGGTTGAGCGGTTGGCGTGTGCACTTTGCCAAGGAGAAATCCGTGGCACAGCATTTGCCAACCACTCAAACATTAGGTTTTGCGTTCAAAACCTATAACTCCACTTATTTTTACATTTATTTTTTTTACATTTCTTGGTTTGCACACAAGAACACAAGGCAATCTCATTTTTTTCTTTCTCACTTTCACTCATAACTTGCAGAATCAGATATATATAAATTGTCTAAACTACGTCAAGTATTCAAACAGTCTTTAAAGATGACATGCGTGCAGCCTCGTCGTCGATGAACCTCAAAACGGCGGCCTCGTCGTATGTGAACATGAGATCAGCATCCGGTGAATCCCTGAGAACTGCCATCGCGCGGTCACTGAAATAAAAACAAGTGAATCAACTCAAAACGAGTCAAGAAAAAGCTATAGGGGACTCACCGATCTTGAAAAATTGTGTTGTGCCCGCTCACAGCATACAGGAGCACTTGACGCTGTCCTGCGCGCGATCGATAGGCGGCAAAAGCTGCAGGGCCTGTCCGAATATAGAGCTGCGCCAGCTCGTCGTGAATGTGATCCCGGTCGCGATCTTCTGCACGAGCCCATGCAGAGCTGCTGCTGCACGCCGTGTCATCGTCATCGTCTTCGCTTGAGTTGGAGGGGGTCTGCAGTGCAGGCAATCCATCATCGGATGAGTCGCCTCCTTGGGAAATGCCCGCCGGGGGCAGCAGGGGTGTAGGACCGATGCGATCCCCAGGGCGGTACGGCGGCGCAAAGCCTAGCATCTTGGTGGGTGAGCGCAATGCAGTACCTGCTGCCCCAGTAGCCGAGCGCACTGCAGCGCTGGGTGCCTTCGTGCGCTTGGTCCGGGCGCCGGAAGCCACATGCGCCTTGGTAGGTGATCTCGACGGCGTGGGGGTTCCTGTGAGGCAGCTCGACACGCATCGCACGGAATCGACGCGAGGGACTTGACACTGTTCGTAAAAGTCGTCGAGCTCCGCATCGAGTCGGTTGAGGGCTTCCTGCCGACGGAGTTCAGCCTCTTGCGCGGCAAGACTCTCTCCCATGGCGCGATTTCTGTCGCGCTGCCGCTGCAAGAGAGCCTTGGCAGCGGCGGCATCAGAGGCGTTCTTTTCCCTGCGTTGCGGTGCCTGCGACTGCTCGCACTTCTCGAGATCGGCCAGCAGCAAGTCCTTTTCAAGGTCGGTGAGTTCGGAGAACGAAGAAATCTGTGTATTGGCTGGTATCGACGATGCCCAGGAGCTGAACGAGCTGATGCTAGAAGGAGAGGAGGGCGGGATGGATTCACGAGGCCTAGAGCCATGCGCGTGGAACTCCGTACACTCTGTCGCCCAGCGCTTCTCGAGATCTTCCCAAGTGGCTGCTTCGAACCAGCGTGCAGTCTTGTACACAGAAAGAATCTTGTTTCGGGAGGCCCTGCACCTGCAGCATCAGCTCAGAGAAACGGAATGTGTGCAACAAACACACTGCGATGTAACGACACCACTGAAGGAGGCGCAGTGAATTCCGTAAAAAAATCCGTTGGGATTGGCGGAATGCCTCTGCTTGTTCTCGTGGCCATCGTCCGGAAAGTAGCGCGGGGTGCATTGCAGAAGTTGTGGGGCAGGTTGCACAGGATGAAACATGGAGGTGGATGTCGAGAACAACGAGACAACAACTCACGTGCTCGCATTGGCAGGAATATTCACAGAATCTGAATATTATTTACACATACTACTTGGCATTTTTGAAGTGCCCGCCGTCATGTTCTATGTAAATATCAGTTCCTGTACAGAAACATCCGCATCCACAGCAACCCTGCCGCGCACACAGTGCGCACACAGCGCTGCACAATTCCTCCCAGTCCGCACGGCGCTGAGCCTCACTCCGGCGGTCTATACGCTCTGCAAAATAGGGGCAAGGAGAGGACCTCTGCATATCCTCCTCCTCCTCCTCCTCCTCCTCGCCCTCGTTGCTGTCTTCGCCACTCGATTCACCACTTGTTTCGCGAGGAAGCAGACACCGTTTAATTTTGGGAGGTGCAGCAGCGGCAGCCAACTCGTTCTTCTTCAATTTGAGAGGGTGTTTCGGTGGCGGAGGATTGACTGTGGCCGGGGACCCCTTCGCCGCAGACAGATGAGGACTGATTGAAGTTTAATTTCAAGTAGGAGAAAGTCAGAATGCATACCTAGTTAAAGCTCGACGCATAGCAGAGGCGACTCGAAGGTCGTCCCGATGTCTGCAGTGCCCATTAGGTCCAGTCCCATGATAAGTTTGAAGCAGCTCACTGGCTGCGATATCTGCAAGCCGCATCGTGCGCCTGGCGCTGATATTCACGGCGGGTAGAGTCATCGCCATTGGCAATTTGCGAGCGCAGACTGGTGGCGAGGTAGTCAGGAAACAGGACTGAGGTAGCACAGGTCAAAGACACTCACCGCTGCATACGTAGACGGGCCGCCGTTTGCAGTGCCTCTTTATTTCTGCAGCACTATGAGAACCAGCTTCGGGAGACTTGCCTTGTTATGGATGTACTTTTCGCGGTAGCGTGCTAGAGCCTCTCGGCGTCGTACAGCTTTGGTATCATGATCTGCGGGTTTGCGCCCACGCAGCATTGAGTCCCAGATAATTGAGGCCGCTAAGTGGCGGGAGGAAGGCTCAGTAGAGGTAAGAGGCGAAAGCAAGTTTACGATCATGTCCAAATCTTGCACCACAAGAAGAAGTTCGTGATCACCTCAAAATAATGTTTAAATTGTGGCTTCCCTCAACTCCTACCAAATCCTCTGAAAATATTATGGCACATGGATGATATGAATGCCCCTCCAGAAAATATTCGTCAGAAGATTCTGGTCACTGGAAGCTTTCCCTTGATTTTTTTTCTGACCAAAAAAAACAATGTCTCTCATACACGCTTAAATGTATAGAATATTGTCTCCTCAAGATTTAGAGCCAGGGGGACTACAGCTTGTGTGAAAACTGGCATTCGAAAATCAGTTCGCGATCGTAATGAGTTCGCGATCAAATTTCATGTGTAGGCAATCGTTCTCCGAGTCACTCTAGATGTAGCCATTGGGATGAATACATGAACGGGTTTTTATTCATTTTGTGCTAGCAATTCATCTAAGGTACTAAATAACCCCAACCCCATTTCCCACCGACTGCTTTTGAGCTCCACCAAACGCGCATGCTCGGCAGGGTCTTCTGCAGCCAGCGCCGACTCGGTGCGGAAGCCGTTGTCGACGAAGCGCATCAACCCACCGGCTGTGAACTGCGTGAACGAAACACGACCATCCCCAGCCTGCACGGGGACGTTCGAGTGCTCCAGCGTCGCCGATGGGATAAGTATCAGCGCGCCGGGCGGAAACTCGATGACCAGCATCAAATCCCACAGGATTAGATGCCCGCCTTTGGTGGCGTCGAAGGGGCCCGCGGCCTGCAGTGCACACCACCCGAACGGCAAGTTAAGCACATCGCGGTGGCGGTAAGTCCAGACGCGCGGTCCGAAATTGAAGGCCGCGCATGACCACACAGATTTGGGGAAGTTGCGCGGCAGGTGTGGAAGGTGGTGGTGGAGGGCTTGTTGATGTGAGCGGTAGTATTCGTATAGACGCGGCGCCCAGAGTCGAAATGTGGCTGATGGGCGGGTGAGTGCCGGGAGCAAGCGGAGGCAGAGAGTACGTACCACTCGCAAAAGTTGCGAGTCGTTTCACATCGGGGTCGGAGAGCAGGCGGCCCGCCATCCCAGTGTAATTACCGTTGCGTAGGCGGGAGGGCACGGTTTGCCCTTTGCCGTACGAGAGGCCGACATTGATGGCGGCAAAAAAACCCCGCCGGTGCTTGTACATGTTGGTGGGGAAGGCAGCAGCAGCGCCCTCCCTGCAAAGCAACGCATAAACGCGCTGTGCAGCCGCTGCGTACGTGGGGTCCCGGGGCTGGCCCGCGAGTACGGCGAATACGCGCCCCTGTGCATCGACAAGCGGCCGAGGATCGCTACGAGGTGATCAGTACGCGGGCGGCGGAGGGAGGGCTGTGGTGGCTTACTATCCATTCCATTGGATGAGTCGCATCCCGAGCTGCAAAAGCTCAGGAAGGGTGCGGGCTTTCTTCCTGCCGGTGGGTGCCTGGCCGTTCTTGGCGGCATAGGCGCCGTGGGCGGTGGGGAGGCTCTCGGTGGCGAGGTTGGTTTGTATCTTGGATTTGGGGTCCACATACTGGTGGACAGTGGATGCCCGGGGAACTTGGCCTTCAGCCTGCACCTTGCGATTGCGTTTGCCAGCACGGCGGCGGTGTTTGCCTTTCAGCGGAGCCTTCCCATCCTGCATGTCGTTGAATGCAGTTCGAGGGCTCTTGGATGGCGGCGACGGTGAGCGAGACGGAGGAGTATGGGCGCGGGGAGGTGAATGTGGGGGTGAGGGTGGCATCGGTGTGTAGTCAATATCGATGTCGTCCAGCGGGTCTGCGAGGTCGAACGGGTCGTCGTCCCCAGGCTCGTGGTCCTCCTGCTCATCCCCTTCCCGGGACGTGGAATCCGCGAGAAGCGGTGCAAAGTCGAAGGCCTCTGCGCGGAGGGCAGAGATAGTGGAGTAGGGAGAAAACTCCGTACCCGCGCGTGTCTTTGGCATCGTCAGCATAGGGAATACACTTGAGAACATTTCGACGCACCTTACGTGGCTCGGGAAACCAGAGCATCTGTAAAAAAGACGCGTCAGTACAAGATCAGAGGCAGGTGAGATGCTCTGCGCATGTGTTCCTCAGGCTGGCTCGCAGCACTATCAGCTCCTGGTGCGAATCATCCAGCGGCGAGCCAGCCCTAAGAACACCAGAACAGAGCAGGAGAATCAAGACTTACCACGAATGCGTCGAGGTAGGAGGTGACCAGTGGCAGTGGCAGTGCTGAGTCACCAATGGAATCTCAATCATACATGAACAAACAATCAACATTTGGAAACGCGTCGCAAGCTTCCGACGCGACTGCTCACGATGGCCCCAACATTGAGCCAGGCAGCCCGCGCAAAAAACATGCGGGCTGCTACCCTCCTCCTCTTCTCGCATCCACTTAAGCAAATCCCGGCGAAATGCTTCTGGCCGCATGGTCAAGACTAATACGGCTCTGACACCCGCGGAAACCCTGTTGCTCAAGCAGCACAAGGAGGATATGGAGGCAACACGGCGTGCAAGTAATGTCTGATTTTGCCTGAATATTATATGCAATACTAAACCCCTTGAAAGCGATGTCGGAGCAGGAGGCATCTGATCTAACCGCTCTGCAAGATCTGGCAGATGACTACGACATTGACGACACCGGCCCTGGCTGGCAGTACGAGCAAGATGTCTTACATGGACGCACCCAGGTGAATCTCACCAACGCCGGGGATACTTTGGACGAGGAAGAAGTCCAAGATTCCCAGTCAGAGAAGACTCTGCTCGAGAAACTTCGCGAGCACCATAAGTGAGTATATTTTGCCATTATTTCTATCCTGAATCTGTCTAACCCTTCATTTCAAGCCAACTATTCCCCCGCCGTCGTGATTACCGCACACGCACGGACCGCACGCAAATTTTGGTTGACGCGTTTGCTGAGCAGCTCAAGTTCATGGCGGACGAGTACGTGCAATGGAGCGCGTCAATCGCAGAAAGCAGCCTCGCTGCTGTTTACACTCAACCAGAAGATGCAATCGTTGAGGGGTCCCGCAATGTTCTTGTCGTTGATATATTTTGTGAGTGCAAGTTTTTGAGGCGTTTGAGCAGCACTAATATTGGGATTAAATCAGCAGCGTATTATGCAGATGTGCCCATGATCCGTGGCGATCACCTGGTTGCATCCGCATTTGTGCGCCAGGGCCTCATACCCGTCGCGCCCCACTGGCCCAGCGTGGTGATCACCATCCGTGCCCTCGAAATCTTCCGTGTTTGCCATCTGCGATGTCCTCGACTGGGAATCCAGGCCTTCGTTCGCTCCCTCTGCGATGTGCATGGCGTTCCTCCGCGGGCTTATCTTGGCTTTCAATTTGGCGTTGCATTTGACGTATATCTTGCAATTCGCGCGATTGTGGAGAAGCGGGTGCAGATTGCACTCGGACGCGATACTCCCAACTGGCGCTTGAAGAATGCTTGCCCAGCGTGCTTGTATAAGCTGGAAGGGGAGCCATCGTTGCTGCTGCCCTTCCTTGTCACCATTGATGGCAACGAGTCGCTTAGGCGAGTTCTCAAGCGTGAGCGGGAGCAGGTGGATGAGGACGGGACGGTTCGGCCTGGCGCAACAAAGGAGCGGCGCGACAATCGTGAACTGCCGAACGACTACTACCTGCCGCGCGCAGAGGTTGATACGTGGGCGAAGGAGGGGCTGGAGGACATGATGAAGGACTTTGTTCCTGGTGAGGATGAGGAGGACGAGGGCGGTGGCTGCCAGGAAAGGTGGCAGAATATGAAGGACGATGTTACCGCCCGGGCCTTTGGGATGTACGATGAGACGGGATTCTTCCCCTCACTCTGTCGTCACGGCTTCGTTTTAGTGGTGGTAGACATGGTTCAGAGCGGCGAGCTGTAAGCAGCCTCGACTTGCTCATTTATTTGTGCTGATTTATTTGCTTCAGGGGAAAATATGGCTTCGCAATCATTGCTCACCTCCTACGCGTTCTGGGAGAGCTCGGGGTGGGCTACGACATTGGATGCAAATTCGGTAAAATGGTCAAGGCCCATCCCGGCCTTTCTCAGCTTGCAGCAGACAATAACCTCAAGGTGCTTGTTGGCAGCTTCCACGGTGCAGCCCACGGCCGTGTCTGTCAGCTCGACAATCTTGCAACTTACATCAAGGGAATGGGGAACGAGGACCTGGAGACGTGTGAGAAGTTTTTCTCCAAATCGAATTCGCTGGCCTCTTCAACTCGCTATGCAAGCGTCTTCCATCGCAAACAAGCGATTGTCAACTACCTGAAGCACTCCGACGTTTGCGATGCGTACCAAGCATTATGTGAGTGCCAGCCCTTATGATGCACCGCCCCACTGACATTCTCGTTGCAGCTACCGTCCTCGCCGGCAAATACCGCCGCGCTCTTGCCATCAAGCAGACACTGCCTGCTTTGCACGAGACGATGCGCAGCCTGGGTGTCGAGAGTCGCGACGTATTCGCTACCTGGATTGCGCGAGAGAAGGAGGTGCTGCGCACACTATCGAAGGAACCTCTGGAGGAAACGCTCCAAATGGAATACTATCAAAAACTCGTCAATCTATTGGACCAGGAGTATGTGATCACTCGCCTGTATGCTGGCTCGCACTGATTGCCTGCAGAGAACGTTTGGCTACTATTCTGCAGGTGGGAATGCCGGCGCCCGGCGAGGAGGAATGGAGCTACGACCCGTCGGTAAAGGAGACACGGCGCCTTGAGACACAACGCCGACATGCACTTGAGGTCCACGCCAAGACTCTCGACGCCGTTCATGACCTCGAGTTCCGGCTTGGAATCGAGGAGCGATGGGTGCGCGGGGATGCTCACTGGGTTGCAGCCGCATTGTTGTCCAATGAGCGACGGTATCAGCGCGCAATCGACCACCTCGAGTCACTCATTATAGCCCGAATGTTTGAGCTCACAAAAGTTCATATGGCGGGCACCGGTATGTCTCCGTGAACCTGTGGAGTTCCCTGCTAATAATTCTCTAGGCTATAAGCTGCGAAAACACATTGCGAAAGCTCTCCAGGCACGCTCGAAGGCGGTCAAGGCAGCAATTACGCGGTACAACGATGCCGCGGAGGCACACATTCCACAGCGTCCCACCCTGAGCTGGGAGCAGGTGGTCGAATACGCTTTCTTAAGCGACTTTGACCTTCTGCGCCTCGGCCGAGAGGATATCCGGCAGGAGCTGTGGGCAACCCCGGGCGGGCGCGCCGCAATGGACCAGCACTTCAAGATTGAGCGTTCCGACGAAGAAATCATGCGCTTGGACGTGGAAATACGACGTTTCGTTACGCTGATGGTTGACGAAGAGGCGTTCCTCATCTACCACCAGGACCGACTGGAGCGGGAAGGGGACCCGGGGCTCGCCCACCAAGTGTTCCTTCATCGGAGGGAGCGTGGGCGTTACAACGCTGTCCATATGGAGCGGCTGGGGAAACTCAGCAAGGTGCCGGGATGCACTGCGTCACTGCTACCTGGTGTCGCAGTGTGCAAGGAGCGTGCAGTGCCGAGGGAGGAGCCAGCAGGTGATGCCGAGATGGAGGACGTTGGCGCCGCCATGTACAACGCAGCTGCTGGGGCTCTGCCACCTACCTTCATGACACCCCGCGTGCCTCCGCGGACTCCATCAGGCAGCGATGCAGAGGATAGTGATAGTAGCGACGATGAAGCGCAGGAGGGAGATGTGGACGGCGATGACGCAGCCACCGAGTCGTTTGTTCAGATTATGCACATCGCCGACGATGGGACGGACACCGCTGCCGCCGCGCAATTTAATTCCCTGACCTTATGACATATTTTTGTATTTTATTGGATTGTATGTATGTATGTATGCGTGTAACAAGGTTTATGCGTTCTGTTACAGGTTACCCGCCCCCCGTAATTCTTTCGTGAATTTACGGCTATTATTGCGTCCAGAACGGACGACTTTGGCGGCGGCGGCGGGCAAGTTGATGGCAACTTGATGGATTGATGGGAGGGCGCTCGCGCCGTTGCCGGGCGCTTTTGATGGCGACGTCGGAGAATCTGATGGGGCGCGGCGGCGCGCGCCTACGACTGATGGCGGGCGGGAGGATTATCGCTAATAGCGCGTTATATCGCGGGGAATTAAGGGGAATTAAGGAAAACATAGGCCATCAATTGATGGCCAACTAATTAGAGGTGGAGGTCATATATATCTCCACCTCTAACTAGACCGGATAGGAGGGCTACACAGGTGCGGGGACCGAGCTGGCCAACCACTGGGAACGAATAGGGTGATATATATATATCGGCTGATTCAGTATGATTTTCAGATTTTCAGTCCCTCTAACTGGCACTCGCAAGAAAAGCTCCAGTAACAGAACATCAGGTCAAGTTCGCGCGCCAGAATCACAAGTGGGTTCTCGGCATTCAGTGCTCAATTACTTCTTCACCTGCATTACCTAAGGTAGACGACAAGCAAATACAGACAACGTCCCATATATGGTCATATTCCCAAAACAAATGCACCAGATAATTACAAGGCATTATGGGAGTTATCCGTCCTGAACAGATTGTGCATAGACATCCTATGTATTTTATGAGCAGAAAGATCTCACGTAACGTCGAAACTGAGAGAGGAGATATTATTTTAAAGATCACCCCGTCCTGTGAGAAGCTTTGGGTGATGGGAACTTGTATATTGAACTAGATATTTGCAGATGCCAATACTGTGTATCTAAATAGATAGGGACATTGCTAATGTTGGAATGCATAGATTTTTCAGAAGGAATAAGGGCTGCATCCTTCACCAATTATCTGGTGTATTTATTTCGGGAATATGACCATACTGTAGTATTTCGACCGAGTGTTCAGGTGACGGGTGACGGCCGTCTGTGAACTGAACACTTGGAGGTCAGTCCCAGTGAGAATACCGGCGAAGCAGGTTGAGCCGCAATGAGGGAGATCGACAACTTCAATCTCCCTCATTATTTTAGGCATTTCTCATTCTGGCTCAACGGGAAATGAGGTAAATTGAGCCGCATTGTGCAACCATTGCAGGTATGTAGCCACATTGAATCATATCGAGCCACATTCAAAGAAATTGAAAGCAAATATATTCACTGCTACTATGCCTACGCGTACAATGCGGTACTACTACTGGAATACAGCGGCGCTACCGGCACCACGCGCACTGCCCACCGTGCCCTTCCCGCCTCTCAGCACTACTCCGACGGGGGGTGATTGTATCGCGAGGAAAGTTGAAGCGGGTGTGGGGAGCGGGCTCGCGCGACCGTCCAGTCGTGTATGGTGGGGGGTCAGATAGTGAACAGAGAGGCGAGGCGCCACAGGATTACTTGCTTTGTATGGAATTGTGTGAGATGCGCCTCAGGAAAGGAAAAAATCGCAACGCACTGCAGCGGTCGCTATCTGAATTGAATGTGATGGCTCCCGGGTCAAAAATGATTACTCACCACGAACGAAGACGGAGGTCTACAGGTAAATGTGAAGTAAGAATACGAAATCCAGTCAACTGAATCCGTACCACAACCGTGTCCACCCAGGCCGATGTTTCCTTAACGTAGCTAAAGCATCTCGCCGTCCATGCGGAGAATCTGGCTGAGAAGCCGTTAGCAGAAGAGAAGTTGAAAAGAAACGACGACGCGAGCCATGTGAAGAATTGGGATGTACACCGTACACTATGAGTGCCTAGAAGTCGTTCAGGGATGCATCGAGAACGGAAATACAGAAAGTATACAGTACCAAGGAGTATGGAAGACGACAGGGCGAGGAAGGAAGAAAGGCGAGAGGAACGGGGCCGGTGGCGAAGGCGATGTCGATGGCGGGAGGGCTCGGGAGGGACAAGGTGGTGGGAGGAAGCAAGAGAGAATTAAAAGCCCCGACATCGTACGACTTTAATAAATAATGGGCAATGATGCGCCAGTGACGTAATGGCGGCCACTCGAAGATTTCCGCACTAAGTTTTGGAATTCGCAAGACTTGTGACGAGTGTACGTGCAAGAGTTACGCAACTTCGCATAACTTCGGAGACACAAATTCAAATCACTTATCGCCTCGCTGCAATTTGTCCCAATCTCCTTCATTTCTACTCATTTCCTCGATCTCCCTCACTGTAGCTCAAGCTGCTTAGCTGGTATTCTCACTGGGGGTCAGTGACGGTGACAATTGAGTTTTCTGGCCCAAATGGGCCAAAAAAGCCCCTGAAAATCGCTCCGGCAATTGCCGGACTGCCTTTTAAGGTAATTTCTGATCCTATTTGTCATCGTGAACACCTTATCCAGTGAACACTTGCGGTGACGCGTGACACCCAGTGAACACTTGGTCGAAATACTACAGTATATGGAACGTTGTCCGTATTTGCTTGTTGTCTACCTTAGCAAGATCCTGCTGACTTCCGCTTGGCCAGATAATATAGCCATAATTTGGCCATAATGGGAGTCGGGAGTTCCGGTCAATTTTTCCGAAACTTTCATCATACAAAGATCTGACACATCCAGCGGCGTTTCCCAAAATACAGCCGTACACACTGAAAATGGCATAGACACGATATCGACGGGTACCTAGGAGCAGTGCAAATGTTCGTCCAATTCGCGGGATATGGTGCTCTGACATCCGTCCATGCTGTATGGTGGCGCTCATCATGAAGGGTATTTAAACACACAACTTTAAGAACCCTCCTAATCACCTCTCAGTGTACCTCTCATGGCAGCTTGCAGCCCTGTGGGACGTCCCACATCTATCCCCCAGCCCAGCCTTCCGGAGGATGTAGAGCGGGCCATAAACGACATGCTTCTCAACGACGCACAAGAGATGCGTGGATCCATGTCGCTCGTGGCGGCACGATTCCATGCCTGGTGTGTTCGAGGTCGCGCAAGTTCGGCGCTCACTAACGTTTCGGCATCAGGACGAAACCACATACATTCCGTACTGTTGTTGTCCGTCAGCATGACAACTGGACAAAACGGATCAGGGACCTACTCTTACCGAACGCGCACTTTATTCGTGTGCTAGCCCTCAATCTGCCTCTCCGAGAAGGGATCTCGGACGAGGATTTATGTCTTATTCGTCGACTCGTTCAGGCTGCGGACCGGACCGTACACCTCGCCATAACGTGGAACCTCTGGGCGGATTTCCAGGTTGAATGCGGGCGCCTGCAACTTCAAAGCCTGTATCTCATATGGGACGGTGCCACTCAAATCCCATCGTTACAAAACTTGCAGCACCCTGAACAGCTCACCGACCTCAGCGTCTACGCACCCCCTGATTTGGAGGGGATAATTCTCTGGCGAGGATGGGGCCGGCTCTTCCTTCCAGCAGCAGCCCACTGTCCCAATCTCGCTTTCTTGACATACGCCTCGGACCGCACGCCCCTGCCCACAATCGGTTCCTTGTGCGCGACCATGCCAAGTCTCAAGGGAGCTATGTTCGTCTGTGTCGATATTTCAGGGACAGATGTGACCGGGGAGGGGGAGGATGCGTTGTTGATGGATGAGAGAGATAGGTATCCGAATTTCTCGACCGCCCATCTTCCTTCTTGGACGGATGTTCTGGGAAATTGGGTGGCGAAGATGGAGAGCGGGCAGAGCATCTTGATGCATCCTCCATCTCGTATTCCAAAGAAAGGGGAGACAAAGATTAACTGAGCGCATACCGTTTTCGTCAAACATGATTTGGAGGTAGTCTCTTATAAAGAGACGTCTAGCATTTCTGATCGTAAACCCGCAATGTTATAGTTTGGAGATGAGCCATCCTGGTGGTGGACCTCGGAACAAACGTTTGAAATTGTGTGGAAAAGGTGGATATCATAATCTTATGCTTATCGAATTATTCTAAGTGTTTGTACTGGTAGACAGATGGTTCCCCAACAAACCGGGGGGTCCGGGCCGTACTTCGCTTTTGTTGAATGTTGGTTGAATGCAAGTTTAATGTTCCAGTGTTCTTCCCTTTCCCAGCTGCATCTTTCAGTCCTTTGTTTTGGTCTTTTCAACGCCATCAGCGTATAAATACCGCATTTCATCGTCTGGTTCAAGCACAATGTCGTAACAGAAGTAAGTACTTAGGTGTTGTTTTTGTGTATTTGTTCATTCCAAATGACAGGATGATGATGGATTACGTGAGCGTTTTCGGCTTTTGTTTTCCGACCACTACCACCAAACTACTTATAATTGACTTATCACCATCTTCGCATCTCTGCTTTCCAGGAACCCACGAAAAACGCAGAAATAGAATGGTCAGCGTCGCGTAATCCATATGTCACCGACTGACAACCCGTATCTGTAGTTTTCGAAAGATGCCACTGAGCGTGAATCTGACGCGCTGGTCACTAGTGATCAGTCCGCCCGTGCAGCGGACCGTGCTCGTGTTGCCTCGCTAGCATCCCGGATTTGGGATCTCCAGCGGTCTATCCGCATACTGCAAAACGAGCAGGACCTTGCGCAAAAAACGACTCAATTCCTACAAATACCCCGTCTTGACCCTCCCGAACGAAATCGTCTCCGAAATTTTCCTCCATTTCGTTCCGGCCTATCCCCTTGCTCCGCCTCTCAGTGGTCTTTTTTCGCCAACAGTACTCACTCAAATCTGCCACCAATGGAGGAATATTGCCCATGCCATTCCCGCGCTTTGGAGAGCGGTGTCGCTGTCTTTTACGGAGCCTTTTCAATGCGATGACGAGGACAACATTCTGCTGCATTCATGGATGTCTCGGTCCCGTTCCTATCCCATCTCCTTCTCTGTCAACGGAAAGGGGGTCGCTTATGATGACCCGACTCAATGTATGGCAACCCTCTCGTCACATCGTGTGCGATGGGAGTACCTGGAGTTATCGCATATCCCAGAGTCCTTCCTGCCGTTTCTTTGCGATCCCATGCCTTTTCTTCGGCACCTGGACGTGTCGTATCGAGATGACTACAGTACCGTCACCCTCGGCGATGCGCCTTTGCTGCGGTCCGTCAAAATCATCGATTATCTCGAGCCTATCATCTTGCCCTGGAGGCAGTTGACATCTCTAGTTCTGCTATCCGTGTTCCCCTATGCATGCACGGAGGTCTTGCAGCAAACTACACTCCTCGTCCACTGCGAATTATCTCTCTACAAGTCCTACTATGATGACGATGACAACATTGATACAGAACTTCCCTTCCTACAATCATTAATAATGGTAAAGGAGGCAAGTTTACGCACGCCCTACCTGCATAGCCTCATCCTCCCCGCCCTCCACACTCTTCAAATCCCAGACTCGGACCTCGGAGATGATCCCATCGCCGGACTGACGTTCTTCGTCTCAAAATCCCGATGTGTTTTGCGAGAGCTGCGCATAACGGGGACGGAATCGGCGGCGGTAGCGACCGAATATCAGACAGCTTTTCCGACCATCCTGCAGCTCTCATTGCATAAATACTCTGAAAGCCACGCGGGGTTGGTCTCAGGGCGAATAACCGTGCTCAAGGACATCGCCGCGCCGGGAAGTGCACCGAATTGTGTGTACATACACGCTGTACGTTGTGTTCGTCCGCACTTACCATTGCTTTCCTCTATCGGAACAGGATAGAATCGTGTCGTTCAGGAAACTCCCCGCACCGAAGGTTGGACTGCGCACCCGTGGTATACGTGTCCACCCTTTATTTATGTTAGTCCCACTTACCTTGCTTTGCTTAATTCTCTGCTTAACTGGAACAGGAATAAAAAATCCTGTCTTCTACCGCTTACTTACTTGACTCTGTCTCTTTCTGTTAGGTTACGAGTCAGGCTACGTTCCTATCATTTTTAGTCGACGTTTTCTGTTCGACCGTTGACGAACCGTTGACCCAACGGTTGACCCAACACCAATGCATTTCCGCCGCTTGATATTATCTAGATATTCACTCGTTGGCCGTAACTCCGAGTCTCCTTCTTTGTGGCGGTTTTTCAGGTGGCCTGTCGACTCTTGTGGCTTCAGTTTGAGTTTTCCAATCCCGGCACTGGTAGTGCTGTGTAAGAATCATTTTTGCCTGTGTAACTAACGTGAGATTGAAAAGGCTCCCAGGTTATTTAACAAGGGGTGGTTTTTAACATTACATCATCACGCTTAGCCTTTTTTTTCTGGGCGTTTCTGAACCGTTACAAGGTTCTGAGGCCTTCTGAGGCCCTCCTTTGTGAGAATGGTTAATAACATGTGAATAATTGTGTGATAAATTCAAACCTCTTGTTCTTTAACACAGGCTTTTTTACACAGCGCGCTACACAGGCTTTTTTACACAGCGCGCTACCCCGCAGGCCTGTCCTGCCGGCATCATCTCAACACCATCTCTTTCGTTGTGGTCCGGGGGGCACTCGGGTGAACGTATCTATTGCCACAATACTATTGTTGATGGAGAGGTTGCATTGAAAAAATGAAACCGAGGAGACGTTGAACTTGGAGCGAAAAAACTCCCATCATCTCCCTCAATTCCATGGACCATGATTGGATGAAATCTCCGCCTATCTCTGCCGGCATTGTCTCCGGAGACCCCCGTCATAGGGGCGAATGGGGAATACTGTTCACATGGATGCCGGCATGGCAGCTGCAGCCTGCTTGCGCGTTTCTTTGTCTTGACTACAGCAGTGTAGGCTCACAGTACCGGCCTTCGAGCGCGCCATTTCGTTCATCGTCGCACTCTGGAGTGTAAGGTGCGTCTCTTTCTTGCTATCAATGATCCTTGTGCTGATTGACGCGTCCTACGCGCCAGTTCAGCGCCTACCCAAAACGGCTGTGTCTTTGTCCCTTGTAACACAATAGGAATCCGCAAAACAATAACCCTGTACAATGAAGAATCAATCTATGCTTCGCTCTAGCGCTGCCTCGTTCTCCTCAGGCCAGGTGCGCCCTTTTCTTTGTCTTTTCGCGTCTTTGTTTTATCTCACGAGCGTTCCTTAGAGCTTCGACACAATAAGGCGAGCCCCAGGTAACACGGCTACAAGCGTCGCCTGCTCAGACGACCATCGTTGGTCCGAAGTAGTTCCACCTGACTCCGGTCTCACGTTCGCTGTGGTGTGGGACCCCGAAGAGGAGGACATCCTCACATTTTCTACCGCTGAGCTGTCCAGTTTTACCGACCGGGACCCCAAATCCCCCGACTCACCCTCCGACGCGTTCGACAGTCGCTCTCAGGTCCTCACTATTGGGACTTCTGTCATACCCGCGTCCGAAAACACCGGCACACTCGAATACTTCCGCGACAATGCCAACTTCCTCTTCGCCGAATCCGCTTACTCTCCCCGGGATCGCCCCATGCGCGGCCGCACGCAGACCTCGTCCACCATGGACGGGCTGGACGTGTACCTGCGTGGCTCCATGCTCGGCAAAGCCCACAACGCAAATCGCTACGTCTCTTGTTTTCAGGATCTGGACGACGGCTTTTCGTTCGATCCGCGGACGTCGTTTGCTCACAAATGGATGAGAGGTGGGAAGGAAACCGTCCGGGACGACGTCAGCGATGAGGGTTTCTTCGAGGGTGGGCAGTATAAGGGACAGTATGGCGGACGACGATACAGCGGGATGGACGGGGGAAATGAAGTCAATATGGTGAGCTCTAACAATGCTCTTTATGGCTCCACATAATAACGCGCCATTTCCACCAGTCCTCCTCTTTTTCAGTCACCACTACGTCGACCTCGAACTACATCACCGTCGAAAACGAGATGGATGATGAGTCGTCGACGTGGTCTGCTCTCGAAGCACCTAACACACCCAGTTACTCTCGTGCGTCGCCTTTTCTCCGATTCGTTCCGAATGCTTTCTAATCCACTCGTCGCACAAAGGCCTCCTCTTCACCTCCCCACCCTCTTCGACTAATCACCGCCTCCGAAAACCCCGCCCCATACCCGGCCCCGCATCTCCATCTGATGTTCTGGAGCGGCCCGTGTACAACCACTCCACATCCCTGCCCGGCCCGCTGCCCCAGACACCCGAGAGGATCCGTCGAACACAGTCGTCGCCCAGTACGCCCCGTCAGCGGAACCTCTCCCTCGTCCCAAAATTCGCCCGCGGCCTCGGCAAAAACAAGAAGCCCGAGGGACCCGGCTGGGTCTGGATCGACGTCAAAGCGGAGAACCCCTCCTCGCCATAGCTTCCGCATCCACGCACTGAACATTTTAGCCTCTACATCCGCTCGCCTATCGTCTCGCTTTGTGTACATATGACCGGCTTTCTGCGGCGCACTTGGATAGTAGCCGTCCCAGCATCCGCCCACAGCTCCTTACGACCCTAGAGATGACTTTCCTTGACTAGTCTTTTTTTTCCCTCTTGCTTTTGCTCTGTTTTCCCAAGGGCTCTCTTGAACACGTTCCTTGTCTTCTTATGGCCTAGGTGTATCGTTGTTGTACCGCGTCCACACCCATACTGGTGTGTCGGAATGGAAATAAAAAATGTGCTCTTCGCAGTACGGTGCTAAGACGGGTATACGTTGAATTCCCGCTGCGGCGCGTGGTAGTCAATGTTTCCCATCGCCCAACAGAGCGTTTCTTCCATTCGAGCCATCGAGCCAAATTTCCCATAGACTCCTTCCACAAACGGTCGTAGCACATGGGAAAGTCCGTCCATTGTCCCGTTCCAGGTCGTTCGTTACCCTGGCAGGTTACGGACAGAAGGCAGCACATTTTACAATTCCCCGGACTATCAAGCAGCTACTGGCCCAAAAACGCCGCCGAGTCTTGTACTTAGCTTTAGAGAAGGTACAGATGTGCTTGATTGACGGCCGTGTTCTTCACGCATTCCCGTGTGTGGTTGAATTCCTGAAATAATATCACTTCAGGGAATCATACATCCGCGCATCAAGTCCGCGCCGCTCCACAATGTCAACAAGATCACGGACGAACTGCGGGCGTTCCATGTTATCGGGAGGAAGGTCTCATAGTGGTTCCGCCTTCGACTCGGCTGACCGCTCGTTACGGTCTGGAGTGACTACCTGCAGCCCAATGTGTGAGAATGCAATGAAGCCCGAGTCAAGGTAGAGTGCTAAATAATCGGCGGCGAAAGTTACAACCGAACGAGTGAAATGCTAGAAACCGAGATATCTCGGTCAGATATTGTTTTCCGCCATCGTGCGAAAATGGTGCAGAGCTGACGATTTCCGCCTTCAACTTCACTGAGCGCACATTACTGTACTGTCATGGACAATATAAGCCAGTCAGAGTGAAGTCGGAGTGCTTTGTCATCGACCATGGAAGTTGCACTGAGCGAGCGAGTGAAAGCCGTCATGAGCGCGGACGAACACGACGTAAAGCGTGGATGCACATACAATTCGGTGCACTTCTCGGCGCGGGGGCAAAGTGAAAGTGCCGCCACCTGCCGCCACTGCCGCCATTGGCGGCAATTGGCGGCAATGTTGGCGGCAATAATTTGGCGGCACTTTTTGCCTGCCAAATATAAACCTTATCAGACCTGCTAGCGGCTTCAAATACATGCTACGGGGAGTTACATTGCATATACAGTTTAATTGAGAACGTAGAGTCGCCCCTAGATATTGTTTAAGTCTGACTCAGCACAAAATTGTGGTGGCAGTGGCGGCAATTTACCCGTTGGCGGCAATCTTTCTGGCGGCAGCGGCGGCAAAGTTGGCGGCAGCGGCAGTAAAAGTGGCGGCAGTTGGCGGCAGGTGCGGCGGCACCTGTGGCGGCGATGTGGACATGGTGGCGGCAAAGGTTTTTATTGCCACAAATCTTTGATATTACATGCAGGACAGTCCCTGTGACATTATTGTTGGACACCGAGGTCATGCACCATGTGAATGTTAAATTGAGCTACTAAACTGGTTCCCCATTGTACCTATATGAGTAACTCGGAGGGCAGAACATCCTCTATATAGGTAAATAGCCACTAGTACTCAATCATGATGGAAAAATCCGTGCTGTACAAATTCGTCTGAAGGTGTGGATGTTGCGCACCATAATTATAATAAGGAATGTGATTGACGATGTCGCTCTAGTTCTCTCATTTACAAACCTCCGCTGTGAAAGAATGGAGGAAGCATAACTGAATAAGGATCAATATAACGAGGCAATTCAACCCAGGGAAAAAATGAGGCATGTGGGTGTCAGGCTTAGACTTTCTCCCTGAAAGCAGTGTACGCAGGGCGTCCAATGAATATTCGACTCGGTTAAGCACTGAATTGCAAGTATCTAAGTTGTGGCATTGAAAATGTGTACTACTTCGTGGTTATCCCAAGCCGGCGTGGAAGATTAGACTTGAAATATCTTGAGTTTGAAGTCAAAAGAGACAGTATTGCGGCGAGGGACACGTAGTATATCGTCGTGGCTGTCTGTTTATCATATTGTCTCAAAAACACCCACTATATCCTAGTCCAAGGGTGGCGAGTGGCGGCACTTTTCGTGTGACATGTGTGACCGTGGCGGCAATATTCCTGATGGCGGCGGCAGTTGGCGGCAAATTGGCGGCAGTGGCGGCACTTTCACCGTGCCCTCGGCGCGGCGATGTCCTTGAGCGCGGTTATTGCCCTGAGACCAACCCCGCGTGGCTTTCAGAGTATTTATGCAATGAGAGCTGCGGGATGGTCGGAAATGCTGTCCCATATGCGGTCGCTGACGCCACCGATTTCGTCCCCGTTATGCGCAGCTCTCGCAAAGCACATTGGGATTTTGAGATAAAGAATGTCAATCCGGCGATGGGATCATCTCCGAGGTCCGAGTCTGGGATTTGAAGGGTCCGGAGAGCGGGGACAGTGAGGCTATGCAGGTAGGGCGTGTTTAAATCTGCCTGCTTTACCAATATCAAAGATTGAAGGAAGGGAAGTTCTGTATCAGCGTGGTCTTCGTCATCGAGGTAGGCGAGAGATAATTCGCAGTGGACGAGGAATCGGGTTTGCTGCAAGATCTCCGTACATTCATGGGGGAACACGGATACCAGAACTAGAGACGTCAACTGTCTCCAGGGCAGAATGATGATGTCGAAATAAACAGTGATTTTAACGGAGCGCAACAGAGGCGCGTCGCCGAGGGTAATAGCATGGTGGAAACCTTGATATGACACGTCCAGGTGGCGAAGAGAGGGCATAGGGCCGCAAAGGAATGGCAAGGCGGACTCAGGGATCTCCGATAACTCCAGGTACTCCCATCTCCCACGATGCGACGAGAGGGTTGCCATACACTGAGCTGAGTCATCGTCGTTGGCCCATGCATCATTCATAGAGAAGGAAATGGGATACGAGCGGGACCTGGCCATCCATGGCTGCAGCAGATTGTTGTCTTGCTCGTCGGAAGATGACTCCGCAACAGACAGCGCAATTGCTCTCCAAAGTGCGGGAGTAGCATGGGCGATCTCCCTCCATCGACGGCAGATTTGGGTGAGAACTGTAGGCGAAAGAAGACCGCTGAGAGGTGAAGCAAGGGGATAAGCTGGAATGGAATGGAGGAAAATCTCGGAGACGATTTCGGTCGGCAGGGTCAGGACGGGGTATGCATAGGAATCGAGACGTTTTTGTGCAAGGTCCTGCTCGTTTTTAAGAGGGCGGATAGAGCGCTGAAGATCTTGAATCTGCGCTGCTAATGCAGCAACGCGAGCACGGTCCGCTGCACGGGCGGACTGGTCACTGGCGACCAACGCATCAGATTGAAGCGCAATGGCATTCTCAGAAAACTGCAGATGTAGGTTGTTAGTCTGTGATATATATATATTATGACGCTGACCATTATATTTCCTGGCTTTCGCGGGTTCCTGGAAAGCAGAGGCTGCAGAGCGCAATGAATGCGAAGATGGTGGTGGTACGGAAAGAAAAAGCCGAAAATGCTGAAGTAATCCGTTAGATGGGATCAATCGCTATCAGTCTTCCTTTTGGACCCTCCTGAGTCCTTGGACCCTCCGAGTCATCTCGTCTGAAGGTATGTTACAGTGTGGGCCCTGGACCCTTCATGCATCAATTCTGAACACTATCCAGTGATATGTCTGGACTTCCCTACGGCCTTTCGTCCCGAACAAAGCGGCTGGTTTGGAGTAACGCATTTGCACTAGAGGCTCAGCTAGAAATTGAAGCCAGCATTGTCGCTGCTGAAACACATCTCAGAGATTACGGCGGCACAGACGCAGTCGGAGCTTCTACGTCTCGAACACTTGCGCGAGTATGCCACCCTTCACATCCAGCACTGCAAGTCCGCCATTGGGCCAATTCGGCTTATTCCTGCCGAACTCCTGGCCCAAATATTCGTTCACTATCGCGATAACTGCTTTGATTCCAAAAAAATCAGGTGCTCCATTGGAGAAGACACTGTTCTGGGGTTCTCGTCGCAGGAGGTGTTGGGTATCAGCCATGTCTCCGCACAGTGGAGGTCTGTTGCACTGGAAACACCAGAGTTGTGGGCCAGGTTCGCGTTTAGCTGTCCCGGGATGGCACGCAAGAGACAAGCTCTCTGGCAGACGTGGCTTGAGCGGGCCAGAAATCATCCCATCTGTTTCGGTTTTACGTGTCCTGGGCGACACCGAGATAATCGGTTCCACGGAGATCTGGCGCCGACCGGATCCCCCTGCTACAATTTCCTCACGCTGCTGGTCTCGCGAAGCGACTACTGGCAGGAGGCACAGTTCACTCTGCCTCCAGCATCCATGGGCAAACTTGCCGGCGTCCACGTCGGTGTCCCCAGATTGGAGGCACTTTCTCTGCAAATGACAGGTCTCCCACCGGCGTACCCGCTTATCCTCAAGAATTTTGCAATTGCACCCAGACTCCGCTCTATCAGTTTGCGGAGCGAAGGATTAATCAAAATAGAACTGCCATGGGCCCAGATTACACATTACCGGGGCGATCAATGGCTCCGGCGCGACACACATATCCTCAGCATCGCTTCCAAAATATCGACCCTCGTTCTCGACGACGCCGAGGCATCCTATTCCTTTCCTCTCGCTCCATCTGAAATAGTAGTTCCCCACTTACGCCATTTGCGCTACGTACAAGGGGAGGGGTGGGGCAGCCTCACACGTCTCATTCCGCCGTCGCTGCAAAGCTTCCATCTGCACGGCTCCACGGCGAAGCTGAACCGCCAAATTACCCCACTTATCGTGGATCTCCTGCAACGTGCCGGGAGTCTCCTCACCCACCTCCACATCGACCACTTCGAACGTAACCCGCACCTTCTTGAGCTTTTTGCGGCAACGCCGGCTCTCACCAGCCTTACGATTGTCGGCGCCAACAATCAGTTTGATTGGGTTCAAGGCCACAGCGGGACAGACACTATTTTCGACGCCATTCGCGAGCCGGCGCTGGGTAAACCGGGGCTACTGTCAGAGCTACGCCGACTGGCTGTTACAGGGTTCGGCACGTCGGAGGCGTTTCTACGCATGGTCGAGGCGCGGGGCAACGCGTGGTGGCAAACGGACACTGCCCGACTGGAGACACTTGTTCTTCGCGAGGTCGACATAAGCAGGCCGGAGAGCTCTCAAGCGTGTCTTGATTTGCTGAAGGCGCAAGGAATGAATGTGGTTCTGATCGACTGTCGCGGGGGTGTTCACGCGACGGGAGGAGATGAAGACATGGATCTTGCCACATTTTTCTATTAGTGGATCGCACACTGGATATTTCCAAAGCTCCGTAACGCCGGAATACCTGTTATTCCTTGCTTGGAGTTGCGACGAAATGAAACGGATTTATGAGTGTTGAAGTCACATAAAACCTTCCATGTAGTGATCCGGTACAGTGTGTACGTTCAAATCTAATATTCATTTTGGATTCTCAATAATATGGCGGTCAAAATGCACATTTAATCATCCGCAACTTTTTTTGATCTCCGCAACTTTTTTTCAGTGTTTTCAGCCTTTTCCGCAACTTTTAGACAGCTTTTGGTTGGTTGAAAATAGTTGCGGGATCCCGAGTTTTCCGCAACTTTTTTTTCCGGAGTCCGCAATTTTTTTTTTCGAACTGCCAGTGCCGCAACTATTTTTCAACATCGAGTGCCGCAACTTTTTTTTTTCTTGTTGCGCAACTTTTGCTCAATGGATTTATAATATCAAAGCAGAATACAAGGTGTCCCATTGATATTATGAGTTATCCACAGTCCGTGCGAGCCGGATGAATTTGACTCAATGCCACGAGTAACAAGCTGAGCAGATCTAAATGCAGGATGATACTATTTGAAAGTGTCATTTGAATTCGAGCGGAACCTCATGCAATCCAGGACGCAACAGAGGGTACCGGATTGGCATTGAAGTTCGGTGGACAAAACGGCTATGTGACTGCTGAAGAATTGCCATCAAAAATTAGACAGCACCTTAGATCTCATCTCGGTTGTTCGAACTGACACAAGCAGGTCTGTATGATCAATCCATTGTGTTTCAAAAAGATCCTATCTCCTAATTCACAGCACACAGGAAGAGGAAAGACGGAACGGTGGAAGTACAACATACCGGGCCTGTACATCGTAGTAAGTCTCAGTTCCCAGTTCGACCGGAATCATGGTTTCAACCATATTTGAACATACCTATCGAGAATCGCATCCTGGCCTTGGTCCTGTCCTGTTTCAGCCAGGTGTATGAAGGTCAGAACAAATGTGTTCAGTTGATCAACAAGTCTGCAAGCCACATAGGCTGCATAGCTCATCATTGATTGCGCAATTCACCCCCACAGATCAAGCTCATTGCCACCGTGGTCTCTGCTCCGACTTCCTTTCTGGATGCCTGTAGAAACTCTTTAACTCATCTTGGCGGGACTCTCGACACTCGCACAGGCATTGGGTACGGGACTGGTGTTTGATTTATGTACATAAGCGATACGCGTATGGCTCTGTTTGTTACTATTTCGGTGATCGGACCGGACCTGGCCAGGAAGAGACGCGACAAACGGCCACTGGGGGCCCATTTCGACGTGTCCGACGCGTGAAATACGCTTAGGTTGATATTATAAATCCATTGAGCAAAAGTTGCGCAACAAGAAAAAAAAAAGTTGCGGCACTCGATGTTGAAAAATAGTTGCGGCACTGGCAGTTCGAAAAAAAAAATTGCGGACTCCGGAAAAAAAAGTTGCGGAAAACTCGGGATCCCGCAACTATTTTCAACCAACCAAAAGCTGTCTAAAAGTTGCGGAAAAGGCTGAAAACACTGAAAAAAAGTTGCGGAGATCAAAAAAAGTTGCGGATGATTAAATGTGCATTTTGACCGCCATACAATAAGACTAGTACTGCGATGTAAATCACTGTACCTTGCCTGTCAGACTCGCAACTACGATGCGAAATTTAAACCCCACGGATCGTGAACTTGTCGAAGCAGGATGATTGCCTCAGTCCCCGCTGGTCAGCAGAAAAATCTTTGCGAGGCCCACAGAGAGGTCGTAGTTGCGTCAGGTATAGATTATCCTCCATCCTTATAAATAAAATTGATAAAGTTCACACCCAACTGATCGTATTTCCAGGGAATACCCTGCATTCCTCTGTATCGCTGCAGGCCAGGTCTATCTACAACATATAATATGAGAGTCGGTGGAGAATTTTGTTTTTTTTGTGTGTGACAAATACACCGTACGCGGAGAATGGAGTCCAAAGTTGCTAACTTACAAACTCACTTCAAGTTGTTGGATTTATTTCAAAATCGGGTTCAACTTGAACTTGAATTCTTCGTTAGAATCAATAGGTGTCTGGAGCCTCATCAATGTAGTGGCAACAAGAGAACCGTACAGACTCGCCTGGACCAGCAAGCACAAAAGACGACAAACTTGGACAACAACGGAAGCGCGCCAAGGCTGTGCACATGGCATCGCTCGTCGATCAATCCCCATACGGACTTCCCACCTTGTTCTTAACCGGCCTATTGTTCACAGTGAGACACATAAGGACACATAACATCGGGCGGTTCTTCAAATTTTGGATCCTCTTCTGACCTTCCTCCACCGGAATCGTGTTTGCCGCGCATCTAAAAGCTCTTCGACTCCAACTCTCACCTCGTCGACATGTCCAATTCTCAGTCCGTTACACCAACAAAACGGGGACGTTCAAGAGCTTCGGATATCGAGGAACCTCCCAGGAAACGACAGGCCAGAATACCGACTTCGGTACGTATTTACCATTCCTCAAATTGTGTTGACCGCTGAAGTCTTTGGGCAGAACCATCCCCATGCCGCTGGCCAGTTTGACGCACTCAGTATCCCTGCCCCGAAAGTCAGTCATATTATAGGCTCAAAAAAAACTCAAAAAAAGTATTGCTGACCTCCGACACGGTGAGTAGACTATTGCGGACATGCCGCCGGAAATCATGGGCTACATCTTCGACATGCTCATTCCGCCGCCCAACTTCATCCGAGCTAAAACTTATTCAAACGCTCCGTGGACGAGTGACGTATGGCGGGGGATAATGTCCACCAAAAGGCGGATCGTGCGGGTATGTCGGACCTGGTACATGGTGAGTTCGCTCTGCACCGTGAAATCGGTTCCACGAACCTGACTTTCCCAACTCCAGCTCGCGATATTCTACCTGTATCGCGAGATTGCAATTACCCACATGAAAACCGCCCGCCTCCTTCGTCGCACCTTAACCAAGACGCCGCAGCTCGGCCACCGCGTCCGGTGCATCTCCCACCTGTCACCCACCGACGCCGGCGGCTTGTTCGACGACGACACATTGTACCCCGATCTCCGGCGCATTTTCGCGCTCTGTCCGAAGGTCGTCCGTATGAACCTGTTCCCGCCGCCGGGCCAGTTGCTCTCCGATCATCTTTTTCCGAACCTCCCACAGACCCTCACGGCGCTCGACATCAGCTCCTACCACGCCGCCGCATTCCCCGCCGTCGTTGCCACCGCGCTGCAAGCCAACTGCGGCCATCTCCGCGAGCTGCGGCTCCCGGAAGAAGCGACGACCGGCGCCCTTTCCTTCCCCCACCTCCACACATTGCACCTGACGCTGTGGCACGGTACCCCACTGCCCCTCTGCAAGTGGTCCCTGCCCAAGCTGCAGCGTGTAACGTTCAGCAACCAGTCGCGCACATCGTCCGTCGAGCCGCGCGCCACAGTCCAAGCGCTCATCGCCAAAACCGCGAGCTTCCTCCAGCGCGACGCGCACGGGTTGCAGCTCACATACCTCGCTTTCCCCGCGGGCACCGACCCCGGCCCCGAGCCTGACTCCGATGACGACGACCCCGACGCTGACCTGGTCCCGGACTACGCGCCGCTCCTCGCTGCGTGCCCCGCAATAACGCACCTCGTGCTCCCCGCATACTACCGCAACACCGCGCCGGCACCGCACGCCGCGATCGAGTGGCTGGATCTGTTGGCCGCCCGCGACGGGCTCGAGCTTGACGACGGGGTGCTGCGGCCAGAGCAGTGGGCAAGGCTCCGAGGATTGCGCCGCCTCGACGTCGGGCTGGAGCGCATTATCGTTGACGTGCCTGTGGCGCTGAGCCCGCAAGTGAGGGAGGCGCAGGTGCTAAAATGGCCGGGGATGGAGATTGTCCAGAGCGTGAGGGATGATGGCTCGGTGGATGTGCGGGAGGGCGGGGCTGCAGATGTGGCTGCGAGAAAGCTGATTCAAGCGAACGAGGAGAGGGCGCGGCGACAGATTAGCTGGGACCATGGCTTGATCGAGCACGGCCCCGGGACGGATGATGGGGAGAGTGAAGGGGAGTCGGACGAGCACGACGTGTTCGGTGCGGGTGGGGGAAGTCCGTCTGCGGACGAGAACAGCGCCTCAGCAAATGAGGATAACGCCTCAACGGACGAGCACAGCGCCTCAGCAGAAGAGGACGGCCAGAGCGCAGATGTAAACGACTCGGATGAGGTGTCTGCGCTGGTGGTGTACGACGGGCCCCGGTTCCAAGATGGTTTTCGGCAAGTGTTGCAGGCCGCGCTGCCGGAGCGCTTGTTCCTTCGCTTTGAGCGGGCGGTGATGAACTTTATGGCGGGGTCTGACGAGTCGTAAATTGGGGCCGTCGTGGATTGAGTCATCCGTAAAGTTACAACTTGGCACCGTCGGATGCGTCCTACGTGCGGCAAGGTTCCCAATTGTTTTTACTTTATATCCCATCGTTTCGTAGTGTAGTTCGTACCTGTGCTTATATCGTTCCTCGTGGAGTTTACCCCACTTTAACGACTTGAGGAACTGAAAAGCATCAGCAATCTCGAACAACACATCTTTAAAACAATAAAGAACTCACCTAGCGTCGGTCAGCGACGGCCACAGTCACTCAATGCGCACTACATCCACATGGAAGAGCGTAGCGGTGCGTGAGGAGGGAATCCACAAATCATCGGCGAAAGCTCTCACCAGAAAAAGTCACCACCAGGTCTACGGTGAGACCAAGGTGGACGTCTCCAACTCTCGCTCTTCCCTTTCGACCGAGTAAAACTCCAAAGCTTCGTATTGATCAATTATTGGTTTCAAAGCGGCTGGTGCTGCAGGTTGCTATACAATGGAGCAATTGGAGCATCGAGGGTCGTTTGGAAGCGAGTTCGAGATGGGTTCGGGCTGCTGAGAAGGATTTCTGTGGACGCAAGCTTCGGAGATCATGGAAGTCGGTGAAGAAGAGGCATCACGAACAGCCCCTCGGATTAATCGGGAATTAAGCCGATTACGCCCGAGAGGTGTTGAACCACTCGTAAATTCGAAAATTTGAGGCATAAAGCTCGTCCACGATGATTTCAACGCGCTTGAAGCTTTGAAATTTTCCGAACAGAATCTGAGTATGTTATGCCGCCCTGCAAGCCTCGTGAAAGGTTGGAAAAAAGAGGAACCACCCGGGATCAGAAATCGTACAAGTTCAAATATGATACTGCAGAGAAGGAGCTGTTGGTATGCATGTCTGTTGGTTCAAGTTCGCTACATTGCTCTGATGTTTGGCTGAAGGCGACACCAAGTTCGGGAAGCCCAGTGCGCTTCACACCTCATCGAGCGTACCTTTTCAACGTCCGCGAGGCAAAACCAGCCACCATTCATTTCCTACCAGATATGCATGCCGTTAGTGAGAAGATGCACGACGCTAATAAGAAGACGCACCAGGCCAACAAGGAGAAGATGTTCCTCCTCATGGCCGGGATCAAAACTAACCTCGATCGCGACGAGGTGAGTGGCTTGCGGCTGCAACTAATTTGCGTAAGATTTATGCTCACAATTACCATTTTTCACCGAAATCAAAACGCAGCGGCCGCTTGATCATGAAGAGATCGAAGGAGCACTATATTATAATCTATTTCTTGCGTTTGACCTGCTTGTACATAAATACCAATCGAGGCAGCTTCAACATCATTGTTTCGCCACCCATACAGCCCGTTGGAGTTGGTGGTTTACTTGTTATCGTTGCGAAACCGTACCGCTTTTCTGATGGTTTGATGGCGGCTTTTGATGGCGGTCTGATGCGCCTTACCCCACAGATTTTCCCTCCACGATCTGCATAACCCAGAAAAATAAGCGGGCTGCAGTTTATGGATTGAACTGCCCTTCACCCTTTTGTTTTTGTTACTTAAGTCGGAATTTGGCGCCTGGCCTTCACGGTTGCATCACAGGAGTGTGCACTGCCCCGAAAGTCATCAATTGAACGCGCAAGCGGTGCAGCCGCAGTGATATAGAGTATACGTAGTGTAACCAGCTGGCTCTGGTTACACTGGTGGTTACAGCTGCGTAGAATAGCCGTGACCTTCTGTGTAGAGTAGTTAAATTTCAGGAAGGATAGAAGAATGTTTACGACGCACATGGGGTAATGGTGTAGTCAACTTGTTGTAGTCCCGCGCGAAGTCAACTGCAAAGCGCCAATCTTTGACAACCTCGGGGTTAGAGAGCACCCTCCCACGATTTTCAACAAAAGCAGTGTAGCCTGCCCTTGTGGCTAGCTTTTCAGTCAGGTATTTCACACCCGGATTGTCCGTGTTCTGCTCTGAAGCGTCGGTTTTCCCGACGGCAGATGTAGAACTTGAGGCAACGGCACTGAAGTCTTCAGCCTTTACTTCTGGAATGGTAACCTAAGCGATAGTCATGAGCTGTTAAATCCTTCAAGTAGAAACAGAAGTTACACTGTCAATAAAGAGTTTGACACGATTTCCTGTAACCTTCAAAGCTCGAGGATCGAATCTCATCGAGTCCACAGACTGCCCGTGCGCCATGCGAACGAATGGCATCTTCCAGGCCGGATCCTCCGGGTCTGGAACAGAAACTCTGATCATGCCTGTGTAGGGAAAGTCAGAGATGATAGAAACGTCTCGACAGATCTCTTACCAGTGACACCAATTTCTATTGCACTGTTGCTGCACTGTAACTTCGAGATGATGTCCTTTCCGAGAACTCGGAATGAACCGTCGAGACCATCCGTATGGTCCAAAACTTGGAGCGAAATCACGGCCACAGTCTTTGTGGACGGAACGAGGCGGCAATCCTCCACATAGATACGAACCTCAACAACCTACATTGCCGTTATTGAATCACACCAGCATGACACAAGGGTGCGACTCACCTCTACATTGCTGGAGCTCAAGGCCGATGAAGTGGAGAGAGAAGCAGAAGCTATGAACATTATTGGATTGAATCCTGAATCAGGATGTGAATTACTGACCGGGGTTTGCAGGGGGGTTCTGTGGAGGTGCTGGGACCGTGGTGGCCATTGGAAATTCAACGGCAGGGTTATTCGTCGTAAATCCGCGGTTGGGATCAAGGAGGGCCGATTTCAACTCGTGAATAGTGACTCTGGATTTGTTGAGTTTGCCCTCCCACTTGCCAAGTTGACGCTGCACCAGCTTGATCAAATCGTCTCGTTTTTGCGGTCTGTACAAAATTATGTTTAAACTCCGAGTCTTTGATTGTCAACGGAATCCTTGAAATGCTTACAATTCAGATTCAACATAAGGACGCTCCATATCGACGACGAGATCCAGAGTTAGAAGATAAATGCAAGAGTAACAAAATACGACTGGAGTGGAGGGAAGAAGAGCGAGACAGAGGGACTGCCTCCCTCCTGTTTCGCATTTTTAGGATGACCCTTTCATTCGATCGGATGACCATAGTGTGCCGATGGTGCCGAGTGGAAACTGACCGCTTGGACACACAGTGATTTTACAGAGAATAGATTGTAAGTTTCACAAAGAGTGCAACGTAATTCTTACAGTGGGAGAAATGGGAATCTCACACTGTGCATTTCCAAAGGTGCCGATCGGAGGTAATGTTGATTCCCACTCTCAAACCTACCGATCGGGTCGATTGAGAGCTCCATCGTGGCGAACGGTCGGATTTGTTTGGTAAGAGGGAGAAAGAAAATTGTCTGTGATCTCGCAGTCGTCTCAGGGTTCAAAGTAAGTGTACCAGACAATGTTGGACACTTATCTGGACACAGCACAGGCCGAGAAAAGTGTCGCCCGGCCGCCAGAGGATGTTCACAACAAATAGGTTAGACTGGAGTTTCCCCAATCCTTTCTCCGGAGCCCACGATCTTCCCGAACGTGATCGCCCCATAGGGGAATGTAGGTATAAATCCCTGTCGTAACCACGATCGATATATCCGGCGGTCCAAGCGGGGGGAGATCAGCACGTGATGTAACCGCCGCGTAACCGTGGTGAGCACCACGCCGTAGGTACATAAAGCCACGACTTACCATTTCCCCTCGTCTTTCACCCCATCCACGCCAACCAACTTGATGGATGCTAGTACCGACAATCCAAGTCCAGCCCGACTTCCTCCGGAGCTGGAGCGTCAAATATTCGAAACAACGGCCGTTTTGCATCCCAGGATTGTTTCGACATTGCTACCCGTCTCTCGTCGTGTGCTCCTATAGTAAATGGATTCAGTAATCTCTTCTGCGTTATGTTACTGTATTTTTTCATTCAGGTCAACAGTCACGCGTCACACCCCCTATCGATTTGAATGAAAAAAATACAGTATCTTTCCCAAGGATGGAATTCTCTGTGTACGAACTTCTCAGTATCAACGCAGGCGAAACAAAAGGCACCTCCGACGACGCCATCCTCCGTGCAGTGGACAGCAAGCACGCCGATTTCTTCCCAAAAGCCACTCGACGCTTGTATCTCTCGACATTCAGCTTGCATTTCTTTGGCACCCGCCTCAAAAGCCCGTGGTCCGCCGCAGAGCTTGCGCGCGTACTGAGCGCATGCACGGGTGTCCGGGACATCATGATCATCGGTGACATTGTCGAGACTCCCATCCTTTCGCTCATCGCAGCAATGCGCCCCATGCGCGTGTCCATGTTCGCGAACATCTCCTTCGCCAAAGGTTTCATCGACTTCGGCGCGCCGTTCTTCTCGCGCGTCACGCACCTCCACCTCGGCGACATGGACGACGTAATCCACCCGGACTGGCCCAGCTGTTCGACGCTTGCGTGCCTTCCGACGCTTACCCACTTCGCGGCACACTGCAAGGGCCTCGCCGCCCTTCTGCCGCGTCTGCTGGCTGCGCTCCAAAATCTGGTGGTGCTCATCGCGTACACGGAGGGAACGGTTTTACAACACATCAAGACACCCGATATCCGCCTTGTTGTATGATCATACAACCGACAGACACATTCATGGAGGAGTGGGCGTCCGGCGGAGAGGACTCACGGAGCCGTGCGGATGAGTTTATAGCCCGGAAACGGTGCGGGGAAGTCAAAGGTTGGACATTATCTGTCAATCCGTGGGGATTATTACTGACCGCAATCGTAGCTTCTTGCTATCATCTGACGCCGGCGTCGGTGGCACAGGAATAACTTTCAGTTGGGTAGCTGCGAAAGGTAGAAATTTAGGAGCGAATACAAATAGGTTATTGAGCGTGACGTGTTCCCTCTTGTCATTCGTGCAGAAACTACAAAAGTGCCACACAATTTTCTACAGCGCAAAGAGCAAAGATTTTCAGGACTCGAAGGCTAGCACTGGTAGCGGTAGGATACGAGGAAAAGGAGGTGCATAATCATACTCGCGGAGGGAGAGTGCGTATCATTAAAAAAGCGGCATCAACGTGACGGTCAAAGCGTATTGTATGTAACCCGGGCCGTCGCGGACCGGCGGACGTAACGCCGATTGTCGGCTTGTCGCCTTTTCAAATCCTACAGCGAAGCGAGAGTCAGTCTGACGGGCGCTTGCGTACGTCTGTGACTCCAGTTCTGATGTTCAATTTGTACTGAGAATCGAGCTGACTCCCAGTGTATAGCGCTATGTTAAGCAAATGTTTCAAAATGTTCCATCAGTATTGAGTTCAAACATGTCCGGTTCATACATTCCAATGGAGTTCGAGAGTCACATATTTCACCCCGAGACGCCAAAATTATGGATCCACGTATGTGCTTACATTCTGTGGCGGAGGTTGTGGATCCTCGTCGTTAAATCTATCGCCTCCGACCTAGAGACCAGTGAGACAGAAGTGGATTATCTTAGTTCCATAGCGAATCGCCATCGGGACATACATACGTTGGGGTCGATGTCGATCGTGGTCTCGCCGCTCAGCGCCCGCTTACGATATGCGATACACTCAGTGCCTCCTGCGCCCCTGATTCGCAGAAATTACTTTAGGCTCGGATCGTGGCAGTTCGACGGCGGCATGCGGGTGCGATGATGCAATTGAATACGGATGATTGCGATTGAACCAATCGTTACCGCCGGGACCTGAGTGTTGTTGAGCATCGGGCCCATGCTGCTGGCTAGTATTTTGAGTGCTGTTGACCATTTTATTTTCCGTTCGCATTTAGATGAAGACGGTTATCCATTTGAAACCAAAACCAAACCGCCGCGCCCATCGCAGGGAGTGCCTTTGCCTCTGAGGAACTTGAACTGGGAAACATACAGTTCGACTCGGAGGAAGGTTGTCTGCGGATAATGTTGGAATGTGCGCAACAAAAAAGAAAGGATATTATAGTAACAATTACATTTAGGCAAGATTTCACAAGACCAGTGTTATATGAGACTATTGTAGGTAGAATACAGTAGGTGAGAGGTGCTAATGATAAATAGGCATAGTTAATAGAGAACCTCAACGTATTATGGTAAGGAATCCGCCCCAAGATTATGCGGATTGTGATGAGACAGATGCCTGTTCTGTTGTGCGTTTCTTCCACCCAGGCGCGTCTGCTTTCCAGCCCGGTGCGTCAGCAGTGGGCGTTGACTCCGCGGATGCGCTCTTGTTTCCAATACGCGTCGTCGCGGGTGGTTCGGAACCAGCACGCTTCCACGGGGGCGGGGTTGGTTGGGTGACACGTTCTGCGAACGACGACGCTGGTGCAGGCCGGGGCCCGACTTCTCTCCACGGCGGCGGGGTCGATTCCTAGGAGAGCACCGATATGTGAGCAATGTGAATGCTCAACGCAGGCTTAAAAACCGTACTGCACCCCCGCGGACTGGTTTCGCGTCCGTGAGACGGTCCACGGAGTCGCGTGCGCTCTATATTGAGTTTTCCGCGGTCAATTTAGAAGTTAGAGTGCGGTGCATATGAATACTAACGAGCGGGACAGCGTTGACAGCGAACAACATTGAAGCAGCGATAAAAGCAAGAGTGGCGACACGCATTGTGAAATAAGGTAAGATATGTGTTGGCGGGCAGGGGGAACTGGGAGACGAGTTTGCTGGAGTCCATGGGTGGGATGAGTCGTATTTATACAGCCAGTGACCGACGGCGTGTTCCTGAGTAGTTACAACCACGTCGAGTCTTCCGATTTTCAGCCATCGGGAGGCGTCGTTTGCGGTGGAGCGCTAACCCCGCCCAGTAATTGGCGGATATGTACATCGAGGTGCTCTGGGGAGCAAGATAGGGAAGCGAGGAAAGATCTTGGGATGCCATTTGCATTCGCTTGCGAGAAGCCTATTCCTCCCTCAGGCACTTATGGCTGTCGATGCTGGACAGGTGGAATGCTGAGGCCGTGAACGAGGCTATGATGCCATAGGTTGGCCGCTCATCCACATCTCGATGGACAGAGAAATCGCCGGATAGGAAATAGATGCCTGTGGTGTATTGTTGGGGGCATCCTGTTGAGTACCCGGGGCAAGTTCTGTTGACAATTTGAACTGATGTCACCGGGAGAGGGCGAATGTGTGTCCCTTGAGAAAGCTACACCAAACAATTAAGAAAGAGAGCAGGAAAAAATCCGCAGATGCCCCAGGAGCATTTCAGTACCATGGGGTTGCTGTGGGACGCCGCCGGACATCGGCTTCCGTCGAACGCACGGTTCATCCCAGAAGAGCAAACGCCACACCAAAAGTCCACTTAATCAGGATTCACGAAGACGAAAAGAGGGTAAAAAGGCAGAAAATACGCGAAAAGATGCGATTTATGATCCGTGAAGTTTGTGAAGGTGAAGCAAGCTTCTTAAGTTTGTTTGTATTTGTCGCTGAAGTGATCCCCGCTCAATACAAACTTTCATCGTCGATACATCCATCGTCCCCAAAATGTCACCAGGGTCTCACTGGGTTAAAATCCTTTCACCGTCTTTCAACGGGAAGCTGAACTTGAGGCACTCGGCTATCTTCCATCCTAGCGCAGATTTGGTCGTACACACTGTGCGATGCATCGCCTGGCCACCGTCGCCTTGCCCGATTTCCCCGACTATCCCCTGATTCGCCAGCACAACTACTCTGAGCTAAATTTCAAACACGAGTAATGACGTTGAGTATCCTCTCAAGAAGCCCAGGCCCGAAACACGTTTGCCGAGAGGCGCTCCGAATCATATCCAAATCATATCTGCTCGTTCTGCCAACCGGTGTCACCGATGGACAACGTGTTGAAGATTTTCACGGAACTCTGTCACTGTCCCTGGCATATGGACATCTTGACGAAGGCCTTTTCGCTGGACGGCGTCTGCGCAGCTGTCCTATAACTAGGAATTATGAGGTTGAAATTGACTCCGATGAATACAGTGGACCGAATATCCATCCGATTTCTCTGCGCTTCCGCTGCCAGCGCACGACCAGTCGGCGATGTCCATTCGCTGCACTGTATCGTCCCACCTCATCGCCAGAGTATAATTGAGCAATGCCGCTGTCTCGTATGCTCACGACTCCCGGCACCGTCTTTGATCCGAGTTATGCCAGGTTATGCCCGGTGTAAACGCTCCAGCTGATCCAAGATGCAAGCCCTCGCACAAAATCGCCACCCTTCGAGAACCAACTGGTTCAACGTCCCGCGTGTGATAGCACCGGCGGTTTTCCACCGCACCTCCTGAGTTCAGATCGTTCCCCACATCCTTGCGATGTCACCGCAGAAAAGCAAAGGACAACTCGGTGCATGCTGGTCCTACCCAAAGAAGGCTCTGATATTGTTCACATTCTTCAAACTGATATCTATGATTCGGAGATCGTACAGGACCAATGGAACGAGAAAGAGCGAAACAGCCATGAAAGGTGGACGTATGCATATCGAATGTGTGGACATCCACTGATTCCCCAACTTCTCTGCAGACCGAGGATTAGAGGGAGATTTTCCCCGGGGTGGGTACACGATATTAAATGACGACCTCAGGCTGTGATGTACAGCACAATGAATAATGCATGAACGACAGCTGAAATCAAACCAGTCTTACTAGAAGACCGTTCATATAAACCGACACGGATTCATTCGACGACGATTCATTCGTATTAGGATGTCGATCGCCTGCGCTGAGTCCTGACTGAATCAGACTGATGTGCTCCCATTTCTCGGTGGGCATGAGGACTACATAGCACCACAATCTTCCAACGATTAAAGTCGGTTGGGTTTCAAGGTTACTCACAGTACTGTACGGGTATTTGACGGGTACCCAAAAAGAACGGATGGAAATCGGTTATTAACTTATCCATGCCAGTTCAAACTGATTCCAACCGTACAAATGCACCTCAATATTTGCTCATTTTCTTGAATTTCCGTCTCGTATTCAACTTGTCGGAGCTGGGTTCCGGAGGGTCCCGATCAGCCTGAGGGTGCATCGTGGTGGTTCTGAAAAACCCGGAGACTGCATCATGACAAGCTGATATCAACCCACCTCCCTTCCTTCCCTCCCACCACCACCACTACCTTTCCTCCTTTCCAGAGGTCTCTGCATGTAGGTACCGTAGGGGGGCTCCACATTGGTGGTATGTGTGCTATATCTCCGTCCTGTTGAATGCCGAATTCTCACCCAAGCATTCAAATTTCAGAGAACCTCTGATGGCATAATTTAAACCTTGGTGCGTTTCCTGTACGTCTCGACTAGTCCTCTCACTGACATGGATTCTTTCAGTTCTACGATCTTTCTCGGCTCGGATCATTCGGGTCATATCGGGTGATCTAAATGCGGCAGGTGTACTTGAGAATTACTGTACTATCAAGTTCAGTTCGACAAGGGGTGTGACCCGTGACGATTTGAGCCAGCGACAACCAGCCGCCGTGACCGTGACCGATGGCCAAAATTCGACATTTTTCGACGCGAAAACTCGAAAAACAGCATTTCCAGGTTTTCGGTAAACTCGTTGTTCATGTTGTGGACCACGCGAGTATAATACATCCCCCCCCCCCCCCCCCCCCCCCCCCAGGTGAAACCTTTGTGGTGTCACGGTGGACCAATTCGACAACAGGCCCGGGTGACCCGTGATATTTGCCAAAATTCGACGCCGACAAAGGTCCCTGTGATCCGTGACTGTCGAATTGAATTTAATAGTACAGTACTGTTGAGACCGTCTTAAAAACGGCTGGATCACCGAGACAGGTGCGCACCCTTGCGTACCTTGCGTACTCGGAAATGGGCTGCCTTTTCCAGATCCGCTCCACAGTGCTAGACAGTGCTTCGGTACTAACGACTGCACATCACAGATGTTATTTTTGGTTGCAAAAGTGTCATGTTCGCACCTGACTCCATGGGGTATCGGCTCGTAGTACTGTATTTTTTCATTCAAATCGATAGGGGGTGTGACGCGTGACACGGTTGGACCAATTCGATAATTCAATGAAGCCGAAAATTTTGCGTGACCACCAAGAAGATTTCGAAAGAAGGAACGCGAATTTTCATTTTTTTTGCGTATTTAGATGGTATCCTGCTGCGTGACACGATTTTTTTGTTCGATAGAGGCCTGAGTGACGCGTGACTTCGACCGAAATTCGATATCGACAGCGGGGTGCGTGACGCGTGACTGTCGACCTGAATGAAAAAATACAGTATACTTTATAACATCTGCGTCAACCAAATCACAATGTCCCGTTCATCAGCCATAATGCTTGCCACGGCCCTTCTCTTTCTCTATAGTTGTGCTCTCGCCGCGGCTCAATCCACCCAGTGGAAGGAAAATTGCCTCTCTTTTGGAACGAACCTTCATCTTGAGAACACTACGATTCTCGATGTCGCGTACATCGACACCCTCACAAACATCACGACCCCTGGGTTCTGTCAGTCAAGCGCCCAAGTCACCTCCGCGCCGCTGTGCCGCGTTCAATTTCTGATAAACACCACGTCCACCTCTGCCGTTCATGGTGAAGCCTGGCTTCCAGACACATGGTACGGTAGATTCTTAGGCCTGGGTAACGGCGGACTGGGTGGATGTGAGCTCTCGTTCCATGAAGATGAAGTTTAATCCAAATTGATAGTTTTCAATTCATAGGCACTCACTACGATGGCTTGGATTATGGGAGCTCCCTTCACTTCGCAGCAGTGGGTACTGACGGTGGTCACGATGGCAGTGGTGGAAGCGACCCAGGCGATGCGCACGAATTTCTGAGCCATCCAGAAATCATCAACGATTTATCGTTCCGTGCTGTTCATGTGGAGGCAGTTATTGGGAAACAAATCGTAGAAGCATACTACGACAACCCACCGGCGAAGTCCTATTATCTGGGATGTTCAACAGGCGGTCGCCAAGCTACACAGGCTGCTTTGAGGTTCCCAGAAGATTTCGACGGTATCCTGGGAGGCGCGCCCGCAACAAACTTTCTCCAAACACTCGGCTGGGAGGGGATGGTTTCACGCTATTTCGGCGCGCCGAGCTCTCCCCCTGAGGCGTCTTCAAAATTTATCACGGACGAGTTATGGGCCTTGGTTTCGCAGGAGATCCTTCGACAATGCGATGCCCTCGACGGAGTGGTGGATGAGATTATTACGGAACCTGATGCTTGCGACTTTCGTCCAGAGGCACTTCAGTGCACGGTTAATCAAACCGCAGACTGCTTAACGCCAACCCAGGTGGAAGCATTGCGTAACCTATACAGTCCCCTTTATGATTTGCAGGGCCAGCTACTGTATCCACGTTTCTCCCCCGGTGCCGAAGCTGATCGTGCTCGTACGGCACTAGCTCCAGGGTTCTTCTCACTCACTTCGGTACGTTTTTTGTCTTTGGGTGACTATCTACATTGACGTTATCTTAGGACTGGATGCGATTTGTGGTATTGAATGTCACGGAATGGGATCCCTCCAATTTTGGCCTCGAAGATATAGCGAAGATCATAGAGCAAAATGGGGGAGGAATTGCAACATCTAGTGGAGATCTTTCTGCATTCCGTGACCGCGGTGGTAAATTCCTCACGTACCACGGACGCCGGGACCCTGTACGTCCAGGTTAGACTTTGGGATTTTATCTTACCCGACCGCTCGCTCACACAGCTCATCGCGTCGACGAACTCGAAAATCATGTACGATCGAATCGCCCACACTCTCTCACTGCCCATTCTGGACGATTTCTACCGACTGTTCCTCATTCCTGGAATGGGCCACTGCGGCAGTGGGTTGGGGGCCAACTCGTTTGGGCAAGGGAGCTTCCCAGGCTCCAATGTTGTCAACGCATCCTCGCACAACGTCCTCCTGGCACTGGTAGACTGGGTCGAGGGTGGTATCGCTCCTGACACTATAATCGGTTCCGGGAAAAATAACACAGAACGTACTCACTGCAGATATCCCCAGCGCAGTGTGTTCGATGGCGAAGCGTGGGTGTGTACAGCCTAGTTCCCTAATCGGCGTACCTACTTGCTTCGTATTTAGAAGTCATTTTGATTCGATGATCCCAGTAAATTTCGGCGGGCCAGTCTTTTGATACTGGGTGAACAGCACGATGGAACAAATACGAACGTGTGGTCAGTCGTACTCGTATTGATTGTAATTTGCAAGTTTTGCACACAACTGCCGATGAGAGAGAGAGAGAGAAAAGATTTATGACCGACGCGTCTTTCTATTTTTGGTCCTCGTAACTTTCCTATACACGTCAGCAAATGCGTTTCCCAGACTTTAGCCTACTCAACCTTGAACTTTTTCAAGTTTTGGCGTTGACGCGCTGATACACGTGCTGAGAAATTGTGAATTGACGGCAAACAGTGATGCCATCGACCAATTTTTTCTGCTTGTTTCGCTCTTTGCGTTTCACTCTGCTCACCACCCAACACTCATCCCCTCCTGCCAGCCTACGAATGGAGGAAAAACCAGCTGTTTCGGGTTCTGCTGAGCAGGAACGAGAGATTGAGTGGCTCAAATTGGAGAATGAGCGTCTACGGCGAGAAAGAGACGATGCAGAGGTCCGATTCGCCGATTCGCAAAGAGCGGTCGCTGAACTCAAGCGAGTAAATCGACAAAACGCTTTGAAGATTGCGGATTTGGAGGCAACACAGCAGCGTGTGGTAATGGTATGTCCAGCGCATATCATACCGTTTCGATGTTAATTATATCCTTTTGCCTGGACCACATCAGGAAACACATTCTAGTGGCACAGACATGGCCCATCTGTACCAGATCTCAGGTTCTGACCCAGACCATGGCAGACAGGCAGACACTCACAGACGGTCACAGAGATTTACTCCCGCATGTGTTTTCGATGCCCATGTTGTATCATGATCTTAGATCATGTCGGTCGGTTGCCGTCGGTGATGTGGGTTAACTTGTGCTGAAAATTACCAAGTCAAAACGCTCCGGTTGTCATACCAGCGTGGGCTTGCCTGGGCCTACCACGGAGTATAAAGGCCCACCGCTTTTTTGGCCCAACCACCCCACTTCCCGTACAAGTTACCCTTGAATCAGGTAGGCACTCAGGCGCTAGCTTCTCGCCCTTCTTCTTTGTCCATGCTCCATGCACATGTACGTCGACTTTCACTCTGGAGGCTCAGTCGGATCGAAACTTCCATATAAGTTCGGTAAATCCAGCGCCTTCAATACTGTTATTATTACTGTAGCGCTACGTAGTGCATACATACTTACAACTGTATATGTACATGCATGTATACTGCCAAATATATATCTGCCAAAAATACCTCCTTCACTGTTGCTTCACCCAATATCCGTGCCCTTCTGTTGCTCTTCTGTTGCCATATTGCATATCGCGTAAACCGGCTGTGAATCAAATCCATCAAAATTCCGATAAGCGATCGGCTGCATGTGTCTGTGGGCGTCTGTACGTCTGTGTGTCTGCTGCACTATCGGTCTGCGGAGGTCTGCCGCAGAAGAGCCCGTCTGTCAAAGGCGGCAGGCAGTCTGTGGGTCTATCTGGTCTGTAGTGTCTGCCACAGTCAGCTACAGACAACTGTAATTTTCCAGATGCAGCTTCGCTCCACTGGAGTAGCTTCACATTCGCCGTCTGAAGTCATCGAGATCTCAGATCACGAAGAAAGCACGCACGAGGTAAAATCAGAACAACGAGCTCGCGACACTAGTTCGGAGGAAAAACCTATGGTATGTAGTAGTTTTCCTCTCGAGGGAAACACATTCCTCACTACTTTTTTTCAAAACAGACTTCGATCCTGGACGCCCCGCACGAAATCAACCAGATATCGAACCAGGAAGAAAGGGTACCCATTACGAACGCAATAAAACCAGAAAAACGAGTCTGCGACGCTGGTTCTGCGACAGAGATCACCAAGGTTACCAGGGTAATGGCTGCACGATTTACTAGGGAACCCGGTTTTCACTGCGTTGCAGGAACCCGCTGCCCCGTTTGAAATCATCGACATTTCAGATCGCGAAACGGATGGGCCATTGCAAGGACTTTGTTCTTCGACTGAGCAAAAACCCATAGCCGTCTCGTCGACGGTAGTACCTAATGCACTTTCATTGGTGGAAACAGATTTCTTATTGTCGGTGCCAGGAACCCGAAACTGAACATACATCCACAACATCAAGGCAAGGTAGAATCGCCTCCACCGAAGCCTCGCGCTCAGCAGATACATCTGGGCGTTTCAAACGCCAGCGGACACATTCGCAATCAGCCGCCACCACCAGCTCTGCTCCGGTACGAAGAATTCCCCAACGTACTCGACTACATGCTTGCTAATATATCCCATCTCAAGGTGCTCGCCAACGACTCATTACCGCAGGGCTCTGGATCCACATCTCCCACTCCCTCGCCCCCACCGGTGAAGCGTCGGAGGAAAGTAGAGCGAAAAGAAGTGAGTGCTTTTCTAAAAAATCCGAAACCCCTCTCTCACTACAGCGAAGGAGGCCGCCAACCCGGTGCTCGCGCCCCTGCGCACGCTCTACCTAACCACTGTCCCAAGCCTCGCCATCGACCCCCCGCCCACCGCCGTCTGCATCGCGCGAAACCTCCTAGGTGAGGCATACGGTGGTTCCCGCCAATCGTTCGTCCAATATTGCCGGCCCGTCGATGGCGTCGAGGGACGGCGCTCCCTCGTCTGGCCGCAGCCTTCCCTGAATCCATTCCTTCCGGAGAACCCCGGCGCGTCGGGCCTCATCTTCGCGTCGCGGCTCGAGATCACACAGAATGGGCCCTGGGGGGTGTTCTGCAAGGACGAGGCCGCGAGCACGGCTATGTGGCGGTACATGGGAGACTATGAGAACGTCCTGTGCGGGAGGTTGACGCCGGGGCAGTTTACGAGCCAGACGGAGAAGGTGTGTGCCAATGGCTCTGGAGTTTGATATTTTCAAGGTGGCTGAATAAATACGGATGTGCAGGTGCAGCAGTCGTGGGGTTCGCACATCGCCGGCGCACATAAAGTGGACGCGTACATTTCCATGCGCGCGAGGATCGCGCTGCGGAAGGCTGGGCTACCTCTTGGGGACGATGATGTTGCGGACAAAGTAGCAGCCATACGCGCGGCGAAACGTCCCGGCCAAAAGCCCTTATCGTGGGAGATAAAGGATGTCATCGAGGCGCTGGGCAGGGGCGACGAGGTGCATGTCTATCCGTCGCACATCTCGCTTGCTGACGGCAATGTTTTTATCATCGTTGCAGAGCATCGGTATCATCCAGATGAAATGTGTTTCCTACGACCACGAGTTTGCGGCGGACATTGCCCGGCTCGTCCGTGATGGACACCAGACACCGAAGAAGACCACACCGCGTCGCGCAACCAAGGGTAAGGGGAAGGGGAAAGGAAAGGGGAAAGGGAAACAGACTCCCCGCAAGGCATCAACACAGCAGCCGGACGAGGACGAGGACGAGGACGAGGATTCGGGTTTCTGTCCTGAATCGGAAGAGGAGGAGTCTGATGTCGCGAATCTGCGAAAGCGCCGGATCCTGAGGGCCTCTGGTTCGCAGCGGGTGTACGTTGCTCCAGACTCGGACGATAATATGTCGTCCGAGTTATCGGAACCGTGTGCTTCTAATTGATGTTTGTATGAATAAATTTTGGAATTGTCTGCTCGCTCAATTTGTGCTATAGGTGTTTACAGGAGCCGGTAGCCGCTTACCCATTATCCCTTTCTTGATCAATGACATGCCCTTTTCCAACTTGCCACTTGCCTCCATATGACGGAACACGCCTGATGTTCAATAAGTACAACCTTAATTCCCATTGTTCCATTTGGCCAGTACCCAATTAAAAGTTAATCCTAGGCCTGCGCCACCGACACCGGTGCCAGATGATAGCAAGAAGCTATGATTGCTCTCAGTAATAATATTGACGCATTGACAGGAAATGCTCGACCTTCAACTTCCCCGCGCCGTTTCCGGGCGATAAAATCATCCGCACGGCTCCACGAGTCCTCTCCACCAGACGCCCATTCATCCATGAACCCATTCGTCGGCTCTATGACAACGAGCCGGATGTCGGGTGTCTTGACGTGCTGTAAAACCGTGCCCTCCGTATCCTCCGTGAACGCGATGAGCACCGCAAGATTGGGGAGCGCGGCAAGCAGGCGCGGCAGGAGTGCGTCGAGGCCCTTGCAGTAGACGGCAAGGTGAGTGAGCGCGGGAAGGCGGGCAAGTGTAAGCCAGTCGGGCCAGTCCGCCGTCATCATGTCTTCGAGGTCGGAGAAGTGCAGGTGCGTCGCGCGCGAGAAGAACGGTGCGCCGAAGTCGATGAGGCCGTCCGCGAAGGTGACGTTCACCAACATGGAGACGCGCGTGGGGCGCATGGCTGCGACGAGCGAGAGGAGAGGTGGCTTGACGATGTCCCCCATGATCATGATGTCCTTAACGCCGGTGCATACGTGCAACACGCGCGTGAGCTCTGCCTCTGACCACGGGTTCCTGGGGCGGGTGCCGAAAAAATGCAAGCTGAATGTCGAGAGCCACATCCGCCGGGTGGCGTTTGCGAAGAAATCGACGGGCTTGTTATCGACTGCACGGAGGATTGCGTTGTCTGCATCGCGTTTGCTTTCTCCGGCGCTAATCCGGATTACTTTATACAACGAGGGTTCCATCCTTGGGGGGAAATGAGCTCCTTGTTAAAGAATGGGTGCTAACCAAGATTCCCTCACCATAGGCGAACACGACGAGCGACGCGTATCAGTGTCGGAACAGCCTTGGGTTGCAAAATGGCCGTAATTTCGAATATTTGACGCTCCAGCTCTGGGGGGAGACGCGGTGGATCTGGATTGTTAGTGCTCACATCCATGTTGGATCTCGGCGTAAGTTGGGGGAAGACGAAAGGGAAAGAGCAATTCCTTGCTATATATTGCTGCGGCTGCGCCTCCAGTTGATGAATTTCGGGGCAGTGCAAACACTGCCTGTGATCGCGAAGGAGCCCTTAGGAATAAAAAAATAACGAAATGCAACGGTGAAGGGTGGCTCAATCCATCGCTTGAGTCTAGACACGCATTTGTGTGCATCTGGGAGGGTAAATCCGAATCGGGACAGGGCGGGACAGGGCGCATCAAACCCCGCCATCGGGCCATCAGGAGGCAGTGCTGATGTATCGGGATTAGGCGGGATGGGTTCTGGGTGTTGCTGCATTATCGCTGCTCCAAAAATTCGGGAAAGATCTGTCATACCTTAATGCATCCAGGTGCATCACACCAATTTTTTCTCTTCGTGCTCGGCGCCTCGTTTGTGCAAAAATAACCGCCTTTCCCAAATCCGGTACATCAACGGGTGCAGCGGGCAACGCGCTGCTTCTCAATTCACTCCTGTGCTTGCTTTTTGGCAAAGGATTCCCGATGAATTCAGATATTACAACTGGTCTATCACTCTCTGAGTGTCGAGCCGGTCTTAATTATACACCACCGACGTCCTTCTGACCGGATGGATAATACCTACAAGTACCAATCGCCAATACGGACTTCCTCAAAAAAAAATTAAGCTGCTGCGGCTGCTGCTGCTTCATTTGTCTGTAATCGTTTTGGTGAGTATGGTAACCCTCGCTGAATTGAAAGCACCGCCCACGTCTTGCCGCTGGATCTCAGTTTTAAGCACGGCCATGAGGAGGAACATCTTCTCATTGGCGTCTTGCATCTCTGACGGAAAATAAATAGCAGCCGGTTTGGTCTCGCGGATGTTGAAAAGGTACGCTCGATGGGGTGTGAAGCGCACTGGGCTTCCCGAGCTTGGGGTTACCTTAACTCGCGAATCAGCACTCTTGCTCAGAGACGAAGAAAGACGCTTACCATGAGCTCCTTCTCCGCAAAATCATATTTGAGCTTGTACGACTTCTGATCCCAGCGCCACTCGCGCTCTCTGACAATTACTCCTATTCAGCACCGAATCAGAAAATTCTCTGGAACAAAACTTACGTGTTGAACATCCCCCCTGTGCGCGCCTTGAGGTCCGCCCACGAGCGTGGCACGCCGTTAATAATAAAGAGTTTCTCGCGCCAGTTGATGACGCCCTCGGTCCCGCTTGCTGCTAATATCGTCGTGACCTTGCGCCCCCGGAAGCCGCTGGTAGTCGTCGCCGTGTAGTGGACGGAACCGTCCGCATCCACGATGGAGGTGTTTAGAATCTTGCCGGTGTCAAATGTTAATATGGTGGACATGGTGGTGGAGAACTGATTGCTGCAATCGCAGACTTTATACCTGAGACCAACCTGAGACGTATGATCCAATCACCGATCATTGTGGGGCTAGGGATCCGCAGCAGAAGGCGGCGTGAAAATTTACCAAGGACGCTGTTAGACCGCATGGTGTTCACCTTGCGGCGTTCAACCCGAACTGCTGTTAAATCTAGCACCCTTTCGCGAAAAGACTCTTGTATCACTGCGGAGTGTGAAGTTATATGGGCAGTGTCAGGCTGTGTCCTTTTTTCATGGTTGAAGCAGGAGCGAGTACAGCCTTCGGATCACAGACCGATTTCTCTCCATCCAAGTTCCAGACAGTTGAACGACGGTCCCAGACTCGGTTTCTAGGCCTGACCTATATGTGTTGCAATCTGCGCATTTCTCGAGCTCGTGCGGAACACTGTCATGCAGGCTCGAGACTCATGGACTGGTCGATTCAAAACCTATGTAATTTGTAAACCTTTTTATAATGCAGTACATAATCATAACAGAGAATCTACCCGGGAAGATTGAGAGCTTCATTTTCATGTGCGTGGAAGGCCTTTTGGAGTAAATTTGCTGGTGGTTGGCCCTATGGGTCCGCCAACATCATTGCAATGGAATAAGCTAGCACGTTTCCTGTACGTACGATTCATTCGCTTCGTGAAACCCAAGGGACGATTCGTCAGAGAGAGAGAGAGAGAAAAACTCAACAGTAAAATTCTAGCGCTAGTTGCGGTCTTGAATCAACAGTTGCACAGAAGAACGATCTCGTCATCTCTGAGAGTCCAGCAGTGGAATTTCACCAATTGAGATGTCAGGCTTTTACTCAACGCACTTGATTCCGGGTGATGATTTGCCGCGTATCCAATCGGGCTCATAATTGACATTGGTCACACTGAACAGTGAAATGGACTGAGACCCAATGTTGAGTTCTTGAGACCATCATTGAATGACGTCAATAATATTATTCTCGCAGGTATCGGCAGTTGAACCGAGCGTCGTCAATAGGGGAAGTCAAAGCCCTCGGGAGGGACCGATTCTGGCGCCGATTCTGGACCCGATTCTTGCTAGATTCTACAGAATGAATCGCTTCAGAATCGAGACAGCTTTGACCGGTCCCATTCTGGGGCCGATTCTAGTGTCGATTCTGAAGGGTCGGAAACGGGTGTCATGAGAATCGAAATGCAGAATCGGCGATTCTGATGCAGTTCCTCCTCCGGAGTAGGAACGCCGATTCTCGCCGATTCTGGATAATCGCCGATTTTTGATCGATTCTGGAGTTGAGAATCGGCCTCAGAATCGGCCTCAGAATCGACTCAGAATCGGTCCCTCCCGAGGGCTTTGACTTCCCCTAATCGGAAGTGTATGGTTCACCAGAGATGCCCGAACCAAGCAAGACCCGAGTTGAATGGGAGATGCCTTCAGTGAGGTTACCGCTTTTTTTTCCCAGGACCTCGATGAAATGCAGAAATCTGAGCTCACCGTGCATTCTCGACTTCTCTACATTCCCACACCTGAATCACTTTATGTCGCTTATATTTACCTCCCGGTCTGGTGATCAATCTTTGTGCGATAACTGAGCGATCTTATGGGTGAACCGTCATCTGACCCTCTTCGCAGGAAACACCCATGACCGGTCCTGCACCACGGCGGTGTCGACGACGCCTTACTATATAACGAAGGAACACGACTAGTACAAGCGAATTCACATCCCACAATGGCCCGTAACCCAATCTCCCTCCTGTTCCTGCTCCTCGCCACTTTGTTCACGCTTGGATGTGGGTCTGTCGTTCCAGCAGCGAAAGTGCAGCCGCGCGATGAGAACCTTCCCGCGCGTGTGCCATATGTGTTCCCTCCGCCAGGGACGGACCCGGTAGGCACCAGGTGCTAGCGGTCTTGCTAGTTGTTGAATTTTGGTAGATTGCGGACGCCATACGTGCGAGACGGGTTAACGGAACACTGCTGGCTCTGGATGGCGCACTGTAATAATGGTTTTTCGATCCTTTTCCTGCATAGCAACTCACATGTCCATTTACATAGGCTGAATTCCCCTCTTGTTGCTCAAGCATGGAATCAACTATTCACTGTAATTAGAGGAAATTTGACGATACCTGGCACTATGCGGGAGCTCTTTGTCCGTCCCGTATTCGCTGCCTCTGACTTAGTGAATTAATACTGATATTAGATCCTACGCACCGCGGTCATCAACAATGCAGCCTATGAATGGTAAGTTACTCACATCTTAGATTACAGACTTGGAGTCCCGACCTTTACCAGGATTCAGCACGAACCCGTCGGACGTGCGGAAGGCCTGACTACCGCCCAACTCAAAGTCCTGCGCTTCGCGCCACCTAACGCGCACAGTTTGGCTGACCAAAAAACCCTCGGTGACAGCCTCACCGCCGCGCTAGCTTTTTCGGATGCCATTGCCACGCATGTGCACGTTTCCGACGAAATTTACAACAATCTCGCGAAATTCTTGACGAATCAGCAGATGGTTGAGGCGGTTGCAACGGCGGGTGGATATGCATTCGTGAGTCGATTTGTTGAGGCTCTCAATGTCGATGGGGCTATGGACGAGGCTGTTCCAGTACCCCAGTAGCAAATAGGACACACACCTTGATGTCGGCAGTTGAAGTATGCACAAAAACGCTCATCGCGTTAATTTATCGGAAGCCTGAAAACTTTTGCATATTCTTCCGCGTCTTCAGACAAGACAACGGGACTTATCCATTTGACCTGTCATATGTAGATCTGGAATATTATTGTGAAGGTCAGGATTTGGAATCGTTTGGAACATGTCGGAAGCTGGCATGGTGGCGCCTCGTACCTGAATGACGGAAAATGTGGGTATTTTGGGAGGATCTGAAAAGTGAAAGGAATCAAAGAAAGGCCAGCCGAAGGGCGCCGGAATTGAATTTCAACAGTGAACTTGCCGGCGTCGCTTCGGTCCGACTTTATCTACGAGTTCAGCATCACCTGGATCTCATAACATAAATTGCGAACACAGGTCTCGCCGAAGAAGCCAGGGTAGGTACAGTTTTACCAGCTTGAGTTCCATGACTTACAACGATCGCATGTACAAACGCCGCAGCACAAAGAAAGGCAAACGGTCTGGATGTTGAGTTCTTATAAGCCATCGCACAGATGTATGGTTCAAATCTCAGATTTGTGGTACGGTTGCCTTTTTTTCTCCTTTTTTCAAGAGGTTGATGAGTGGAAACGCAAAGGCTCGCTGCGCATACTGTATGTGACTGGGTAGTGGGCCACCTTAGCGTTTTCACTACTGCTGAAGGGTTAGGGATTATCCAACCGGCCATAAAGTCTCGGATATGGGACGCCTACATCCTAAGAATGTTCTAAATAATTTTGGCGAATTTACAACACTTTTTGACATCTCGACGAATTCTTTTTGGCGGGACGGCCCAAAAAGGCAATTGACATGGTAGTGAGCCCTCAGCCTTAACTCAACGCCTTCGTTCACAACAGGATCACAATGCAATGTAAATAATACAATATGATATAATGGACAAGTCAGGACATATAATCGATACACCTGAATGATATTAGGGTAGTACAGACCCACATCTATGACGGGATACCAACGACAAAATCGACATTTCAGCTGGTATGACAGCTGTGCAATGAATACAGGGTATGGAGGCCCAGGAAACCATCCAAGATCCTTCACAGAAAGAACATGGACGTACTCGAACGTCCATCCCGCCAATTGACCACCACTACTCCTTCAGAAAAAATGTCTTTTTCCGGCCCTTGAAAAATGTATGCCTTGGGGTATCGGAGAGTGGTGAGAGCGAAGGAAGATACATAGATACCTAGAGCACATGTAGAATTCATGAAAATGTAACTCTTATTGCCCATTTCAGCTATTGGCCCCTTCCGATTCACGGTTATCTTGATATACGGGTAGTCAGACTGAGCGGCTGGAGATCAGAAGAAGTCCAAAGGCGAGGCTTTACTGGACGGAATAGCGATGACCCAGGGGCAACGAAGGGTGAGCATGAATGCGACGGTGCGGGGCAACATATAGACCATAACAACTCCAGAGTCGGCCATGGATTCGATGAGATATGAGAGAAACGAGTGCGGCTTGTCGTTGTGGGGCTAAGAAAATGATGTTCTCACCCTTCGGCCCGCTGTCAAACGGGGCACAGCTTTTGATCGAGTTATCCATTTTCGTCCAAATTTGGTGTGGACCACCGTCTGAGGTCCCATTGCCTCCCCCAAGACCCATAATGCCGATTATATCTTCCCGCAGTGACTTATTGACGAAATGGCCCACTACCTAGTGTGGCCCACTACCTAGTCACATATAGTATTGCTCTTTCCCGACATTCCTTAATTTCCCACGACCGGAACGACTTTATGTCACTTAGATTTACCTCCCGGTCTAGTGACCAATTTTCATGCGATATCTGAGCGCTCTTATGGGCGAACCATCATCTGACCCTCTTCGCAAGACACACGGCCTGTATCACGGCGGGTAGAGGACGCCATACTATAAGTACATATAACGAAGGAACAGGTCAGCACAAGCGAATTCACGTCGCCCAATGGCCCGCAACCCAATCTCCCTCGTGTTACTGCTGCTCGCCACCTTGTTCGCGATTGGACGTGGGTCCGTCGTTCCAGCAGTGAACGTGCAGCCGCGTGATGAGAACCTCCCCGCGCGTGTGCCGTATGTGTTCCCCCCACCAGGGACTGACCCGGTATGCACCAGGCGCCAGCTATCTTGCTGCTGTCCCTAAATTCTCGAAAAGATTGCGGACGCCATACGTGCGAGAAGGGAGAACGGAACACTGGCGGCTCTTGATGGCGCACTGTGATGTTATTAACCCATTTGCTGCATGGCAACTCACAGTTTCGTTTCTATAGGCTGAATTCCCCTCTCGTTGCTCAAGCGTGGAATCAACTATTTACTGTCATCAGAGGGAATCTGACGATACCTGGCACTATGCGCGAGCTCTTCGTCAGTGCTCGTCATCTCTGCTGCTAATGAATCAATAAATCAATATTGGCACTAGATCCTACGCACCGCGGTCATTAATAAGGCAGCGTATGAATGGTAAGTTGCTCACATCTCAAATTACAGCCTTGGTATCCTGACCTCCCCAGGGTTGGGCACGAAGCCGTCGGACGTGCGGAGGGTCTGACTACCGCTCAACTCAAAGTTCTTCGCTTCGCGCCGCCCAATGCGCACAGCCTGGCCGACCGAAGAACCCTCGGTGACAGCCTCACCGCCGCGCTGGCTTTTGCGGACGCCATCGCCACGCATGTCCACGTTTCCGACGAGATTTACCACAATCTCGCGAAATTCTTGACGAACCAGCAGATGGTCGAGGCAGTTGCGACGGCGGGTGGATACGCCTTTGTGAGTCGATTTGTTGAAGCTCTCAATGTCGGTGGGGCTATGGACGTGGCTGTTCCAGTACCCCAGTAGTAAGTAGGATGTACACCTAGAGGTTGACGTGATGCGTGCACAAAAACGCCGGCAAGGCTGGCTGTTATCAGTCTGTTAAAACATTGGAAGCATGGAAACTTTCACGTGTTCCTTCGAGCGCATCTTCGGACGAGACTGCTGGAAAGTATTCATTTGGGCCGTCACAACTGGAGATCTTGAATATTATTGTAAAAGTCAGGATCTCAGGGCATATCGGAAGGTAGTAGCACTTCTCGTACCTGAGCAATGGAAAATGACGGCATCTGGTGAGGATTTGAGAAGTGAAAAAGAATCCAGGGAGGGCCAGCCGTGTGCACTTCGTTTCCCGACGAAGCATGCGATCCATGTGCCAATTGCAAGAAAAAATATGGGGTGCTCAGATAGATCAGATGAACCAACCCTAACCAACCACTGCAGCTGCTCGACGTGTTAAATCTACTCGGATGTTCGTTCTGTGCCTGAGGGGCAGCATTCACGGTGACCATCTGAGGGAAGGAGTTGTTCTTTTGAAACTGAGTCGGACATGACGTTGAGAGGGGAGTGTTTGGCGTGTGGAGGACATGATATAATTGCTTGGCCAGACGAGCATACGAACTGGGGAGTGATTCCCTGCAAGCAAACGATATAATATCCATCACCCGAGTCTAGATCGCTGGAAGCATGTCACGAGGGCGCGACTTTCCGGCGTCATAGTTGCACTGACGAGCTGTTGACGATGCATGCGGGAAGCCCTTCCAACATGCGCGTGCAACCCAGAGGAGGCACACGAGGTTGAGATAAGACAAGCGCCAGCTGACCCGTGAGACAGGAATACAATCTCTTCGCCCAGAATGTGTTGACAATTTTGGCATGCGGCATGCACGAGGAATTAGAACAGCTCGTTGCCAGTGAGAAGATAAATTATGCTCCGGCCGTTGCGATATCGTGCTTAGCGTGTAAGCTAGTCAAGTCCTGGTGCATTGGGGCTAATGTTAGAACACCGTTCACGGGAAGGGCACGTATCTGGGAGCACGGACGCAGAGATTTTCGAGAGGATGATTCAGGTCTTTCGTCGGTCGGACGACAAGGAAGGGCGGAATCTGAGAGCCTAGAGGTGAGGAAAATTCCAGAACCAAATCCAAGGACTTGCAACAATTACAAACGTCGGCCTGAGTCTATCTGAAGGACACTGACAGCGTCAATAGAATCTAGTCTCGTTACCAGCCTGCCAGCGGCATATCCTGGTGCCTGCACCTTGCCGCTAGGCCGCGCTGGCAGGCTGGTAACGAGACTAAGTGGAATAAAGAACGGACTATCCGGCGAAACTCCCAAAATTCCGCGGAAACGGGTGCGATACAGACCAGATGCAGGGAGGAATTGGCCCGGAAGATGGGCGTGCAGCATAAGAAGGATTTCAAACTCCGCTGCCAAACATTGGACATGTGACCAGTGGCAGTGCTTATCAGACTTCGACCCAAACCTCGACCACTGCCACGGTTGAATGCCGGATACCGGCTTGCTACCGACGCGCATGATGCATCTAGGCTCTGTACGGAGGGTCCCCGGGCAACATAAGGGCTCTATCGTATACCCGTAACCAATTTTCATCTTTTAAAGCTTCAGTCAACCTCAGCTGGCAGTCCTCTAGGTGATATTCCAAACCCAGAGACTGAAGATCTCCCTCTCATTCCCCATGCTTCTTTCTCTCGGGAACGGGGATTGTTCGCTCTACATCTAATGATAATCGGTGCCCCAAGGAACTGGGCGTACATATTTAAAATTACTTGCGCACCACCGAGAAACCGTGGTGAGAAGTCCATCAAGTATCCCATGATGCCTTCTTTATCAAAACATAAATTCAGTCCACCGGTATACCATAGTGTCATCTTTCTGCCACCGGCTTCCTCAGGATGCATGCCTGCAGCTGGCTTTCGGTGACTTACGCGGGAGGATACACATGCATGCAAGCAAGTTGATATTTCCGAGGGTTATGTCCATGGATGATGGTACGTCCCGAAGGCACATGCTATTTGGTTCGATCATCTGTCTCCGAGGACAGAAAACACCTAAGCACAGCTGCATCATGGCATATTATCCGCTCATGTTCCTGGACAGCAACCTTGCAAGAGATTTTCCGCTACGCTATTACAAAAATACAAGCCTTAGGCGCCGTATCTTTCAAGTAGGGAATAGGGTCCAATATCAATGCTGCCCGGCGCCCGCCAGAAGGACTGAATCCCGCGATCTGACTTTCCCCAAATTATTCCCAGAAGTGGTGGTATCCGGTGGTTCCTGATCAGTTACAGCCGGAACATATCTGACGATAAGTCGGTTAGCTCGGTCCTGTGCGCTACGCAGTTGCCGGAGTTAACATTAAATCCTCTTGACAGGGTGTTGCAGACAGGCCGATTCCAACTTACTAACAGCAACGTGGGTCCATATAGTACACCCGTGCCCAATTACGACAACGTCAACTGACGGAAGGATATTCAGAAGTTCGGCCTCAAACCGGCCTCAAACACTGATGACGTCCCCGAGAGGGTACCCTGTGATGTGGTTGTTCCCGATATTTCGGTCTCCAAACACAGCTGCGTCCTTCTCGGACGGACACGTCCGTTTGTATATAAACGTCTCAATACCACGACTGGACAGGTCCACACTGCCCTCCAATTCAATCTCAACAAGAAAACTCTCCAAGGATGTGCCAGCAAATAGCGTACGCTGCTTCTGTCCCCCTGCCATCGCATCTTCGGTGGCTCATTATTTTCTGCTTTCAGTCAGGGAACCCGCTGGTCTCGCTGTGGAGCAGGTCACTTTTTCTGAATTCGTTTCGCCCAATTAAAACCCCCCAGCATTTCCAACGGCATCTCGTAACCGCCATCCTTGACTGCAACTCACCTCGCTGCGAGCGCAGCTACCACCACCCACCAAATTGCCGGCTCCCCAACTGTCTCAAGGTGAGCCCACACAGCCCTCCCCAACGGTGTATTAATACCACTGATTCTGTTCCCCGCCTCCCCAGAACTTTGGAAGCGAAATCCAACAGGATATTGACACGGTCGATGGTTACTGCTTCGCCTGTCTCGCAGCGCAGGAACGACGCGCGCGGGGCAGATAGTCGGTTTCCTCCCGTTTTGTCTTTTCCCTGGTGCGGCTGAACCCCAGCTGTTATATTAGTTTCTGCCGCCGCTAATCACCATTATTGCCTCGCATTTCGCCACCGCTCGTCAGCGGATTACCTGTTACTTCGGAGCAAATCCTAATAGGATCTGAGATTCGCATGTGGGTGTATGGATCGGCGACTTGACGGCCAATGCAACTGAAGATAACGCAAGACAATTCTCCATTCAGTCATCGGGCCGCTGCGGCCTCCCGAAAGGGTTCACTCGTCGAGACTCTTCTCAGTGGGACCTTCAAGGGTTGCGAACCGGCCGGGGCGGTGAGATAACTGAGTTATGAGCGAGGTTGGCCGAGTGCCGAGTGATCCACTTGCTCGGCCATCAATGAAGACTTCACTCCGATCACGCGGCCATCGTTTATGCGGGTCCCATCAATACCGGCAAGGCAAGACCCGTAGTGCCGGCAATGTCAGTATTTTCCTAGCGAAACGAACTGCGCAGAGCGAAGAGAGACGGGAAACCACGAGGCTTGCGCCATAAGATACAATGGTAATGAAGGTACAAAATGGGTACGAGAGCACGAACATGGCTGTGAATCCAACGGCTGCCGCAAATGAAGGTGAGCTACAGAACTTCGGAATGAACGAAGGTTGAAGATACCGCGTCGGCAGACGCTACGAGTGTTGCGCCTCCCATAAATTACACCCTCTCTAGATAAATATTACGGATACAGTGCGCTATAGATGAATAAGTTAAATAATTAGGAGCCATCTCGAGACCAATAAAGAGAGAGATACTTTATTACTAGTTGCCGTGGTCGACTTGAATCACCGGCCCTCGTGCTTGAGTCTGCTTCAACGCAGAGCGAAGGGGCGCTTTGGGGATGAGGCGATGTCCCATGTCAATCCGCACCCCCTCCTCGTTCATCCACCCACTCCCGTACACCGGATAGTCCCGAAGATCTGGCGGAAATTCCTGACCTGCAGGCGGAGGCTTGTACGCGCCATCGTTGGTCCAAAGCTGGTCACTGCGATACAGGTTAGCTTAGACTGTCAAAAACAAATGGAATTATGAAGCTTACCCTCTACGATTGAACCACCCCTTCCTCCGCTGGTTCGCGAACACCGGCGACGGACACACAAGGTTTTCGTTCCAACGAACGTTGCGGGGAACGGCATTCGACGGGCCAGGCGTAGTGGGACGTGGAGGTACAACCGATTGGAAGCCGTCAGAGCGCCTGCGCTGGGGATCCAGCGGGAGAGCTCCCGGTCGAGTCGGACGAGGAGCAGCGGGTTCAGGTGAGGTTCTCCCTTTGTGGAAGATCGCCGACGTGCGCTTCAAGAGACTCGGCGAGGCGTTCATCGGCTGGTCGCCATCCGAGCGCCTTCGCTGAGGCTCCGCTGGAAGAACGCGTGGCCCAGCCAGAGGGGTGCGGGAGCGATTTGAACTGACGGGCGGAGCCGTCGACGGTGGCTGTTGCACAGCTGGGGTATCTCGTCGCGGCGGAGACTGTTGTCTCGCTTGGTTCTCCACCCAGCGCGGCTCTGGAGGAGGGATCGGCGCCGAAAGTCGAGAGGTATCCAATCTCGGTAGCGGTGGGGTACTGGGTGGCCGAGGCTGGGCTTGGGGAGAGGAGCGTTGACTGGGAAGCTGAGGGAGGGAGCTCCAGAGATTACCCGAGGACGTACGACGAGCCCGCTCCGGCGGTGGTACACCTCTGCTACTACTGTCGCTGTCCGACCGCACAACGGCCGGAATTTCAGGCAGCATGGGCCACTGAAGGATCCGAGGTTGCGTTCCCGGCGCAAAGGCATTCACATACGCCTCTCGCTGGCGGTCGCCCATCATATTCAGCCCGCGAAGTTCCTCGTATCTGCCGGGGTCGCTCAGAACACGGGCCCGCCCGGCTTCACGAGCCCCAGTATCATCAGCAGGATGATGATCGTCAATCTGAACCAACTGCGACACAGGAACGTTCCGGGTATTTGAAGCATACGAGTCGCGCCACCGAGGTTCGGAATCCACTACCGTGGTTGAAGACGCTTCCGATGGAAGGAATGCAACTCGTGGCTGAGACATTGTCGGTGACACGCGTGGTGGGGGAGGTGCGGTGGGCATCGGCATCGGCATGTTCATGAAGGTTGCGGGATCGGTGACGATACTGGATGACTCGTAGATGACCCGAACCTGGGAATCACTGCTCTCTGTCGGGAAGGACGAGGACGCGACGCTTCGAGAGCTCGAACCCAGCTGCGCTGCCCTCTCTGGAGACTGTTCCCTCCCGTGGGCAGACTCGTGTTGTGTGTTGCCGTGTGCTCCATCGTCCCGATTCCGCGGGGTACCAGCTGGCTGAAAGCCGGCCTGGTAGTAGGCCGACGAGGCTGAGTTGTACTGTGCAGCATTCCGCTCCGCGAGACGCTGTGCCTCGCCGACTTCGGACTCCGATGCTGGCGGTGGGAAATATTCCGTCGCTGTGATGAAGGACCCGCTCTGCGGCGACTCCGAGAATGGGACGCGTAGGGGGCTGGTAGGTCGTGCGGGCGCTGCAGTGGGTGAGAGCCTCGGGGGGCTGACCGCCATTTGTGGCAGCGCTGCAGGACGGCTAACCGGAGCCGCGGGGACAGGGACCGGGGACGTGCGCTGCTGCCCAATATCACCATTGGGATGCACAAAGAGACCGCGGATAGCGGACTGCGCTTGAGCGAGGGCCGGAATGTGCAGCGGAAAGGGATGGCGAGGAGGAGGAGATGAAGCAGTGATGGTCGAAGTTGTGGTCGTCGGAGACTGATAGGGAACCTGAGACGGCACAGATGTCACGGTGCTGTCTGCAGAGAGAGCGGGAGAGAACGTCGAGGAAGGTGTAAAGGTCGTGGTGGAAGACGTATCGTTGTCAGAGTTGGAAAGCATATCGGATTTCGAGGAGAGCGAGCGCTCATAGATGAAGTCGGCATAATTAGACGCAGGCACGGCGCGGTTGGCGGTATCTCTGCTGCGATTTTCAGTCCATGAACCGAATCTAGAAGGTTTTTGGGGCTCCCTAGAGTTTGACAAAGGCGGCCCAGTAGACCCGACTCTCGAGGGGTACCCATTTTGTGATTGACGGGGGTCGTTGTTACCAGTGGGTCTATACCCAGCGTCAAACTTTGCCGTCGCAGTGTAGGGAAAGCTCGACAAGGTGGGACCTTTGAAAACCCGTACGGCGAAGCCCCTCGGGGCCTGCATAATACGGTTATTCTGTGAGAAAGCGTCAGATAAATCAATGAAATTGTGGAGACACTCACCTTAGGAGCCGCCCCGCGATTTTGGGGTTGGGAAACGGAAAACATGGGCGACCGCTCAGCATCGACTCGGGCGTGGGCGCGAGAGAAGAATGATTTGGCAATGTTATATAGATGCAAGGCGCACGCTGCCAGCACGAGTTGAGTGTGATGCCAGGCCTGCATGTGGCTCGATCCTTGATGACTGTGAATACTCCGGCGGCCAAGGAGTTGAGACACCTCGAGCTAAGATATAGTGCAAACGCAATGAACGTCTAGCGAAGGTTCGAAGACGTGGGTAAAAGCCGACAACAACGACGGGTTAATGAAGCCGTGAAGATCGGATTCCGCGTCGTTGCCAGGTTGCGACTGCGATGCATGCTAGCCTGCATGTCGGGTGCGAAATGGTACCTGGGAGTCGCCATAATATAGACTTCATCGAACTCCAAGAGGTAACCGAAGGTCTGCGGCTTGCACAGGACAGTATTTACGGCGGACCAAGGTTTCTGCGGATTCTCCAAAGTGGTTGCATTGAAAGGGAGACTTCGGCGCCACAGTCATCGCAAAATGAGGGCCACGTGTAAGAGTCATGTCCGTCTTTTGCCGCACGTTTTCCGAATCGAAAGTACAAAGTCGGAGACGCGGAAAAACTGCGTCCGTGGGTAAGCCGATAGTGTTTTCGCTGGAGTCTAGCTCAGGCCGCGAGTTATGCAATACTCGCTGCCGCCTCAGATTCCCAGGTCAGTTTGTGTTCCTTTGAAACACGTTGGTAGCGAAAGGCGTTTCTCGCGCTTGTCGAGATTGTTGTGGGAGAAGACAAAGATTGTCGTGGGAGAAGACAAAGAGCGTGAGGGTGGGAACATGCGGTGCTGCCAATCATTTCGGCAGTTCGGCCTGACTCACCAACTGGGTTCAAACACGACAACGCTCATTTCAACCTCTGAGCCACGCGCAAGACGTGGTGCTTCTGAGTTTCATTGTCATGCTTCAATAAGGTAATAAGCACCAATCACTCTCGTTTCACCCTGACAGGATCGTTCCCTTTGAGTGCGCGATATCAACACGCCTTTCATGCATGGTTGAGGTTGGATTTTCCTCGAGCGCCTGTGGAACGCTGTCTTGACCTCCAGCTCAAGATTCAGCGTTGGAGCCCATGTTATTCCCTCCAGAGAATAAGCTTCTTGATCATGAGAGTATTTGATGTGCTAGGCCAAACAAAACACCGGCCCAACACTGGTCTGCAATTAATTGCATCGATCCACAAAGTACTTTGTGAGCTCCATAATATCGGCGGAAAAGATTACGAGGTGTAATATCCTTGCTACATCCGTATTTGGTTGAAAACGTAGGAGAAATGTTTGGCTCAACGAGACTTGTGCGCGGAGCTAAGTATAAACTTTTCTTCAACAGTTTGCGGTGCATTGACTGGCGTGTTGGAGCTTTGGGGATTGATGAGCATTCGTGCAAACTGTTCTTCTGTGCCAACGTCAAATTAATTATTTGGCCGCTTTTCGTTGAACTCCGACGATCGCGCGTCTATCCTCCACCACATGCCAACACAACTGTCACGGATATTTGCCTTTCACACACATCGAATGTGCCTTTCCCCCACCGGATTCCCACCGACGGCTACGAATTAATTAATTAATGTCGCATTCATTGATGTTGCAACTTGCGACGTGACCCGGGACCCCACACGACTACTGAGTCCCGACAACACCCGAATTTGGCGCGATCGCGCGTCATTGGGGAGCGTTAAATTTAAACGCGACAGATACGCCGAAGTTATATGACGTCGCTCACTTTGGAGCTCCATGCCATCCGTCTCAAGAAGTTGAGCGACTTAGGCCTCACTATCCCCGGCAGAGCGAGATACCACCATGCAATATTGTTCACACTGATTCAAGCCTGCAGGTGGATATCTGGCAAGAAAATTAAAATGTAACACGCCATCCGCAGCTTGAAGAGGAGACTACCCGATTGCAAGGTGAACGGCCAGGGAACCCATGAAGAGACGGGAACAGTTCGTACATATCTGCTGGGAGGAAACTTCGCCGGTCCGCTCACATTTATTAAGTACATCGAGAAGGTACAATAGAAGGTAATAAATCTCCCTATTTGAGGTGAAATAATTACCCTGGGCTCTTTGGCCTAAGTTGAACTCCGATCTCGTCTGGTTTTTCGTATCTGTGCCTTCTTAAATCCCTTGGACAGGAATTTTACTAATCAGGTAGATTATGGACACTGCGCAATTCCATCCCGCCACTCTCCATCCACCACACCTTCTTCAAATCGCACCACATCGAATTTATTCAGACCTTGTACGACAGATTGTGCGATAAAATGTGGCAAGACAGACTCCTTTCTTCGCCTATCGAAAACACGTTCAACCTGATTACATTTCTTCTTACTCTTCCTCAGACAAATATCCGCGTCGTTCTCTACCTCTTCGGTCCATTCATCCGAGTGAATTGAGATATATAAGGGAAACGACATTCTACCAATGTCAGTCAAAGCAACGCTCGCTTTACCCACTATCGAACAGTAATGCATTTTCGCGCTTTATTCGTTATCCTCGCGTCTGCCAGCATCTTCGTCTCTGCTTCGCCTACTCATGGGAAACCGTGCCACGCGACGGTTGGTCAGGCGTGCAACACGGACCACGACTGTTGCGGCCCACTGCTGCTTAATATCTGTGTTCAGAAAGTAAGCATCGCTGGTCCAGCTCTGTTCGTTGGCTTGACTATAATTTGTACCTCAGGCGTGTCTTTGATGACCAGAATACAGTCGAGGTCGGTGTATGGTGCATATGTGCGAGGAAGCTCTCAGAGACAAACGTGGGGCATGGATGTTGCGAATTGCGACCTGGCTGTAGCATGAGCGCTTCGAATGTGTTCAGAAAGAGGTTTTGAAATGGTATCGATAATGTGGACTACGTGATTACAGTAATAATACAAAGGTAGATTCATTTCCCGTCGTCAAGTCATCAAATTTCTAGGCACTGCTTGACGATATCTAGGGAACGGCGGTTCCCTTCTCGTTTTGATGCTGATCCATTTTCCGCTCCATTTTCCTTTTTCTGCTGGCCATGGCGCGCATCACCACCGGTACAGCGCTAACAATTACGGTTGTCCATTGAGGCCACGGTCTGTTTTAGGTAATTCCAATCAACATCAGTTTGTTGTCAGTTTGTTGGGGTCCTTGCTGCCGTCGTCGGCCGTAGAGTAACACTGTGACCTTGTCGCTTGTCTCAGGACCACCGTCAGCATCTCGGACTCATCCCCACCACACACCCCCACCTGATCGTGCGCGTCGCGTCGCGTCATCGCGGGTTACCTAGAGTGCAGACAACCGTCGCCTTGTACTATTCTGTAAGTAGTTGGAGTTGATGTCGTATGAAGAGGTTCATCACTCGGATTCACTCCGAGCATAACAACTCCCGCTCGACTAGTGAGATACTTCAATTTGCGAAATTCTTGCCCAGCGTACAGCATACTGTATTCACACTCTGCTCGGAACCACGTCGGTTTGACCATCCACAAATAGTAGAGTCCCCCCACTTTTTTGCAGCCATTGATCCGATGGCCGTATGCAGAAAAGTCAAGGTCTACCATTGAGGCCACGGTCTACCTTTGCCACGTAATCGCTCCTGGGTCTTTCTGCTTACCATGACGATCTGTCCTGACTGCAGCATCGATTTCCATCTTCTGGATGCCGGCGAGCTATGCCAGAAATGCAAAATGCTCTCGAGCCTGACTTCTGAAGTTGACAAGTCGGTTGTACGAGTGAGTGCATTTTTTTATCGCTGAATAACTTTGCTGAAACTTTTGAGCAGGATAAAGCACACTGCAAAAGCTGCTCTCTTGTCTATGCACAACTTCGACAACCATTGTGCCATACCTGCTGTACAATCTTTGGTGAGTTTTCGAGTCAAAAACTATACTTGTCGCAACTCACAAAGTTATTGGAGCCCATTCCGGCTCAATTCCACCTGTAATCAGTCAGTTACCCGGCGCTGTTCAACAGATTACAGACCAGTCAAGTGATTATAATTCCAATATCTGGGAATCCGTTGCTGGACACAAAAAACATGTTTCTCTTAATCGTTTAGGCCTACCGCGCAACGAAAACCGTGCACAAAATCCGAGCCTCTTAAAAGCTTCTGCGGCAAGGCTTACCGTAGGTACCCGTGGGGTTGGCACCGGTGTCTCTTCTAAAGGTCAAGATTACCTTCAAGAGTTGAAGGAGAAACGCGACATAGGGAGCAAGGTCAGAATTCTGGTCTCCATGGCAAAGTCTGTACCGAAGAAGGGAGGCCAATCTTCCTCCTTCCTTGTGGTATGTTTCGCTTTCGCACTGCAGCCCTTTGTTTACAGAATTGCTGTGCAGATTCAAGAGGTTCGCTTCCAGCACTTGGTCAACGACGACGATATGATCGACCCAGTCCTTGACCAAGTGGTCTTGCAAGTGCAGAAATTCCACGCGGAATCTTTTCCTCTTGCTCCGAAAATCTACAGGTGAATCGTCTTGCAATATACTAGCCTCATCTCAAATTGATCTGCCCAGGACAATGGTTACATTTTATGCGTTTGTGTCAGCCACCAACAACCTACGTCTCGACACCACCACCACGACTCAGGGAACTGCACTCAACTTCCTCCTTCATTTCAAGAGCCAAGGCTTCGTTTCCAAGGCGCAGTTCGACGTTAAAACACTGTCGTTAAGGGTCATCGTAAACAGTGTAGAGCTGGCACGTCTTTTTTGCCAGGCTTATATTTACTATCACACAACTCATCTTCTTGCCAGGATCAGGGCGGTCTTTCGCTTAGTTCCGCTGCTGTTTCAAGCGCAAGGCCATCTTCTTCATCTAAAACTCGGGCGAGTACGAGTAGTCAAAAAAGTGCGGCTGCTGGGGACACCGTCCGAGCTTCAAAAGCTCTAAATGTGCGGAGGAGCGCCTATGTTCCTCATCGGATCACGCCGGCTCCACCCAAATTTTCCAGGAACCCGCCGATGGTTTCTTTCAAATTTCGTCGCTATGAAATCACTGTGAACGGAGCTCGAGTCGAGATCTCGAGGGAATGCAATACCACCGTAGAATATATTGAAATTGCAGGCGACTGGGAGTTTGGTCTTCGAAAGTCCAAGAAGGGGGAGGCCTTTCAAGATACAGGCTACCTCGGGACTGGTTCAGCGAAACAGGTTATATACGTATTTGCCTTCCTTTTCTGTCTTTCTCTACCCTTTCCTGAAAGTTCCACAGGCACGGATTGGAGATTTGGAATATGCTTTCGCTCAAAGTGCCGACCCAGATTACTCTGTCCATAGCCACCACACCATGCTCTCAGAGGAGTTGCACTACTTGCACTTCGGTGAAGCCGTCCGCACCGAGTTTGTAAGCCTTGCCAGCGAGTACAATATGAATCTGCCCCGTAAGTTTAAATGCACCAAGGAGTCTCTTACTTATGATTCCCCTAGAATTTCGCTTCAATGCAGAGGGCGCCATCCTTGGATTTCTAGAGCCCGTTGAGCAGAGCTCCACCCAGAACATGCAGCTGCCCCATCGCAATTTTCTGGCCACACGGCTTCTTCCATGTGGGCCCGTCGACAAGCCTATTCACAAATTCACTGGGAATCACGATTGCGGAGGGGCTCCGAAGGATCCCATGACTATGGTCCTTCACGCTTTCTCCCATTTTGTGCCAGTTTTCACCAACAACGATTCGATCTTATGCGATCTTCAAGGTCTCCTTTGGCTTTCTACCTTTGGGTTATTTACTAACTTTTATTCGTAGGCATGTATGACCGTAACAAAGTAATGGTGCTCATAGACCCACAAATGCATACGTAGGTGTTTCTGAGTCGCAGCTATCGGTGTGTACTAATTCCGTAGTGCGGAGACCAACAAAGACAAGCGCATGTACTGGGATAACGGTCCAAAAGCAATCAAGGATTTCATGGAGCACCATCTTCAAGTCTGCGACGATAACACGATATGTGTCAGTTTGGAATTGCAGACACAGAAGTACGAGACGACCATACCCGAGGATCGAGCCAGCACGCCTCCATCGTCGTCGCGGCGCACACGCAGCAGATCAAGATCACTCTCGGTGTCACCGTACCGCAAAAGAGTTAACACCGGTAGTCAAATTCATGCTGGTACTTTAAAGTCCCTCCTCACTGTCGATGATTTCCTGAGACAGAATTCGGTCCCAGGCTTTCCAAAGGAGTTGGGTGGACGTTCTCTCTTTCATAGCCATGATTCCTCGGGATGAGGGATGGCATATTTATCACTTGGTTTACTAGTAGATACACGGATACGAGCGCCAAATCAAAATGGTTTAGCTACACAATTCTACAGTTTGCGTATAAGGATAATACATTTGGTTTGATGAATGTACACTAGTCATTGTCAAGAGCAGTGCCAACGACAAGTCGTCGACGCATGTTTATCAGTGCAAGGTCTCAGAACGGCAGCTGCGCACGCTTTGCGAAACACGAATTCGCGCTCACACAGGGTACGCAGCATTGTACACTCGCGGTACACAACATCGAAGCGACACGGGGCAGCCGCCGCCTCATTCGCTTCGCGTTGTCCTGTCTATTATCTCGACGCCCACACCAACCGCAGGAGCCACCACGAGCATGGGCAGCAGCAGCGCTTGACGCAGCTACAAACGTCACACGGATGCGGCATCGTGAGGGGATGGAGGCAGGGCACGCCGGACGCCGCCTCTGCACTCGCTGCACGGGAAGGCCTGGGTAGCCGTGGGCAGTGTTTCCTTCGCAGCGTTGAGTTTTCCTTCGTTCACAGCGTTGTACTGCCCTCGTTCGCAGGTGGCGTTGCCTCCGTTCGCAGTGTTGCACTGTTTTCATTTGCGGGCGGCGTTGTTGTTCGCAGCATTGTGCTGCGTAGATTCGCGGCCGGCGCTATGTTGCGCTGTGTTGTTTCGCTCGCGGCGTTGTGTTGTCCGTTCGCTGCATCCGTTTGCTGGTTGCGCTGCGCGCATTTGCGGGCGACGTTGCACTGGAGTTGTGCCGGCGTTGTGTAAGTGGCACTTTGTTGAGTCGTCTGTTCAGATGGAGGGAGGAGAGGCCAAAAAGCGGAGAGTTGACACGTGTCAACTCTCCGCTTTCGTGGCTGTGTCGCAGAGCCTCAGTCCCTGACTCGAAGGAGAGAATGGGAAAAACAAGAGGTTAACGAAAGAGGCCAGAGTTGTGGTGACGGACTCACGGGGTACAGGGTACAGAACAGCCTGCAGAACTTCTCCCAGCGTGTTTTGGGTCCATTACTGTGACGTGGTGCCCCGTGGGTGTGTGATTCGTGCACAGTTCACGTTTGCTGGGTGGCCGGCTTTTTGCCGGGATCTCACGGGGTGTTGTGCAGGCTGGACGATGGCGGTGGTGCTTGCAGGTGAATTCCCGTGCGCAGGGAGTCGCCTCTGTAACTCTGCTCGGGGAACGGAGGACGGTGGTGGTAGAGGCGGGCGCAGGAGGCAAGAAGCATTGCGGTCACGCGTGACCGTAACGCGTCCATTAAGCCCTCAACGCCGCTGACTGCTTAACTGACGTCGGTGCGCCTCCCACCCGCACTGCCACAACGTCGGTGATGGGTCCCTCATTGGCGCCGATCACCACCCGCCCATCGCGTGAAAAATACGCTATACTACGCTAATCTACGGTAGACCTCATCGGTTCGCGCAGGGTTCGCGTGTTGTGCGCCAGTGCCTACGCGTTCCTTCTGGGGACCCAGCCTGTGTTTTACCCCGGTGGCATGACTCACGCAAACCCGGGCACAGATGTGGTTTCCAGTCGGCTCTCTGCGGCGCCACCGGCACTGGCAGAGAGGCGTCGCTCGGAAGCGGACGCGACGGTGGTGGTGGTGGACGCGTAGAAAGAGAAAAATATGTGTGTGAGTCCTAAATAAGGTCCATCCACATCAGAAAAGCTAATCTTTTCTCAGAATAAACAGGGTCGACGGGGTTCTTGCCCATAGAATCAGTAACGCACATATGTATCGCCTTCTTGTTCCTAACCGACCATGAACACGGACACTTTGCTAGGTGTGGCCTCTATGTGTTCCCAAACGCGCGAAAGCATGCATTTATCACCACTGTGGTTAGCTACTAAGATATGTACCACTTGTATTAGAGCTCGACAATGGGAAACCCGCGTTCAGGAAAGACCTGCGGCAGCATGACACGAAACAGCTTCCAGCCGTTGTCGAGGGTCATCTGCACTGGCTGAAGCGCGTCAAGGACCTCCTGCGCGATGGCGGTGAACGCTGGCTTGGTGAACTCCAATAGCGAGTCTCCCCCAAGGTCAGCTATCATGCCCTCAACAACATCCCTGGGAATAGGGAGGATGCAGTTTTTCCCACCCCAATCCTCGTAAAGGGTGAACGCCTCTTGACGGCTCATTCCCGATGGCCCCGGCTTCTCCTTCTGCTTGCGCATCGGTGCTGCATTGCGCAATCCCATCGTGTCGTCAAGCTCAGCCTGAATAATCCGCGACCAGAGAAACTGGCACAACTCCCTAAAACTCCTTTCAGTAAAACAAGTCGCCCGAATAAAAAAATCTCACAGTTGGTCAGGATCATGGGGATTGTACCATCCCTCGATAATGCCCTCCTGGAATTTGAGCACGGCGTTGTCGCCGAAATCCAGGCGAAGACGGAACCATGAGCGCTCCACGGACACATTATGGACGCTACGAAGATAAACGTGCGGGGGAACTTCTACTGGATCCCAATCCGGGTGGAAGCGGAGCCTGGATAGTTCTAAGCAGCAAGCATGATGAAAGACGGGAGACATACCGTAGCGCGTTGACGACTGCGTAAAGCTCCGTGGTCTCGGAGCCACAATCGGTGGTGATTTGTACAGGCATACCTGAAGATGAGTTGTAGTAAAGTTTGATAGAACCTATAGGCACTTACCTCCATACTCCAAAACAAGAAGGAGGAAAAGATACACAACAACGGTGGCAAGACGGTTGCTGGGACAGACCTTTCCCTGCAATAACCAAGAGGTTGCAGCGTCGACCCATCCGTAGATGGGAAACCCAATCTTATACAGCTTGTCGTGCCCATCTCCTGCCCATTGCTGGTGAACGCCTAAAACGTACTTGGGTGTACGATGTATTTTTTTGGCTGTTGGCTCTCGGGTGTCAAAAGCTGCTGCGTCGTGAGCATGCATGATGTCAGAGACGATGCGTCTGTGTTTATGGTAAGCAACCAGCTAGAAGAAGGTGAAAATTCAAGTTGGATACCGCGGAAGGATCTCCCCGGCATAGCGTGCAACTTTGGCCTTGATTGTCCGCACACCATGCCTCTTGGCCACGTCCTTGTCCATCTCAGAGACAATAAGTTGCTCCGCCGCCGCATGACCCAGCCGTTGCATGGTTTTGTGCCCCGCATGTAAACCAAGCTTGCCAAGTCGGCGCTGGACAGTCTTCCGGCTAGAATATTTTTCAGACATAGTAGAAGAGGAAAACTTGCAGTGAATCCATACCCCACAACTATGTTGTGCTGTTTCTCGAGAAGGCGGCGCAATGTTTCGTACTTGGTAATACCATCGGAATGATATTTAGTCAAGGCCACTGCCATCCTCGCTTCTTTTTCGTCGTCTACATCATTTCTATGGCGTTAAGATGGTTCACAAAATAAATGGAGGACTTGCCATGGTGGTATTGGTTCTTTCCAGAGGGATTGCGATTGTGGTCCATGCAACGATATGGCAGCAACGGACAGAAGTAACACAAAGTAACAATTTGAGTCACGACTATGCAGTCACAAAAACAGACAAATAAATCTACATCGCAGCTTAGCTATGCCGAAATTTAAATGTAAAGATTGTTGGGCTAAAAATTTAAAAGTGTACTGAATTATTATTATCGTCCTCAATGTCCAGTGTGTCTGCGAGATTTTAGCTTGGCCCAGCGTCTTTCGATCTCCTTGTTGTGTTGTGAGTGTAAGTAACGTGTTTCCTTCACAGGGCCTGTGTCGGGCGCCAAACTGTCAATTGGGTTCGTTGTAGACTCCGGATCTGAACTGGAACCTGTGCCAAATTTTGCATTAAAAATGACAACCAGAATTTAAAGGAAGGATGAAACACACCAATTGCCTTCGCTTGAATCGCTTCATCACTTGCCTTGACAGATTCAGTACTCTCAAGACCCTCAATCTTGGGAGCATCCGACGAGTCATGTTTGGACTCTTGGTTATCGGTGGTGTCCTTTGGACTCGCAATGGGCAAAGTGTCGGGCTCGCTACAAATAGTCAACAAGGGCCATGACATCCAGTCACTTATGAGCTCACATCATTGAAACTTTACAGCTGGAGAAATGATGTTCAGGACAAAAGAGAGTGAAAAGAAAGATCACGCATGAGGCATCAATCATATTGATGTCTACAGTAAGTCAGACTCTTGTACACAACATGGGGGCTTCCGCATAATGATCTGAAAACAACTGAAATGTGTTTCCAATTCTACCAGCTGGATGTACCCTAGACTTTATAAACAGAATATGAGATCTCCCTTCCGGAAAGGGTGTTCATAGTTTTTTCCACATTAACAATATTTTGAATGGGCGGTTACAATGGATGCTAGTTGAGATCGATTTGGTATGACTAAGCCTTATTTGATATCCCTGCAACTGCTCTGAGGTATGTCATGGGATAGTCCAAGCATTGGAGCCCGGATTTCACATTTTGGTAGTATATGCTGTCCCCCTAAGAAGTTAGCATGGGCAGGAGAGAGAAATATGAGGATGATAAGGGAATACAATGAGTATATACACGTAATAACGGCAAAATTACACGTAGATAATGCTCTCACAGTGTTGCGCGAGCGCGACGAATGCCAATAACGAAGTCACATGATCATGCAGATCAAATCGTGATGGGCGTCGGTGAGTCCCAATCGGTCAAATCACGGTGAGGGAAAGTTTTCCAAGGCAATTCAAATGACCTGCAGCTGCAATCTTTATACTTGCTTCTGCTTTCACTTGAGAATAGGGAGAAAATGAGAGATCAATTGCAAACCAAGAGGCCGATGCCAAACGTGTGACAACAGATGCGCCTCGAAAAAAGCTGTGATCTTGTTAACAGTGCTGCACATGGGGGAGACTTCAAATCGTGTCGGCTCCAGTGAGGCATCTATTACAACTGACAAGACCTATCATTCTAGGCACTATTTACAAACAGCACGGCAGGGAATCTCCCAATACGAGCCAAATTGGAACGCCAATTTGGCTTACTCCATGGACATGACAAATTGTTCTCATCAAACTCCGCTCTGCCGTCCTGCCCGCCGCCCCGAAACCCTCCGCGACCTCTTTACATGTCTCGCATGACGATGCGTAAGTCATTGTATATGTGTCTGCTTGTCACGGAGTACCAGGACCCCAGGCCACCGTACTGTTGGCATCACCAATTTCCTAAAACAGACCGTGGCCTCAATGGTTAACCGTAAACAATGCTCATCCCCGCTAGCACCCAGCTGAGGATCTCAATGATCTTCAGCTCGTGGCACTCGTTGAGCCCTCCGGCAATTCTTCCGACGCCACCACATTCGATGAGTCCGAAGAGCGTGTGGATGAGGACGCCGGAGACAATCCAGAAGATCGTTGATAAGACGACGAATATCTGGTTGCACAAATGAGCGATCGGCGAGTATTGTATATTTGGGAATGAAACACGTACCGTGTGCCACATTGATCCAAAGACTTTGCGGGCACAATGGAAGCCCATGTACACTGTAGCGTTCCCCTGTCAGTCAAAATTCTAGCTTCAATATCATTTGACGTACCAGCTGAGAGCGCCATCGTGCGTACAGACGAGAATATTAAGAACGCAATCCTAGAGGATTGTCAATATGACAGTAATGGCGTTGTATGCAAAGAACGCACCTATTTCTCTCCGTGCTTGAGTCCCACGTTTGTGTCTTGTGCTTATATTGGAACGTATCGACGGAGAACCCAAGTTCTGCCGTGGCCAAGATGAACATGATCCCGAATAAGACACTGGGGGGAAAGCGATCAGGCGGTGAAAATGTGGAGGAATGGTTGAACGCACGGTATGTCCCAGGTTATTCCCATCCTACGTTCGGCATCCGTCGGCGGGGCTTTGGTTGGCTTTTCTGACGGCATGCTAAAAATGTACTGCGTTTCGCAGGGAAAGCAGAGGATGTGGAGAGGGATTATGTTGCGGGCTTTTATATGTGCATCAGGCAACCTCGTCATTCCTCAGCTGTATACAAACGGTGCCGCGCGCTCACCAATGACGATTATATGTGTCCACGTAGATCCGTTTGAACATGTGTTCGAGATCAGCTCCACTGCCACCAGTCTATTTATAACTACTCCACACGGGGTTTTTGTGACATGGTTTCTTTCTTGTTGGTCGAAGTCGTAATGCCCCTGTCTAACTGGCTCGACAAAATTCGGGATTGGAACATTGTAGCAACACCAAAAAAAAAAAAAGAAGAAGAAGAAGAAGAAGAAACAAATACAAAGGAAAAATTGCAACTACGTATCAGCATTCAGGGTGTTGGCTTCCTGGTGACGGGAGGCCGTCGTATTTGCCTCGGTGAAACACAACAGTTGCTGCGTGAGAGAGTCATTTTCTCGCGGCTTTGTTGCTGTCAAAACGAATTCCGTGACTGGACTTTGGTCACGGGATCGTGTCGTGATGCGCTTACATCAGCTTCCTCTGTATCATTACGACCACCACCTTGCCACCACAAAGCACCAGCATGGCTGAAACTCTGCCGGACGAAATCATCTCAGAAATCCTTTCGCCTGCTCTTAAGGTCCCCGAACATTCTTTCTCAGACCTCTCACCGAAGTCTCCCTTTGCAAAGTACACGAAAAAGTACTCTGTGTCGAGCTCTGCGGCACTACTCGTTTGCAAGGCCTGGTTACGCGTCGCGACTCCACTTCTATATCATGTCGTGATTATTCGATCCAAGGCCCAGGCACGCGCACTTCACGAGGCTCTGCAGACTAACCCCGAGCTCGGCGAATTTATTAAGAAAATCCGTATCGAAGGAGGATTTGCCACTCCGATGCAGAATATCCTCAACCGCGCGCCGAACATCAGCGATCTGTTCCTTTCGCTCCAGATACACTCCTCCGACTCTTCTGTGGGCCTGGTTGCGGGTCTGCCATCGATCAATCCGGCTCGTCTCATTATTTTCGACGACGGAGATAATCTTTTGAGAAACAAGGCTGTGGTGCAGTTGATGGAGGGACTCGAGATCTGCGTCAAGAAGTGGTCGAATATGGTGCGTTGCCACGTTCTTATGCAGCTCCTCTTTGATTCCTTGCTCCCAGAAACGGCTCGTTTTGCCGTATGATACCCCGCAACGCGAAGCGTTCATCCTGGCCCTCTGCGGCGCCAAAACCCTCAAGATTGTGGCTTTCCCAGTTTCCGACTCTAGAAACCTCACCCTCCTCGTTAGAATCGCCCAGATCTCGACCCTAGATGCCATTGAGATACAGGAAAAAAGCCCATGCTGGTCTCCAAGGATGCGAGACTCAACTCGTTGCTGCGGTGGGCTGAACCTCCGTGCGTGACGCGTGCTGTCATTTTCAATTTTTTTTGTTCAATCTTCTGTCCAGTGAAGAACCTGCCGCGCGAAAATATAAACTCACTGCCCGCCCGCCCGCCGACCCGTCATTCCAGCCCCTGGCGTCCACGCCGCAGGCCACCGCCGACCGCATCTGGTCACGCATCCTTTTCTTCGCCATGGTGTCCCTCGAGCCACGACCAAAGAACGCTGCACTTCGGAGGCTCCACGAAAGGGAGGGGAACTCAAAGCGCTTGAAATTTCTCCGCGTTTCGAAGATGTTCCATGTGCGTGCAGACACCGCATCATAGTCTCTTGCTTATTCTTTATTTCGTTCCCAGCGCCTTGGACTCCCATACCTGTACCGGTACCCCATCCTGCTATTCGGCTTTGGAGAGCGCTTCGCGCAGCGGCTGAGTGCCGTGCCTGCTCTCGGGGCGTTTGTGCACGAACTAGACTTCCGCGACTTCCAGATAGCACCAACGAGCCAGGTGATGTTCCAGCACCTGCCCCATCTCCGCCGCATCGTCGGCAGCGCCCTATTACCTATCACCTGGGACGCGTTCACTGCCCTTGCGCGCACGGCAGGTGCCACACTCGAGGAGGTTTCGGGCATCCGCGTCCCCACCGCCAACCTGCTACAGTCCCCCGATATGCTCGCGCAGTTCAGCGTTCTGCGGTCGCTCACCTTCGATTCCCATTTTACTCGGAAAAAGGGTGCGCTGGAGGTGGCGGGCGATGTTCCCGCTGCGGCCCTCCCGGCGCTGGAGTTTGTGAGCGTCAAATCCCCGGGCGTGCTCCCGATTTTGTCTCTGATGGAGTAAGTCGCTCGTTTGTTTTTTGTGATGTTGCAGTCCATTTAGCTACGTTTCATTACCAGTCTCCCCGCCCTGCGCCGGGTCGCGCTGCATCTCCGTGCGGAACTGCACATGGGCACCCCGCCTGTTGACCTTGTGTTTCTGCGTCGCCACGGGCACAACCTCTTGACTCTCCGAGCAGACAAAGCCATGCTGAGCACCGAGTCCGTGCTCAATCTGTGTCCGAACCTGAATACGTTCTCTTGTCGTGTAGAGGCAAAGGACGGCTATGTGAGTCTGCTACTTCGACCTGGGTTGCGCCTTCGTCCCTCCCTCCCCCCATCTATCCATCTTCTGTATCTGACGTTGGGTTGAATATGTAGGACTGTATCGGCGCACGCGCTCTGAACGTAAAGTTTCGCCACGCGCACCTCACGAAGCTCGTGCTGAGCAAACACGCCGGGTGCGTCTCTCCGCCAATGGCTGTTGATTATTATGTCCATCACTTCAACTAACTTCGTCTGTGCACTACTCCCTTTCAGGTACAACAAGACGACGGAGCAGGCCGAATGGGAAGCGTTCTTCTTGACATTCGACGCGGCGCAGCTGCACCTCCCTGCGCTCCGCGAGGTGCGCGTTCTCACGTGCGAGTGGCCCACAGCGGAGTGAGTTTATTTGCCACCTACAATAGATGTTGTGACCAACATATGTGTCGTGGCAGGCACGCAATCGCGAAGAGCATCTGGGTGCACTGGGCGGAGAAGCTGCTGCCGCAGGGGATCAAGGTCATGGACAAAGAGGGCGCGGAGTGGCATCCGAGACTTAAGGCAACACGTCGCTGAGCTAGAGAATGGACTGGAGACCGTTTCGATGAGTAATAACTACTTTTCATGCATAATTCGTGTCGATTGTGGCAATCTCGTGTGTCTAGCGATAAATGGAACCACAGCATGGTGGCTGCAATGTATTGAGAATTCTTGCACCATTGCCGCAGAAGAGAAGCACTACCGGTACTTACTAATGAAAGGTTTCAATACCCGGATATCCTTGCCCGACACAAACTGGGAGTATCCTCGGCCACATCTCTTCCAGATACTGGGTGGATGCAACTCGATCGCTCAGTGACTAGTATCTCGCTCCGCATCTTAAAAAAACGAAATTATCCCAATTTCTCCCATGAACCGTTTCAGGTCGTTCAACTCCTTTAGTAGCACGCATCAGTGAATGTTAATGGACGAGGGGCAGATGGGCAGAAGGGGGAAAGAATAATTCAGCGGCCGATCCAGTTAAACTTAGTTCAAGTTGCTCGAATTCCAGAATTCGTATCCTTTCGGCCTTGCGAGAGTTTACGACCCGGTGGGGTGCTAGGATTGCTCAGCAATAGTAGGTGGTTTCAAACACGACCGTACAATGCGCTTTTGCATCCATATTTATGAATAGCTGCGATGATGACAAATCGGGGACGACAAAGAAACAAAGCTCTTGCTCTTTTGGGAACCATTGTTCTACAGTGGCATAAAAAGCAGGCTCGTCCCTTACGCCCCTCTATTCCTCTCACCACCGCTCGTGAATACTCTTAAAAATCACCCCTTCATTCAACAACATGTTTCACCCACCCAATCAACACCTGAATGTATGCCGCCGTCTCACGCCCTTACTCCGCCGCTGACCGAGATATATAAAGGGTGGCACCACGAAACGCCGAAACACATTACACGAAATTGTTCTTGCTCGAAAGTCCGTGCAGGATGTGGGGGAAGGTGTTGTGAGTGCCGATTAAAATACTCTTCGACCATTCTGATCAGGATACTCTGCAGCTACGTACCCTTTCCATGCCAGCCAAACCTACTTTCTATGATCATGTCTTGCATGAGGCTTTACAGAACCGCATGCAAGAGCTTACCGCTATAGCGGAACACCCGTCTCCCTTCTGCAGCCCATGTTTCGCGGACTTCCAGATCGACTTCATGCGGCTCAGGTCGCCGGATCGCGGTCGCAACATTTCAGCCGACAGCACAATGAGCATTCCAGCACAAACGTCTGGGGCTGCCCTCATCCGGTTTGAACCCTCCTCTGGTTACGAATCTGATGCGGCCGTATGGGAGTAATACTGTAACATTATTATTACATTTTCCCAAGAATTGCATCACCTACGGGATAGGAAAAAGACACCACTTTAAAAATAGTGACCCCCTGTAATCTCACAAGGAAGATGCTCAACCTCAATGGATCTCGAATATTCACCACTTGAACTTTACACCAGAAAAAGGCATCACCATTGGTTCATGTAAATTTATGCACCCCTGGGGTTACAAAAGAAGACATCACCCCCGTTGCACTGGAAAACTTGACTGTCTTCCGACTCCGTGAGGTCAGATCTCCGAACTTCCGCCAGCTATGATTCCATCATGATAACTCTTTCTCACGGTTCAACTTTCCTTGCTGAGCCTGTGTCTGCATGTGAGATTTGAACCAAGAACGTACTGCTGCTCCTCAAATAAACAACCTCGTGTGCCATCATCAAACAAACCCATTGCAATGGCTGATCTGCTGACTGCTTGAATTGAAGGATGGTCCACCCCATCCTAGAAACTTCATATTGAAATCTTTCGCTCAAATTCACTCGGGGCGCAAACCGGCGAATCCAAAATGGAAGTACCTGACTGCCAAATTTCAACCGTGGGAAGATAATGCCGAACTTTCTGGCACTGAATTCTATGAGGTACTCCCAGTGGTGCATATTTAGCCATGATTGGGTGAGGGTCTGGTTCTCCAAAGAAGAGGACCAAGTGGTGCATCTGAGAAAAAATATCAGTAGTGCATAGTCCTGTGATGTGGGCGTCGGTGCCGCTCGTTAAATCGACACCGGTGCCTTTTGTCGACAGGATTTATTGAAGGAGTACTTCAAATACGACTCATCCAGACCGGTGCTCTTCCTTAAGCGAGGGAGGTGTGTCAGGTTCAGCGAAATCTGGTAGGTGGTGCATAAAGGAAAGAATTCTCCTAAAGCAGTGATTTTTTCAAGGAAAATCACAAAGTGGTGTAACTAATAATAATGTTACAGTATTACAGCCATACGGCCGACACACCCATCTCAGGGGTTTTCCTGAAGGATCTTCTCGCATTTAAGAACTGTCTGCAGTTTCCCGGTGAAACCGTGCTACAGAACGGATACAAGCTCATGCGGCTGGCCCTGGTGGTATGAAATAAATTTTCCGTGCGTGCCACTCTTCTAATAGTGTATGCCACAGGCCCCAAACTACCCAATTGTCGTCAAAGGCATCGCTAGAAACTGCGAGCATCGATCCGTCACGCGATTCAACCTTGCCTTTAGCATTGCTCATCATTACTGGCTGCACTTCAAGGTGAGAGGACTTGTGCATCTGAGGCTACCATTTTCTGATGTTTACATTGTTTCTTTTCACTTTTCTGGATGAAGCGTAATTCCCCCAAAGACCTCGGCGCCGTCGTTGACTTTGATCGGCTTCAACTAATCAGTGTCTACACCGCCGACCAGGAGATGTGGGTGGCACAGCTCGCTTTCGTGCCACCGGTCAGGAGATGGAGCATGTACTAGTTTTAGTTTCTTGTTATGCATTTCAATGGCGAATCGGTTCTGTTCTGTACCGTCTGCGGGGTAGCATTATTGACTTCGTAAAAATGGACAGTCTAGTAAGGAGACTTTGAGGAGGTGGTTTACATAAGATTTCGTCCACCGCATAAATGTAGCTGGGAGGATTAGATTTGGTTGAACTTCATTGTTGTTCGACTCGCACCGCCATGCAATTGTCTGACCAAGTGCTGCAGAAAAGATCATACTTGGCGTTGGTGGATCACCTCGGATCACTGTAGATCAGCGACGGAGTAAAAATTAGAAAATCAGGCACCACATCAACACCACATGCTTATAACGTTCCAACGCGACAAACGCAGGAAATAAGTAGATTCAAAATTTCCCCATATCACATATATATGTAGTTCTTCCAGATAATTCCCCACAGATAATTTCCAGTTTGGTTTTGTACCAACCCCCGACAATCCCTAACTCTCATCGCGACAAACCATTTAGAAGCTGAGAGTAATGAGTCGTGTCCGCGGACGTTTTCAAAGGCAGAAGGTGACCTGAGGGAAGGAGGAGGGAGATTAACAAAACGGAGGGTGCGAAAAGGCGTATGTAGGCAACACGTACAACGAGGTTGACGTCGTTGGTCTGGCACGCGACCTGGACGTGGGTGTCGGTGGAGACGTGGAAGGCAGTGGGGCAGTTTCCAGACGTGCCTAGAGAGTTAGGGATTTGGTTAGCACTCGAGCGTTGCATGAAAGGAGTTTAATGAAATTGAACACATACAGTCTGCGCCGGCGCCGTCGCAGCCGTTATAGTATCTAGTGAAAGAAGAAAAAAATCAATCAGACATTGGTTGTAATAATGAGTGGTGTGAAAGAACATACCCGAAACCAGTGGTCACCGAGAACGCGTGGCTGGAAATGATATGTACAGCATGAGAACAAACAAAATGAGTCGCGAGAGGGTGCGTACGGGGGGATGAGTGTGAGGTCGGTGCTGGAACCACCGCCCGGGGTCGTGGGGTTCTTGAGGGTAATCTCGACCATGGTGCAGCCGTCACCGTTGAAGCCGCACGAACCTGATGGATTGGGGATCAGAAATGCCTTCATAATAAATGGATTGTATTCGCACCGGTCTGCAGGTACGCAATCGCAGAGTTGAGGGGACCGTTGACAGTGTGAGCCTCTCCCCTGGAAAGTACGTTGGGGCCCTGTATTAGCATGGGCTGTGATGCAATGACTCCGGGTTAGCGTTGGTTCAACCGAAGCAAAGATTAGAGCACGGACAGTTCCTCGGCCACAGCTGGAGGATGATGATGAGCTGGGATGCGACGCAACAAGGCAGTTCAAAACTCACTTGTTGGCGAAGGTGACGATATGCCGTTCAGCGGTGACGCTGGCCGCGAGGGCGAGCAGGGCAACAGCGGTCGACTTGAGGGAGAAAAACATTTTGGAGAAAAAAGTGAGAGGTTCAGGAACTTTGGGGGATTAAAGAACTGGGGAATGAACGTTATTATCAGCCATATTTATGCGCGCTCGTATCTTTGGTCCCGGCGCGCGTAGACAGGCGTAGACCAATGTAGGTCCTTTGGTCTGACAAGGTTCTTTTACGTACGTTCCTGCCATCCATCAAATGAACATGTGGGATTTTCCTCGGCGCATCAATGATCACCACACTAGGATCAAGATCCACGATGATGCGCGGACTTGTGGATCATGACCCGAAGAGACCCGATGTTTCACCAGAAATTCCAACACAAGTTGAACTCAGCTCCGCCGGGAGTCGGTTGACTTAATAGAAGGAAAACGACTGCTACGGTGTTCTGATGGATTCCTCCTATGTGGATGCCACTCGTGAGCAATAATCACAGCCCGCTTTTACAACCTAGGTCAATCGATATAGTATCGATATCCTCACCATGCTGCTCCTATACCCGATGCTTTCGGGTCAACATCATATCATGGTCAGCCTCCTGACTTTCAGTCTCGAAACTCCCTGCCGCCGCTTCCTGACCCTGAAGAGTGCTGATCGTGAACTTGAATTCTCCGTTCGCGGGCGTAAATGCGGCGATGCGATGCCGTGGTGCATTGGCAAGAAGAAGCACAAAATTCAAGGGGGTGTCCTCGGCTGTCCTCGGTTGAAGCAGATAACAGATGAGGAAATCTTGTTCCAGTAGACATTTTATTGCTGTCACACCTATCCGCAGGTTATGCTAGGAGACGGTTCAAACACCGCCGACCCAAAGCACTTGGGTTGCTAAGGAAGTTATTCAAAAAGCGAATCATACTCAGCTGCGGATCCCCTGCGTGCTATCGGCTGGTTTGGCCTGTAAACAGTCTCGAACAAATGACAGTAAGGGAATCAGAGGAATGTACCCAACACGTACTGTCGTGGCCAGCGATGAGTCCGCAATACATCCGTCAAATATCGGCAAGCTTGCTGCTGCGGCGGATGCATGCATGCTCCCAACAGCAGGCGTCTGATCAGTTCCTCGAGATCCAAAAGATAGCCAGGCGCTACCGAGACTCGCTGATTAAAATTGTTGAAACCCGCGAAAAACTGCAATCATGATCGAGGACGGATTCCGAGGAAGGAAGAGAATTCCAAGAATGTTGAACAGAGAGAGGCCGGTGAGGTCTTTGCAGCGTTCCAATCCTAGTAGTTGTGCTCACACGTGCCAAGTTGAAAAAGACCCAGCGCGGCCGATTTTATTATTTAGAGTCCGATTGATTACCGTGTTTAGTGTTGTCAGTGAATTTGCATGAACAGTTTTTTTTCCACCTCTCTCCAAGAGAAAAAAACTCTATTTATGGTCGGACTAGGAGACTAAGTGAATTCGGCCACGCAAAAATTCCTAATACCAAAAGAGCTTATTGACACTGTCTCGGAATTCATCGACGACACCTGGAGGAACCTGGTAGGACCTGGTCAAGACCTGGTCTTCGAGTCCTCAGTCCAGGGATTATCGACGGAGTCTCATGACCCTTATCTTGATCCGGTAAACCGTAACTTGCTCTCGACGCTGATCTCAATGTGATTCCTTAACCGACTTGTTTCATGACATCCGACGGCTGATCTCGTCCCACTCGAGTGAATGAATCTATAAGAGGCTCAACGATGCTGCTGTTCCTTTAGTAAGATCCTTGGAATTTACCCTCATTGTTATGCGCGCCACTGCTGTTGTCCTCTCCCTCTTTGCGGCCGCTGCCTCAGCCAGCCACCGCATCACTCTCCGCGTATGTATTGCGAACCCTCCCAACGCATTGCTTCCCTCAATATTCTACAGAACAACTGCGCATGGGGTGTCGGCTTGACGCTCAGCAACTTCCCGCACAATGGTGTTGACTACACGGGTACTTTCAGGTTCCGTTGGGTTGCGAATTCTTTTCTTACATCCCGTTGCCAGGTCCTGCGATTGGTGACATCCCGGCCAAGACCAGCAGGGACATCACTGTCCCCAATGGGTACGTTGTCTTCAGTCCACCTTTTGTCTTCGTTTCTAAGTAGCTTGTCATCAGCTGGAACGGCAAGTAGCCTGTCATATAACGGAGAATCATTTGCTCATTTGACTAGGTCGCATCTGTGATCGCCCTCCGAACTCGGGTGCGTGTTTGCGTCGATGTTCACGTATCCACTTTGCTGACTCTGTGCGTTCTTTCAGGCTGCCAGAACGACTGCTTCGGCGGAAGTAGGTTAAACTATGAAAATTGAGCACCTTTTTCTTATGCGATGTTTAGTTGCTTTCGGGCTTCCGGGTTGCTCCATGACTGAGGTCACTTCATGATTTTGTGGCAGCCGGCATTGAATCTGACGAAGTATTACAGTGGATCTTCAACGCTGCCAGCATCGGTGGCAAACAGTGAGTTATCTGGATGTTGTGTCCGAGTCGTCGCCACCAATGCTAACAAATACCCCCTCATAGCGACTACGACATCAGCAACATCCAGGGCTTCTCCGTCGTGCGCATTCATTCTACCTCTTACCCGCCCTCACATGATGCTGAATTTTTTCCGCCTCTTTTTTTTTTCAAGGCTCAACAAATCATCCCCGACCCGAGCGGCTGCGAGACCCTCACTTGCACCAACGTGAACTGCCCCTGCAATGAGGTAAGCCTCTCAAGTCGTTCAATCCCCTGCGTATCCCACAGTCCCTACTCTCCCTTTTGTGGTTATATTCCGCGCCCCTTGTTCATTTTTCATCGTTATCGCTACTCTCTCTAACCCGTTTTTCTACGTAGGCGTACCGCCCCAACGACACTTCCGGTACCTGCGGCGGAACCGGTCCCCTCGACCAGGCCACTCGTGTCTGCGGCAGCTCCGGATTCACCGTTGTGTACGTTACCTCCTTTCGCATCCCGATTCTTGACGTTAATACTGTGCATAGCTACTGCCCTTAAATTCGAACTACATATATCCAACGTCAAAATCGTAAGCTTAATCGTACATAGTCTGAGGGCAGTGGGGAGTTTGTGGCATATGTTTCGGGTATCAATGATAAATTCAGCTGTTTGCATCGACTAACGAGAGCGATCCATGTGTTCGAAAGTGAGAATTGTTACGGATCATTATTTTTCCGATGATTTCCGAACAATAGGCGCATCAACGCATCAACGAAACAAGGAGTCAATATCCCGCTAACTTGTCAGCTATGGCTCTCAGTGATGCAGCACGGTAACACCAAAGTCCTAGTCACAATGTATATATTACGCGGTCAGTTTCAAACTTCTGGCAGCACTACTTCCTTGCAAGCATCCAACGCCCTTTTCCACAACGCATTCTCAGCCATAGTAACCCGATCGCCAATAATAATGAGCGCCAGACGGGCCCGCGTCCACATCACGTTCAGTCTTCGGGCGTCATCGACAAACCCGATATCCTTCTCGACGTTGCTCCTGACGCTGGAAAAGATAATTATGTCGCTCTCCCGACCCTGGAAAGAGTCGACTGTAAAGGCCTGGTCGGTAATGCGGCGGATTTCCTGGAGCTGCTTGGTGTACGGTGAGAGGACTGTGACGGATAAAGCTTTCGGTGCGGCGTCGTCGGCGACTTCCCCGAGCTTGAACATGGGCAGAATGCGTTTGACCATTTCTACCTGCCCGACGTTGCTTTTTGACCTGCCGCCCATGTCTTCTTCCGTAGGGCAGTTCAGGAACACTGTCGGGATTGGAGTATTTGTGATCACGTTCCGAGGCCAGGGGAAGGTGGTGCGTTCCAGGACGGTGAGGACGGTGGCGCTGTTGGAGATGCCCGTGCGCAACCTATTCTCGTAAAATTCTCTTGATGGAAATTCGGCCAGTTCCGCTGGGAAGCGGTATTGTATCTAATAAAATAGGTTAGATAGCTATGCACTTGTAAGAAGCGGAATCTCACGTCCAACATTGTCTTCACCATTCCCGGAATGTCTGCAGCTGTATACAGCCGCTCCAGGAGAGAGACGTCGAATTCCAAGGCTTTCGCCATAGGCTTTACTGTGGGTCGCAGTTGGACGCTGTTACAAAGATCAAATGAAATGAGTATGTTGAAGAAGAAAAAATTGGTCTTACTGATCTCCAACGAGGACAGCCTGTCGAGTTCCTTTAACAAGAGGTATAAGGGCACAAGGCTCCGTAATTTGAGAGGCTTCATCAATCAATGCGATATCGAAGTCGGCCTTGCGCAGGATGCCAAGCCCAGCGCCCTGGTTGTGGTTCAGATGAGTTTGGGCAAGAGTAACTAACCTACGGTGCAAGTGGTGAAAACAATTGTCGCTGCCTTGAGCCGCTCTTGCGCCTTTTTGAACAACCTGTTGTTTTCGTTCATATCCCCGCCAACCCGAGCATCGATGGTGTAGCTATGCATCCCTTTGTTGACCTTGGATATATCGGTAGCAACCCGTAATATCTGCGATTCTCCAAGAAGCTTTTCCGTTTTGTTCATGACGATGAATCTTTCCAGAACGTTATCAACAGCTGAAAAATATCAATATCATCCACTGTATCAGTGCCTGGATATTACCGTTGTGCGTGGAAGCTGTCATTAATATTTTGGTGTCCTCGCCAGAAGTTCGAAGCAAGCGCTTGAGTATCTGAACCACGACGGTCGTCTTTCCGGTGCCTGGAGTCCCGAAAGGTCTAAAGTGGCAGTAATCGTTTACGTCAAACACTCACCAGGTGGTCCCCACACGAGACACAGTGGATTGTGAGTAGCGTCGACGGCGGTGATCTGGCTCTGGTTCAAGTCAGGAAAATCCTGCGGACTTGAGCTAATCTTGGCCGATGAGGCCAACATTGTCGGAGACGGAGGCGGGGACCCAATGATAATGCTGCAATAGCGACATGATGTTTCCCGGTCCTCCAAAAGCCGAAGCAATGCCTCCATCATGGCCTTGGAGGTCGCTGACGAAGAGAGAATCTGTATTAGCATACCTATGACGATAAATCCCAAGCTTACCTGTGCTTCCCGCATTATACAAGTTCCAATCCATAATCTCCATTTCCGGCGGGGGCGGATGCATGAGCTCGACCTTCAACTCGCCCTTCATAGATTGAACAACGACCCCGTCTAGGATAATCGACTCGATCCACCGGTTGTCAGGCTTCGAGGCAGCTTGAAGACGAACATGAGAATGCAGCCGCACGGCGGTTTTGGCATCAATCCTAATGGGAGCCTTGACGCACAGTGCTTCTCCTTCGACGTAAGATAATCTGGTATGAGCTGGTGGAGTACGCTGTTTCCTGGGTTTCCCATCCTCGTCGCATGGGCATTCCTCGAACGCTTCTTCGGCGCGATCAAATGCGATGGCTAGAGCATGTTTTTCACCGTATCTTCGGGCGACGTCGGACATGTCCCCAGAGGCCAGCCGACAATCGTTGAGAACGAGAAGTACCTCCTGCGCTAGGTCCTTTGCGCGCACTGACCCTGCGGTCAACCACAGCAGATCGAAATAGGTCGCGAGAGGTAGCTCAGCGATCGTCGCGGAGATCTTTTCGAGCGCAACCAGAACTGCAACGCGCAAAGAATTCACGGAACGAATGAGGTTGTGCAGTATCGGAGTAGCAAGCGGAGAGATCTCCTCATGGAGACGCAGGCCTTCGAGCGGTGGATAGGTTTTCAGCAGCGAGAAGACAAGCGGAGGGTATGTATCCATCCATTTGATGACGTCTCCGCGCCGCAGTGGAGGCGCCGAAATGTGGTGGAAAACCCAGAAGGTTTCCTCTTCGAGGTGATATTTCAAAGAAAAATTCATCCCGCTGTCCACTTGCAGTGCAGTGAGCGAGGTCAGATGTCGTTGGAATTCGGTTGCTTGAAGCCGGGGGTGGAAGGCAGCTCTCAACCACGGGGGATATTTATCCGGGTCCCGCCAGTCCTCTTCGCTGATTTCCTTGATGTCGTTCAGATGGTAAGGCGCGGCTTGACGTTCAAATCGCCGAACTCGATTCTCCGTCGGAACGCTAAGGATCATGTTACTGCATGGGGCAAGAGAGTGTATAACAGTATACGCACTGTTCAAACCACATATCAAACAGTTCATGCGCAATACGGTCTCTTTCAGAAACCACATGAATCTCGATGGCAGTCACTGGCGTTCTGTTGATTCTTCCGACTTGCTGCAAGATAAAGTAAGCAGATGAACAGCCAAAGCTGATGACATACTCTTTGTACCCGCGCTGAGATTTTTTGCACTGCAATGCTGACCGCAAGTTCGGCTCCAGAGGCAGCAGGGGGGCGTGTCATGAAGATGAATGTGTTGCTACGGAGCCGATCGTAGAGTTGAAGGTTAGTGTCGCTGCAGTGCAGACGATAGCCCGAGGTACAGGGTCGATATGAGGAAAAGTTTGAGGATGTTTTGTCCATGAATGAGCACACCACGACATTATCCTTCACCTCTGGTTCCTCATCCCAGTCCAATTTCCCCCGGATAAAGATACCCACAGCGAAGCGGTCATCGGTCTGAAGATGATGAGAATATATGATGGAGAGAAAAACATGCCAACCAACCTTCAGAAGTAGCACTTTTCTCGTAAAGTCGTTGGTAGCCATGCGAAGATAATAGAAGAAGGTCGCGAGTCCGTTACTCTTGGAGGAGTACAGTCGTTGCAGAGAAAACGGTTGATTGAGAGACCGTTCGTAGAGCTGACGCGGAGTCACGATGTCCGACCGAACAAGAGAATTCCAAACAAATGTGTGCTCCTCGTGCTCGTGACTCAAGTCAAGCGCATGAGAGATTGCATATTTCTGGACCACCGTCAATGCTCCGAAATCGATGTATCCCAAGTAGGGAAGAAATTCATCTCTTGTCAACCCGATTTTTCTCGACAAGTCGAACGCGAGCGTAAAGAGCTCGAATTCGGAGAGCGAGTTTTGCTTGCTCTGCAGTAGCTGGGACAGAAGCTCTTTCCCGAGATTCGGATCCGCGGGCGCAGAAGTAATGCTGGAACGATTAGCTTGTGCCATAAAGGTGTCCGCGAATTCCCGGGCCGCGACCGCCAACTTGTTGATAATAAACGCATCATCCCCACCGGGTGGGACCGGCGGTGTTGAAAGCCGCTCTGGAATTTTGACAGCTGCGCCGTCGACTGACTGTGAATGCAGTGCATTTAACTCTTGGCACTCAGGGCTAAGTGCTCCCAAAGGGCTTCCGCGAACCCATTTCCCATGCAGAGCGGCGACGCGAGCAAGACCTGCACTAATCAAGTTCAGCATCACAGAAGGTCGTTGAACGAGAGAGTAGGAACCTATTATATGAAGCAAAGTGGTTCGCCAAATCAGTGCGTGTCACCGACTTTGACGGAGGCTCCTTGTTCGGCGGGTAGTCATAGGACTGGCGTGGAAATTTACCCTCGATATCACAGACTCCAGAGGCCAATTAAAGACATACCTCAGAAATTGTGCTCGGCACTAGATCTGGATCCCAACAGACGAAGTACTTGTCGCCATCGAGGTCGCCTGTAATTCAGGTTAAAACCAACGCCGACCCAACATATTGAGCCTACCTCCACTGGACATCGACGGAGCGGCTTTATGGCCCGGTTTCGCAACGCCAGCAAAAACTATGCAATCAACAAGGTGGGAGAGTTCAGGCTGATTCACCGCTCGCAACTTCAAACAATCGCCTGCGGCACAACTTCCTAAATAATCCTCCCTCATATGCACATACAGTACTCACCAGGGTGAAGGCAAGGATTGCGCACGACGAGGACATCAGCATGTATCGGGGTGCTGGGACCCTTGCGTGCTGTGGTAATCCGGATGTGGACCTCTCCCTCCTTTAACACCCCGAACGGATCGCATACACCAAAGATCAACCGCGACTTCTGGATGATCATGCGCGAGCGGTCCTTCTTGCGCTCGTTCTTGAAGCTGCCAATTTCCTTGTGCTGCGCGGCACGGATGGCCTTATTGACCTTGCCGTCGTCTATACCGTCCAAAAGAACCCGCTCAGCGAGCACGTATTCATTCATGGAGGACAGGAAATCCACTGCAGCGACTGGATTCGTAGACGCGTCCGTGATCCACTGGAAGTAAGCTTCCTGCTTAGCGAGGAGCTTTTCGTCTGTGATGCCTAGACTGGAAAGGAGGACGATGATGTCGTTGTTGAGGCGGCCGAATGAGTATGGAGCCGAGTGGTCGACGACGGAGAACGTGGTGTTCTGCGTTGTGCTGAATTTCTTCATACTTTTGCGGAAGTGGACGAGATGGTGCGGGCCTGGGGTTGTTCGACGATCGACGTCGAGTTGCGGGTGAAGCATTAGAACGCCTGTTGCCATATAATCAATGGCTCAGCAAAGATGAAATAAACAGGAAAGGCAAGGTACCTTTGTATCCGAGATACCTGCATCGTCCACAGTAAGTTTGATTCGCATCCCAAAGAAAAACATGGCAACAGAACGACCCACCGAATTTGGAACACACAAGGCGTGTAGCGAACCCCACGGAATATAATCTTCTTTTTCTTCGCCAGTTCGACGGCGAGCCATTTCGAAATGAGACCACACCCGTCTGAGAACAACTCGTCCCCGGATCTGATATCCTCGATATCCTTTACGGCCTCGGGAGTCAGCTTGTAATCGACCTGAGCTTCAGAGAACAGGAGCCCGATTCGTTTTGCGCCTACAAAATGATATCAGCCGCTTCCCTCCTCGAGATATGGAACAGGCCATCGTCTCACGTTTAGCCGCGCTCAAAAGCCGCTCGAAATCGCCCAAACGATAGATTCTCGCATCCAGCTCTGCGTCAGAATTGGCTCGACGGAGAAAGCAGCTGCGGGAGCGCTGAATAACATGAACAACACGAATCACAAACGAAACGGATACCACTCACGAGCTGGCTGTTCGAGTGGTGGTAGAAACGATACTGCACCCCGTTCAAGAAAAGGCCGCTCTTGAGCAGGCGCGCGATGTAGTCGCCCGTCGCCCTGATGGGCGTCTCGGGAAAGCGCAGAGTCCCGAAGGAGAGCAGGATGAACTTGGAGCGGTCGTCGGACTGCAGGATGCGGTTGTTGGGCAGCTTTTGCATCTCGAAGGTGATCTTCTCTGCCGTGAACTGGATGAACTTGCCGAATAGGAGAGGATCCTTCGCTTTGCGGGGAGGGAGGAGGGCTTCTGGAAGGATGGCGAACGTCCAGGAGTTGTCGTCCTTGGTGGGATTGTCGCGGAGGGTAGTGGGGGGCATGGCGGCTGAGGAAGAGAGGGCCGTGGGATTGATTGTTTCGTAAGACAGTTATTTACAGAACAGCGTCTAAACGCCGCCAGCTCACCTCCCACCACCGTCCATTATGAAGCACCGCAACCGAATCTACGTCGTTGGCCCGTCTGTGAGTCGAGTTTCGCATTATTTATGCGTAATTCTTACCCGCTGTGCATAGTCAACAGGGAAAACAACCCTCTGCAACGCACTGGCGAAGCGCCTCGGCCTCGACGGAAAACATTTCGTTACCGAGGTTACTCGCCAGGTCATAAGAAGGCTGGGACTGAGCCGTGAAAACATTGGCTTGCTCGACATGCAAAAGGCGATCATGTCCGCGCATTTGGAGCGCGAGCAGCAGAATCAAGACGCAGACACACAATTGTGCGATAGGTCCGCAATTGACCCCATCGTCTACGCCGTTTTCACGGCGACGAGTCCTTCGGACGCGCAAACCCGAAAGGAGGCGTTGATCCAGATGCCCGAGTTCCAGCGGATTCTGCCCCAGTACCAGGATTCACTGTTTGTGCTGCTGAAGCCCGTCAAGGCGTGGATGGTGGATGACGGGTTCCGCCATGTCGGGGACGAGACCGAGATACTGGCGTTATTCCGAGAGATACTGTCGGAACTGGGGATTCGGTATAGGGAGATTGGGCCAGATATGTGGTTTCTTCCCGAAAGAACTTCGTATGTGCTGGGACTATTGATGATTTGATGTTAGAAAAGCAGATTGGACGAGTGGATGAGGGAAAGAGATGCGCACCCAGTACATTTCTGGTTGCTACGACGCGTCCACATGAAGCGCTCATGATCGCTGAGAGAAAGCCTGGGGTGTTGTTTAGTGCCGTCTGCACCAAACAAGCTTGACACGGTCACATGGCCACAGCGATCCAATCTTCACCGAAAGAGAAACGGAAAGTTGAAGGAAGAAAATCAGCGGCTCCGCCAAATGGTGCAGGTCTGATACCTTTCCCTGTTCAAGCAGTTGAATGCACCGCAGGATTTCTTTTATCCGAAGCCATACATAAGTGCGTGCAAATAGACTTCCCCCTTCGCCGTCGCCTGTTAAGCTGCTCGTAACATCCCACGCGGAAAGCGCACCAAAAATAATACGGCAGCGGCGAGCAACGCGACCGCAGCGTTGCAAAAAAACACTAGGCTCGGGTGTCCGATGTCCGACAAGAACGCGAACAGTGCGCCGAAGAGCGAGACTGTGGAGATGAGCGCCAGTGTCTGTGAGAAGGGTGAGCATTAGGGTTGGGAGAGAAATTTAAGCAGGCGAATAAGGACGAGGGATGGATGATAACATGAAGGAAGGTGGATAATACGAGGGACGGCGAATAATTATGAAGGATGATGTGGGCAATGCGGAAATAGACACCTACCTCAACAAGTGCAATTCCTGCCAGCGCATCTGCACGCCGTGCCTCGGGCACCATGTCCATTAGCACACCCTTGCACGCAGGTGCAGTGCCAGATGCGAGGGGCAGGATTGCTGCCGCTGCCATCATGTGCCACGATGCGCCGCTGAATCCGACCAGTGCGGTTAGGATGGCGTCGACGATCATCCTATAGAGGTAAATATACGTTAACGGGGTAGATTTGGTTCGTTGGAATTTTGAAGCAAATCGGATAAGAAAGTGGTTGAATGGAGTAGGCTGACCAGTGTGAAGGATGAGAGAGAGCATGATATACGGACGCAGAGGGGAGGGAATGTCGGGTTGAAATCAAGTCAACAGAAAGCGCCGAAATGAAATGAAATGCGAGATGGGAAAGGAAACGGGACACTCACGACCATCTCAAGAACGCGAGGTCGAATCCGCTCCCATGTGTTGTGGGCTCCTCCGTGCTGCTTGTGTCTTCCTCCAACGCGTTGGCGTTTGCCGAGTCTTCAACGGACGCAAACGGCGTGTCCTCGATAGGCACCGGGCTCTTAGCAATGAACACTGGGGCCTCCTGCAAGTCGACAAGCGTCACTGGCGTCGTGGGAGCCAGTGTCCCGTCCTCGCTCGTCGTGCTGGTAGGAGTCGCGCTTCGGCTTGTAGGGGTTGATACTGAGCTTCCATTTTCCACGGCTGCGCGCGAATCCGCCGTCGCAGTATAGCCAACAGTGACTCTGGTGATGGGCCTAGTACCCGTTGTTCTCCGGGCAAACCACCGCCGCCCGGCCGCGATGATACGCGGGAATGCGAGTGTGAGGAAGAGCGCGCGGGAGAGCGCGTTGATGGACATCCTAAATGATAACAGATCAGTGGGGTTTGTTCAGTTTTCCGTGTAGTTTAGTTAGCGCAACGGTACAAACAATGGGAGTAGAATTCAATAGTCTAGGAAGAAGGGTGAAAGGCTTTTGAGGGAATGATCTATGAATGTAACGATAACGGAGGGAACATGCTAATTGGAATGAAAAGAAAATACAACCGAAAAGGAAAGAAAGGAGACAACACTCACAAAAACCCATTATCGGACGGTTTATACCCGTACTGGTTCGTTGCCGTGAGCTGCAGCATCAGGGGCTGGAGAAACGAAGTTAGTCAAAGTCACTGCCGGCTTGACATGGCAAGATAGTATGTGTAACTTCTATAGCAACGCACCACATACGCCGTCGCTAGCACACCACCGAACGCACCCACTCCGAGAAGGGTGAGACCATAGAACGTCCCGCTCTTATTTTCAAACCGGGCGGGGAGGAAAACGCGCAGGCAGGCGAGGAATGCAAGTGGGGAGGACGTCGTTGTTTTGGTTGTTGGACTCGATGCAGAGGTCTCGATTGAATCATCAACCGGAGGGAGCTTGCCTCGTTCCGTTTCAGCTGCAGGAGCCACATACGGCAATAGGAGCGCTGTGTACAGTGTGCTGGCGACAAGGAGGCAGAAGGTGATCTCGAACGGGGCGGAAATGTTGATGAGGTCGTTGGCCAAGCCGCCGGCGGTGTACCCTGTGAGGTGGAGAGGAGTTGATGAATATTGAAGTAGCTGGATAAGGGCAGGGAGAGGTAACAAATTTCTAAGTGGCAGGGAATGGAGTACGATGGATATGAAATCAAGCTTGAAATCGGGAATCCCAACCACGAGGACATCCAAATCCCAACCGCCAAGGGAAGAAAATTCAACTCACCCACAGCCGTCCCAAGCATCGACACGCCGGCGAGAACGCCGAAGGCAGCCGTTCTCTCCACCGGTGACACAACCTCCGCAATGTACGAGTTCGCCGAGAGCATGTATCCGGCGCCACCGCCAAGGATCGTAATGAGCTGGGTGGACTGTAGGATTGTGATCCCGCGCCGGCCGCCGAGGAACGCTGTCCATGTCAATAGTAAATCAATATCCCAACCGATTTCTTCCTCTCGGTGAATGGGACGCACTGGCGTAAATCTGAGTCAAATTCCGGAGTGCTGGCCAGAAGGTCTGCTGCACAATTGCGGCTCGCAGACCCCAGTTGCGGATCTGCCAGGTCGTGAAGAGGAGGTTGGCTGTGCCGCTGAACTTGAGGCGAAGGTACATTTATCATGTACAGAGGGATGTATATGTGACGCACTGTAGAGAGGACGACCATAATGCTGATATCTTTTGCGGTACTCGTCTCGACTGCGGGTAGGGCGCACGCATCGCCTGTGCCAGTGTACGGCGGATGGGACGCGTCTGCATAATAGTCTTCGCAGTTGAAAATCCGGTACGCGTATAGCAGTGGCGTCGACGTCTGTAACGCAGCATATATGTTCCTAAGCAAAGATGCTCAGGGCGTCGAGAGTGGAGCAGATACGTACAAACCAGAACGTCGTGGAGAGGAGGAAGGTTGCGACGAGCACACGTCGGTAGGGACTGAACAAGCCTCTGTGCTTCAAATCAGGAGGGGTTGGATAGCGCGCGAGCAGGGATGTGTGCTCTGTCGGCGCGGCCATGGTGGTGGGGAGAAAAGAGAGGCTCGCAGGCGATAATCATGATCGCGCTGGAGATGATTGGTGAGCAAAGATGATGGCATCTTATTGGAAGTTTATCTCGCCATCTGACAAGTACATGGCGCCGATACCCGCAAGCGGGCGAATGTACGAGTACAGCACGAATGGCCAAGGATTTGGTACACTGAGCGCGATGGATGTGTATGTACACACCGTAAGTTGGTTTTTGACACGGTTCAAATATCCCGGGTTCAAATATCCCGGGTTCCGCCGATAGTTGATCCGAAAACAAGCGCGCACCTTGGTATTTTCGTTTACAATCACCGCCTGCGCCCACCATGTTCAGCCTTTTGAGATGGCACGGACCTTATTTAGAAAGAGAAGCCTTGCCATATTAGACGGATGAGTCCGCGCCCAATATCAATCCGAAGGGGCCTACAGTAAAATGTCAGTTGTTGGTCAGTTGACACCTTGTTGACACCTGCTTAGTATAGTAGAAGAGGAACTTGAGTTTATAGGTGGGTCTTTGTTGCAGTCGAAAAGAAAGTGTGATTCGACGGGGGAAAAAGAAACTAAAAAGGGCAAGGAAAAGGGAAACTGTGCAACACCTCACTGTGACTCGTTCCCTTTGTCTCGAGTCATTCTTAAAATCCACAGGATTGTATATTGCGTGCACAAAGATGCATCGGTTTGATCCATGCTTACACAAGGGATGCAGCAAGTGGTCGTGTTTGGTGCATAGCCGGGACTCAGCGGCTATGTGTAGCTACTGGCAACCGATTACGGCGGAAACTAATTAAAAAACGGCATCGCCAAGCTGAAATTCTAACCGCTGAGCACAATTTGCACTGATGCTGGTCCAGGTAGTGAATCGTGGTGTGAAAACATAACTAAGAAACTCTCCTCGGTTTTTCCTCAACCTTTTCTTTTGGTTTTAACTCCTAACTCGAATGATCCGCCGGATCAAGGCCATCTGATCAATCTGTTCCACTGCCGGTGTCGGCATTTTGAGTTCAATTCTTCGGGATTGAACAAAGATACCTACATAGGGCCACTTGTGCTGAGCTCTTTCGGATGAAACGTCAGTACGCGCTCTTTTGAAGCCCAGATTCCCCCGGTAGAAAGTCACCTATCAGTCCGCCCATGCAGTGATACTGTATCATCGGTGAGCAACTCTGGGAAACCGAATTGTGTATTGGATCATGGGGATAATCAGTCGACTGAGAGAAATCTAATTTAAAAGGTACACGAGTGTTCTGGTGTTTGGGAGTACAGGGAAGAAACTTCCACAAATATCTACTTATGTGATTAAAGTAGGGTATGAATTCCGCGGCGGTGAGGTTGAGTTTTCTATCAAATTAGTCGAATTAACGTCCAGACTGCAAGATGAGTCCTACGGCGACGCAGACTTCCAGCAGGCCAATCTGAATGGCTTCAGCAGTTATCTCGAGCGCCACCTCCTCCTCATCGCGAAACACTCGCGCGTAGATTTGAGGTGACCCAAGACCAGCAGAATATAGCTGCAATGTGCTGTTAACAATGAGTCCCAGACCTAACTCCATTACGACGCACGCAAATATATTTTCCGCTCGGTGCCCATATGAACGATTTACCTCTTGCCGACATTGTCCTATAGCTGGAACATCCTTGAGTGCGCGTGTTCCCTGCCCAGAGGAATAGTAATACACCTTTTATCTGCCGCCAGTGGCAACCACTGGGAAAGCTGCCTCTTTGATATTATGTCGCGTATCTCGATGATGGGGTGCCTGGCCCATTCGATGATGATGATGGGTTGGTCCGTTGCGTTGTTAATGACGGTAAATCCCACAGTCGGAACATCGGTGTGGACGCGAAAATACGTCCTGGATAGTGGGCCAAGCACGGCTGAATCGAGGATGGTGGGGCTGAACGAGGTGAACCGGAAGGACATCCATGTCTGAGAGGAGCCTCGGTCGCTGTTTGGATACGGCAGCGCGCCCAAGACGGATGGCTGAGGCACTGTTCCGGAAGTGCTTGCGTGAGGATTGCCCGTGTTCGGCCAACCACCTTGAGCGTAGGGATGAAACATAGAGATGCAGGGAGATAGAATACGACAGGAATAAGATGAATGAGAGAAAGCCATCGCCCTAAATACGAACTCTTTCAAGTTAGCTGGTCGTTGTTTGCGGAGCCATGCGGGGCTTGTTTTTCCCAACTTGACTCAAACATAGGAGTCAGCAAAACAGAGATCAAACCGGAACGCGACTTCGTGCAGCGGCAGTGCGCATATATTTGGTTGTTTTCGAAGGGGCAAATAAAGTGGGCTGTGATCAGAACATATGGGAGGCTGCGAAAACTGGGTGAAGGTGAGGTGGAAATTCGAATTGGCAGTGAGCACGCGTGAGACGTTTGCATCGGCAGCCCGTCAGGCACCCCAGTAAGATGGGATTGCCTTCTAGTGGCAGCTTTTCAAAAGTAGTAACTGCATTGAACTTTTGACATCGCTGGTTCGCCTGGTCGGTAGTGATACTTTTTAAAAGGTGAAAAGGCCCGTCCCAGTTGCAATTGCATCCCGATGTCTCTCCGTCAAGCATGGCAGCCCGAAGTGATTTTCAAGTCTATCGCCAATCACGAACTCTTTCTCCATCGGAGTGGTAGCTAGCATTGTGTAATTGGGGCTTTCCAAGCGCAGGCCAGTCAACCATGGAGGTAGTGCCAGTGAAACTGGCGGTGAAAATCCGAGGATCTCCTTGACACGGATTTGCGAACAAGGCCGTTGAACTTGCACTTGGATTTGAAGTGTTCAATGGTATGTCAATGTGCGCTGTTTGAAGGCGATGTCGGTGACAAGTCATCTTGGCATTATGTCATTGATTGTGATAGGCGCCCGCCGACTTCAAGGATATTCTTAGGGACACCTAAAATTCATGAAAATGGTCCAAAGGTTCCTGTTCTAATGCCAATGTTCGAGGCTAGGATAGTATGCATCAGTTGTAATTTACTTTGCGTTTTCCGCCGCCCGTGGTCACTGGCGTCAAGCCTCGTCAAGCGGCGTTATGAACGATCACATCAGCTGAGGGTCGGCTAGATTTACCCTGTTTGTTGTTCCGGCCATGCAAATCCCGTAGTAATTACTTGGATTCTTCGTATCACACATTCGGGGATGTAAGCAATTAATGCATCGATCAGCGAAAATGCTATTATCTTACATTGTTGCTTCAGAAATTTGACATCGATATCATGAGTATTCGGGTTGCACAGTGAAATATTACTCGCGGACACTTGTATATATTGGTAGGAAGCCAGTTCGAGTCCGATTCTCGTGGCGGATTGAAATCGACTCTTTCTGACCTTCAACTTCCCTTGAGTCATTTGTCCCACTTTCTCAAGCCAAGAACACGAACACCACATTACCTCCGGCTGGGGTATTTTCCACACACAAAACCCGAAGTCGTGAGAAGTCGAAGATCAAGTGTGATCCGGGGTACCGTGCAACCGAAGGTCCAACTCATTCAGTCGCACAGCTTCACCATTCCTGCACAGCTAAATGGAGATCCAGGAAACCTGTTATCGAGGATCGGGTGGGTTGCTATTGATACCTGATAATGGAGGTTAAACCACCTGAAGCAACGGCTTGAAAAGGCCGTGATATTTCTATGTTTAGTTGGAACAAAGTTAGACAAAGTTACACACGGTATGATTAATTAAGGTATTGTGGAACATCGCAGTTTCGGAGATGTACAACTTCACATGGCGGTTGCAACAACACATCCTGTACCAGGTAGAGACCCGTTGCAGGTCAACTTTGGAATTTCGAAGGGACGTGATATGAAAAATAGATACCCGCCCAAAAACCTATAATCGTGGTCATTAACGTTTCATGCTAGGGTTTGTTTTTACTTCTCAAAAAGGTTTTTTATTTTGGGTTTGTAAACAGCCTATTTACAACACACCAAAAATCGGCGGAACAGGCCTCCTGGACGGAACGAGCCTCCTGGACGTAATTTTCGCCGTCGATCCGTTCCAGTCTGTAATTGATCGTCGGCTCTCGCGGATGCAAGCGACGATGCCTGCTGTCTTGGAGCCGGGAGTACCTCCTTCAGTGTGGACGGCCGGAAAATCTTTATGCCAACGTTGAACCAGTGCGCCCCGCTGAAAGATGTGAACAGCACCGAGTGCCGACAGCGGGCTCCTCCCTGGAAGTGATAATCAGCCTCCAGTATAAGGGTGCCTCAAGCTGGCAAACTTGCCAAAGAGGAAATTCATCACGTTCGCGCCGAAAATGAGTACGAATGCTCCGTTGAGGAAAGTCCAGAAACCACCAAATGTGGATACCCCCGAGAGGGGAGTTTCGTCGACCGTGTCCCGCATGATCCGCGTCGGGAAGCCCTCATTCGCCTGGAAAAATGTCACAGTGGCGACATTCGGCGATAGGCTGTTGTTGGACAGCCGCGGATCCGGGTACAACGAGACCACGTCAGAGGTGAACAATGTGATCCTTGGCTGTCGATTCACGTTACATCCCGCGGTATATTTTCATTGAGGGATGGTGCCTACGATGGAGATACCCCAATGGGAGTCGGTGATCAGATCTCTTCGTGTCCAAGATAATACACCTATAAGTGGCGCGCCTGGCACAAGAAGTGTTGGTTGAAGATGATCGAGATAATTTAGCAGGGCGTTAGCGGTTAGATCCCCTGCCCGGATATACACTCCGTCCATCTCGGGAATAGAGACAGAGACAGAAATGTTGTAAAGATTCTCGGTCCATGTCATACTCGTTCTGGAGGTAGAACCACGTCAAAAGGTATCAGTGCTGCGTGATGTGGCCTACAATATTACTTATATTTACACACCATTTTGATGCAACTCGTCGTGCCCAGAGAATTGGGCCAGCAGTGACCAAGGGTCAAACTACACCGGGCCCACAGAGCAATTCTGTATTAGGTGTGAATCCGCGGGCCATGTTCTCCATGCAGATACTTGGATGTCCGCCGCGGTGATCATGGTAAGAGATGTGCCAGTTGTCTGCGGCCTCTGCATCCCGTTGTAATGAGCCACTTACTTCGCAGGATGGTATGCTCACGCACCACATATATGGCGGCAGGATCCATTCTGATGTTGGCCGAAACATGACTAGTCAAAGTGGACGTTCGAATGTAAAACTGCGCCGTGAAGGGTGCGAAAACAATAGTATATTTACCGATTACGGGGAGCCCGACGACAATACAGATGAGAATTACTGCTCGTACAAAGATGATGGGTCGGGATTCACCCCTGTTCCAAAAAAAAAAAAAGTATCGGACAGAGTGCACGAGGTTAACGAGCAATCACCCACCTGACCAAACGGCGTATCATGGATGCAGTCAAAAACGTGCTCATCGAAGTGTAAGCCGGATGCATTTGTTTGCAGCATCCTAGCAAGTCAAACGGCTGCCGCCATGTCCCATTTTTATAGGTGGTCATGGTTCCGATGCAAAAAACTGCAGACAATACGAGCATCACCAGCTGGGGTAGGAGGTAGGGGCCTAAATATGTATATGCGGCAATGAGTCAATGGCATGACTTACCAGGATGTCCAACAAAAAACGGATCATCCGCCTGGTAATGCCACTGTCAGGAAAAAACCACTTGGTTACATACTGCTTGGTAGTCCTGTAACCGTGATTGCGCCATCGACAAGTCCCCTTTATGTAACCCCTGGTAGCCACCCGCAATGGCTTGGTAGCCCTTGGTAGCTGATGCCTGTGATCTCTGTAGCACCTGGTTGCGCTCAGTACCTAGTCTCGGACCAAACTCTCATGACATCCCAAAATGGGAACCCTGTCATGAGAGTCTGGGCTTATCCCAGGACAATAGCCGTACCATTGCGCTATCATTTTTGATCGAATATTCCCACGGTGTGCGTAGGCAAATTCTGGTATTTGCTTCGGCGGACATGATATACCTTCAAATCAATAAGTGGACACATTCAAAGTGTTTCCTAAGTATCACCCCATCCAAATTCGGTGCTGCTTCCCCTGCAGCATCGTTTTCGACCCGTGTGTGCTGTGGCAGTGCACCCAGTAAGTACAAATCGATGTTCAGTTTTATCTTGGTTTTATCTATGGCCCTTTCCACAATTTTCAACACACAGCATAGATTTAATTGTGCCTTGAACTTCACCTGTATGATAGCAATGGCTCCGCGCTGTGAGAATGTCCAGTAGAACACATTTGCGGTCGTGGGAATATTCGATCAAAAATGATAGCGCAATGGTACGGCTATTGTCCTGGGATAAGCCCAGACTCTCATGACAGGGTTCCCATTTTGGGATGTCATGAGAGTTTGGTCCGAGACTACTCAGTACCAGCTGCTACCAGGGCTCCCAGAGCTACCAGGAATCCTGAAGCATTCACAAAATGTAATCTACTTGCCTCGCGGCTCTTTCTTGCCGGGGTTCTTTGCTTTCTGACTTTTGCGTCTCCACGGATTTTACTTTTATTTTCGACAGTGCATAAAATGGAAATACGACTTACGAGGATTGAACGACTGACCGCGCGAGAACACTGAAAATTTTAAGAAGGACGAAATACACCTAGACTAAGCACCCGTTGAGGATGGCTCCTTTTGGAAGTCCATATCGGGGTGCGGGGAAATTTGCGGATAGAATGTTTCCTACACCTTTTCTTTTCTAAATCCTCGATATTGGTGATGTTGACATGAAGTAAGAACTCTGGACCGACATTTCATGCTTCTACACTCTCAACCACTGACTGTGTGTTTCAAATGATGTAGTGTTCCATGTCAAGTTAAAAAAATTAAAAGATCTGACACCAATAAAGTGGCAGCAGGTTAGTGATATGTTGCTGGCACTTTGGCAACTGAGGCTACTGGTGCAATAGATCTGCCAGCCATAGCTACCGGGGCTATAGGATTGCCCCCAAGGGCTACCGGGACTACCAGCGGCTACCAAGCAGCCGGCTCAAGGCTACCGGGGCTACCGGCATCCCAAAGTCAACCCGTGATTGATGGAGGAAAAAGTTTTTTCCTGATTGGCAATACTAATTGAAGAAAGGATGTTACTGCGTTGTGGAGTGAGTATTGGGCAGCAGAAATGGCATTCCTTTTCGAAGAAGCTTGAGAGGAAACTCCGAGCATGTTGCATCCAGGAATCCTGCAACGATGATGGAAGTGTTGTCCAGCGATGTGGGGGAAGAAAGAGAATCCGGATCATTCCGGGTCCATTGCTTGCTTTTGTTGTGTGCTACACGTGGACTCACAGACTCGGTCACATAGCTTTTGCCACCGAACTTTCATCTCTGCTGGATGCGACTCGGGACTGGAGTCAACGATCACCTGCCAGAGAATCAGTCCAACCGGCTCAACTCTCTCTCGGTCCGTGCTCCGCCATCCAACCTTGAAGTTGAGAAACTATTCGGTCAACTCCAATTACCTCGTCTCTTACTCGCTCTCGAACACAAGGCTACTATGGATCAAGTTTTCAGGTTGGAGAGGGACTTATTACCTGGTTACCTCCCTTTTTGCGACACTGGATCCGACTCGTTCAGCCTCCTCTGAGCAATTCATTGTCAATCGCAGCCGGATCGCGGCGAAGTTGCGCTTCGCTAAGACACACCCCGAAACCGGAACCAACGAACTCTTCTTCCTTCCTGTAGCATTTCCATGCCACCAGGCAGTGATAAAACCTTTCAACCTGGGCTCCATAGATCCACGCCGTCGATAGGACTGGTTTTCACCGTTGTTAGGCGTCCCACGTATGTATGTACTGGCGACGGAATGACTGGCTCCGCAATTTTCAAGTAACCGTTATCGCCAAGTTCTGCCAAGTATCTGGATCTTTCGACCCTTGGTTCGCTGTCAAACCCGATGCACTGCTGGTTGTACATATCTCCAAGACTCCAATGTGCTCCAGCCTTGAATGCTTTCCGCGAGTGATCCTTAGGGCTGACCACGATTAGAACACTTTTTGCCTCACGCCTGAAGCTTTGTGTCGCCGTCTTGGTAGGGCTTTCACGAGTACATACATTCAGACCGTGGAAAAGGGGGACAATTGGCACTTCCTACACCCGTTGGTACTCTGTTAGTTCCAATTGTCCATTCAATTTTTTTCTACCAACAAGCTGATGCGACAACTGTAGCCTCCTCCGATATGCCTCGCGCACTTGCACGCACAAAAAAAAAAAGTTGTGTGTTTGATGCTTGTGCTAGAGATGACCGTTCGGGTATCAAAAATCCAGTCTCGTCGGTGGTCGCCCTGGTAATGACCCATATTATCCTGCGCCTTCCATAGAAAGAAAATTTCAACTTGGTGAAGCGTGATACTTGGAACATATTTTTCGATGACCTCTTCCTTGCAGACTTGCTGGGAAAACCTGTGTCATGTCCTCTGGTAGTGTGCACTTTGTGGACTAATATGTAATATGCTGCAAACCTGCGCCAAGCCCGTTTTCAATTCTCAGAATATTCTTGGCATACTTCTTCGGTTACAGCACGATGGTAACAATGGCGGTAACCACTCCACACAGGCCTCATGCTTGCCTGACGCGCTCTGCATCATTCTTTCTTTGTCCTCTTCCTTTCCTTCCTCTTTCTTAAGGACCGGCATGGATAGCTCTTATCCGGATATCCGGCGGAAATTATCCACCGATCACTCATCCGTACGGATAAAAATCCGCGGATAAACCTTCCCACGGATAGCAATGAGTATCCATTTCACAGTTTTACGCCTTCCATGGACTACCCTGCACTTCCGTCTGCACCAATGTTACTCTGCTGTGCCTAAAACACTCTCGAGCACGAAATCTGGGTGTCATTCGCCCCCATCGCTGCTGAGATACAAATTTACCGATTTTTTGGGAATATAGCTGTGCAAGATTATCAAATTCGCGTTTTTTGCTCCGAAAAAAATGTGAGAGGCGGATTCAGTGTTACAGTGTCTTTCTAGATAGCTACCAAATTGATTGAGCTCTCAGGAACCACATGCAAAATGAAAGACAGGGAGGAACCACTGGATCTAACAGAAACAAACAATATCCACGGATAATCCACGATCCATCAAATTGATCCGGATAGCTATCCGGATAAACCATGCCGGTCCTTACGAGTCTTTCTCTCTCTCTCTCTTTTTCGCTGTCTTAATTGACCTCTCTGGCCAGAGGCTTAGTGGTTCTTTCATTCCAATGGCCCCTATTTTCTACAAAGAGGATGCTATCTTTGCTGATTTATTTGTCGAGGACAGCTTCGATGTATCAGCGTGGAAGGACTGGCAGTGAGTCCCCCAGATTCGGAGCATAATTCGTCATCTAACATGGATTAATTGCAGAAACCGCCGATCCGATGACAACGAGATAGCAACGGGGAGTTAGTGGACAGCGGGGAGGATTCCGACGAAAGTGTGGACTCGGATGACGAGTTCGATGATATCAAAGTGTTGGCTGCTGGCGGGGCCGATAGCGACGACGAGGATTCCACAAGCAGCGTGAGGTGCACCAGGATTTTCATTTCATTTGTTCTTGTGGATTTATTATAGTAACCCTACCAGTGCGCCAACCGCTTCAGCCCCGCCGTATGAGCATATGCTATTCAGTCAGGACCCATGCTAACAGTCTCTTCCAGGCTACCGCCGTCACCGCCGCCACCGCCGCCGCCACCTCCACCGCCCACTCCTCCACTTTCGACTCAGGCAGCTCCATTTGTGACGACCACGCAGCCGTTCTCTACCAAGACCTCCCGGACCAGTGCCTCGGCGCAGACAACCTCCCGTGCGAGTACAATATCCGTTGAGAGCTCTTCTGGACTAAGTACAAGCACTAGGTTTGTCCTGTCACCGGGTCTCATTACCGATGTCTGACGAATCTCAGTACCTCGTTTTCCACCCTCTCGTAATCCCTCGCACTCAACTTCATCTACAAGTGCTAATTACTCCATGGCAGAACAACCACCACACTCGCTCTCCCCTCGTCAGACAACGCTCCTAGTCCCTCAGCGTCCACGTAAGTCGCACGGATAGTGTCCATTTACACCGACTAACCCTTCTTAGAACTGAGCCCATCGCTGGCGCCAGCACCGGCACCCGCTCTGCGACAACGCCCAACATCATTGCAGGCATCGCAATCGCGTCATTCCTCGCGATATTCCTCATATTAGGTCTGCTGTACAGACAGATCCACGTGAATCACATCCGGAGCGCGTCTGTAGTGCCGTTCCCTGTTGAATTCGTGCAGCCGCCTGCCGCGACTTCACGGCCTGGGCGATTCGGGCTGGCGTCGGTTCTCCCAGGGAGAGGGCGGCCATCCACAACGAGGTCCATGGTGTCGAAGCCCGCGCCGGTGTCGTGGGTCGAGTTTCCGCATTAGAGATCGGAGCTGAAGCCGCTTGGGGGAAGGTTTGAGTTGTTGCTCTTTGTATAAGATCCCACTCCTCGACCAATTTACGCCTCCTTTGTACCCAAATGGCTCCTCGTAGTTTCCTACGAGCTGAAAGAGGAATCCACCTCAGACCACATACAATTTGAATACAATTTGAGGGGTACATACAATTCCGGCAGAGATTTGAATTGGCAACGTCTAATTGACGCGAACAGCTCGAGCTGGCGAACTGTCTTGCCTCCAAATGCTTTCGACGCGCCGGAGGTTTCAATTGTCCATGTGACCGTGTTTATCCACATGGGGTCGTTGAGAGCCGATGTGCCACGCAAATGCTAGGCTCGTTCAGCCTCGCTACTTCTACCGGGCGTGATTTTCTGAAGATAGTCGTTCAGAATCACTGTACTGTAGCGAGGCTGGAGTTGACGAGTACACGCGAGTACGAGCCGCCTCGGAGTTTGAAAAAAAAGATGGCAACGGATTTGCGCCACGCGATATCAATTGATCTGCCGCATTTGTATCGGCCTCCGGGCCAAACATACCGCCACGGCGCGCTCATTAATCGATTAGTACGCTGTATTCTCGAGCACCACTCTGTGAATGAATGTACATCTACACCCCTCGGCAGGCCTCCTGCCACTCCTGCTCCCAAGCAGCGACCAAACGCGATCTACGAGGCCCCGTTCGCAGAGGGAATTTTTGATGAAGTCTTCAATGTACCGCCTGCAGAAGATTCGGGATCCAAAGGCACTCCCAAGCCCCGCCGATCGAGAGCGCTGGGGTTCTCGTGGCCCACGGGAACTACGCAGGAGGATCGTCTCCTCGTGGCGTTCCGATGCATGCAGAAAGCTGGCTTTGAGACAGTTGGCGACTACTTTGCTGCGGTTCTGGGTGACAATAACAACACGCACCAGGCCGTTTATCAGTCCGTCACGGCGTTTCTGCAATGTAGAGGCGTCGATGTGCGCACCCATCCGATGTCCATCATTGAAAGGATCTTTCAAGACCCCCGTTCAAAGAAACGATTTGGCGTAGATGAAAATATTCATTTCGATCTTCCGCGCTATGCACTTCCTCCATCTCAGCGGCTTCTCCCAACGCTTCCCAAGCCACAGAAAAATACCACCCGTAATTCCCTCATCAACTTCGCGCTTCAGGTGATTGTCGCACGCTGGCAGGAGGAGGCGGATCTGTTGCTGGATCCCGTCTTCGGATTTGTGCGCCAGCGCAAACGAGATGAGCCAGCGGAGAAGTTCTCCTGGTTCGACATCCTCAACTGGAGTATGACGAGGAATCAGGAGATAGTAGCGGGCAAAGCACCTGTCATATTCACCTGTATGACAAGTGTTGCCGTGAATGATAATGCTCGCAAGAAATTGGAGAAGGCAGCTGAAGGCAATGCTGTGCCTGCAGATCCTGGTGCTGCTACTAATGCTGATACCGCTCACGCGAGTACTGAGGACGATAACCCATCCGTGCATTCCCCAGATTCCGAGTCGGGCAGTGATTTGGAAGATGACGGGGAAGAAGTATTGACTTCTGGTGTCCCTCCAAGGATGACGAGAGATCCGTGGCTGGTAAGTTATTTTCAGCACTTAGATCCTGCACCGCTGACTCAGACGACGAGTAGGGAACCACCATAACCATTCTTATACTTCTCTTCTTCCGCTATCGATATGCCATTGTCCTTCCTACATTTATCGGCCTCTTCCTTTTCACTTGCAATGCACATCGGGACGTTTTTGCGCTCCTCTGCCGCCTAGGGTTTTCCGTCGCGTACAGCACGGTGCTTGATACGCTTCAGGTCTTGGCCACAGACTCGAGCACTCAGCTTCAGGTCTTCAGAGCAGCACTTAAAACGGGCCCGCCGATGTTTTTACTGCTCTTTGATAACGTCAACAAGATGCAACGGGCATGGCAGTCAGTCCTTGGCCGACAGGACACTCTCAGCAGTGGCTGCGCAGCTACGCTCATCGGCCTCGAGGATGTTACCGAAGACGCGATGAATTCCGAGCCGCTGCTGGAGAATATAAAGGCAAAGAAGCGGAAGGCATTGACAGTGGACAAGCTGCTGGATGATATTGACTGGGATCATCTCAAGGGAGTCGGGGCGGCCACTGCTGCGGGTGTTTGGGCCAAACACGTCCCGTCTCTCCGTCGACACACTTCCTCTGTCACCAGAAAATTTCGGGTGAAACATGCCAAACGGCGACTCCGTTTACGGAAGAGTGTTATTCATCCAATGCGCACTACGGATATCGACGAGGCACCGGCAACAGGTGTAGCCATGGAACTCCGCAACTTGGTCCTCGACCAGCTCCTTATTGCGATGCACTGGTTAAACTGCTGGTTGATCATGATTTGCGGCGACCAGCTCAGTATTGACCGCATTCGGAAGATCAAGATGTATATGGCTAAAGGGGATACTCCCTTCGAACGACACGAGTGGGCGCTGCCCGTTATTCAATTGTGGCACCTCAAATGGAATTGGCAGAAGGCTATCTTTCGCCTTCACTGGTTTAAGCCGACTGGTAAGGACACCTTCGGACTCCGACATGATGTCCATCTCCTCGCTCGTGACAAATTCAATCCTGAAAAATGCGACTTCTATCCTACCCATCACATCCTGGAGGATCGATTCGAGGCTCTCATGCTCGACGCTCTGCGGTGAGTGTCATTTCTATCTATTATGTAAGAATTCAAATGCTGAGGAAAATGCCATAGGCTGCTGTGCGAAGAGAAGACCGGGATAATCCACCCTCCCAAGACACCTCTGATCGAGGGTCTGGATCTCTACTTTACAAAGGATGGCGCCCTCGCAGACATCACATTCGAGGAATTGGATGATCTATCCCAGACAGTATACCGGCGCTATATGTGCAATGATGCATTTGAAGATGCCCAGGGTCATTATGCCCGTGATTCAGGAATCCATGGTACACCGCTGCCGCCAAAACCTGCAGTTCCGTCTGCGGAAAAAGGTTATTGTGAAATTCCAGCCACCTAGCGCGCCGTTTGCTGACTTTCCCTCAGATGATGACCTGTCCCAAAAAGGCAAGTCCAGATTGTCATCACGGATTTCCAAATGCTAACGCATTTTTAGACAAGAACAGAACCGCAAATAACAAAGCGAAAGGCTCGCGCGCTGGAAAAGCCAAAGCAGCAGAAACTGTCAATTTTTCTGGTGGCGACCAGTCCCTCGCGACAACAATCAATTTCATTCGTATGACATTCTGGTATCTCGAAATGTGCTCAGCCACAGCCGAGGGCGACATTGGACGCGTTTTCGAAGTGATCAAGGTAACATTTTTCTTCTCAAATGTAGATCGCCTGCTAAACTGTGCCCTAGGTGCTGCGATTCTCCTTCTGGGGGGCAGGCTCTACCAACTACGGGAATGAAACCCTTGAGATGGCCTGCAATTTCCTATATGAATTCCCCCCAGCTCTGCTCGAGGCTATCCTGAACAACTATCTTGTCAATACGACAGGTCTGCTCGGGCATTGGCTTGAGCTGGATCTCCTCCAAGAGCACTACAACTTCTGGATCAAGCGCCTCTTTAATTCCAAAAGCCACAGCTTCGACTCGAAACACCTTTCCGAGGCAGTCTCGCTGAATATTCACGGGTTCAGTGCGATCCGGGACCAATTCCCGGGGTTGTTTGGTATCAAGAAAAACGGCGGACACCACAGCGACGCTGATACCGCCGTTGACATCAACGCGTTGGGGGTGCACTTCCGCGACGACACAATCATGCAGTACGTTGCCGGCCGCAAATCCCATGTTGTAGCCAACGAATTTTCTGCTGGGCTCGAAATTCTCGAGGGTGGAAAGCTGGTCGAATTTCTGGACCGCACAACCCGGAACGGGGCGGCGGTCCAGCCTGACGAGGAGCTGGCTCACACCGGCGAAGAGCGCCTCCCTTCTAATCCTATTACATCAGGTGCCCGTGGTGTCACAAACCTGTCGGAATTTAATTTGGGAGATCACTAGAAGTATTTACAGAATGGTAGGTATGGGTAAATGTAGCTATAGTTAGTTATCTGCCTAGTAATATTATGCAGGTGAAATTAGTTAGAGTGTGAATACAATGAATTGAATGAGCGGAATATTATACCGGTTTTATATTTTCTTTGTCAGGCCCTTTGGCCCGCTTCTGCGGGGTGTGGGGTGACGGTGGAGAGGCGCGCTTCTTGCCCTTCTTGGCCGGAGATAAGAGACTGATTTTAATTCGGATGGGAGGAACAACATCGATGTCCATGGCATCAGATGATATTCGGGAACGTGTCGCGTCATTTGTATCGGCGCTTTCAGGGTTAGATGTGTCGATATCCATAGAGTTTGACGGCTCGTTGTCCTCCTCTTCCTCTTCTGTGTCCTCTGTCGCCGCCATTTTTCGCTTTTTGAGAATCTCCGAATATGTGGGCAGCACTTTCGAAAGAATCTCGAAGAGATCTGCACCAAGCAGTGCCAGATACTTCCAGTCATCCATCACCCCCGACAGGCGGTCAAGACTGGTGCACACATGGGCCCGCTCGACAAGACGCTGTATCAATCGCCCCGGTAGAATCAATGTGGCCACCCCCCCGGTACTTGAAGGATTTCGAAGTTGTTGATATTTTCTTGCTCGCCATTGAATGAGAATGTTGGTGAGTGATGTTTTCATGGTAGCGTCAAGGGGCGGATGAGTACCGTCAGAGCGAACGGCTTTCGCCTTTGCTGTACCGTTGGCCTCTTGTTGACGCTGTAAAAAATCCGCCCACCTCGCAACCATTCCTAGATCGCGAAATTGCTCCGGCTCGGGGGCATGCAGGGAACAACAATTGGGCTGGAGAACAAACGGCTCGCTGTTGTACTCGAGATCTGCAGCACGCGAGCAGCATTCAACCGTCGGATTGAAGAATGCACGGGTTACAGCAGGGAGCTGGTTGCGTCGCTCGCGATCTGCATGACCCTGCTTGGTGGTAATCTCCGATTGTGGCACATCTTGCACCCAACTCGGCGCATAAGCGAGAGCCACCGCTGGATTTCTGTCACGACCCGGACGGCCTAACTGCTGCTTTCTGACCTCGGGAGAATCATTGATAGAATCACCAATGTGCGCGATGATGACCCTCGCCAGCTTTGGTATGTCGGTGCCATATGTGCAGGTGTCTGTCACGATTCCGATGCGGAGGGTAGAACCATCGTTGATATCAGCAATGAATCTGCGTCGGTAATCGACAGGCATGAGTGAATTGTACAGCTTGATGATTTTAAGACGGTCCTGCACCCCGGGAGGGATTAACGAGTCGAGGAATTCCATAAGAAGGTATCCCATTTTACAGCTGTTTGCACATTTGATGGCAGTAGCCCAAGTTTTTAGAAAAAGAAGAAACTTGATGTCAAAAGTTGGTTCATTCATTTCTCCCTCAATTCTGGTCTGTTTGGCCTGAAAATAGGGGTGATAGAGAGGGTTTCTCAGGGCCGTCATGCCCATACCCTACTTGCCTTCTACTTCAAAGTTCAAAGATGGGTCATTTTTCGGGTGTAACTGCTGAATTTCATGTATACTTGAAATTGTACAACATGTTTCTCACTCATTTCTGGACGGTTTCGCTTGAAATCAGATGCATATGGGAATCCCAAATGTCAGGAGGGTGCTGATCCAGTTTTGACTGTGATTTACCCTCATATCTCTGTGTATCGAGTGAATATATTGGTGGGCTTTATCACGTTCGACCAAAAGCCCACCTACATAGTCACAAATTGGATGAAAATGTGAGGGAGGTCAATACTGCCAACTACATCAGTACAAGCCCTCCTTCTGGGATTCTTGCCTGCACTTGTTTTCATCTAATTCTATCCATAAATGACTGAAAAAGATGTGTTACAAAATCCAGTGAGCAATGAATTCAATTATTGAGAATTGAACATCTCCAGTGAAAAATACCGCTTTCTCGCTCATTTCTCCATGGAATTGCATGAAACAAAGGGCATATGGGAATCCCGGATGTTGGGAAGCCCCTGATATACTTCTTACCCTGGTTGCCTCTGACATCCATGTGCATTGTGGGAATATGTTGGTGGGTTTTGCCTTGTCTTACCAGGAGCCCATCAAGACATTGGCATGGTGCACATGGATGGGAGGAATAACCATGGTGAAAAGTACATAGAAATACAGGGAAGGTGTGAGATTTCCATATGAAGCCACTTTCATGTGAATCGGGTCAGAAATGGGGGAGAAAGGTGCCTCACAAGATTTTAAACACATCAAATTTATGGATTACAACCAAAAAATGAGCATTTTAAAAACTTTCAACTGAGACGTGAGTAGGGTATCGGTATGACGGCCCCGAGTAGCCATCTCTATCGCCCCTATTTTCAGGCCAAACGGACCAAAATTGAGGGAGAGATGAGTGAAATAAGTTTTGGCATCCAGTTTGTTCTTTTTGGAAAAAACTTGAGCTACTGCCATCAAATATGCAAACAGCTATAATTGTTTTAACAAAAATGAGTGTGAGCATGATTTCCGATGCAAACTGCATGTCGAAGGGGATAACAAAGCTGAAGTCGAGGAATTGGACGCCAGATGTGGGATGCTGGAAGAAACGCGGGATATATTTGATGTTGGGACGGTCAACTGTGAAGCGTGCATTGACATATTCTCCCGGCCGGAAGCTCAGCCCAGACGCGATGGTGAGGGCATCCTCCACTGTGGCAGTCGCGGTACATGCACCCCATACGGTCGTGCTCGGGAGACGGGGCCGGAAATGTAGAATGCCCCGGTATGGCTCGCGGAATGTCCCACCTTCCTCATTGAGGACATGGGCTTCATCAATGAGCATCCAGCGTACGAGCTCCTTGAATTTGGGGTCCTTCAAGAGCTGCCCTATGGCCCGCCCCTGCAGCATTTGAGGACTCATGACGCCGACAGAGATGCCAGTCCCTCCAGCAAACTCCGTGAAACGATCGCGTTTCTCCCGTGTGGACGCTTCTCTCACGGAGTCTTCATTGATGGCGAGGGTTCTGAGGCCGTATTTTACTCCAACCCCTGCCTGAATGAGGTCGAATCAGCCAATGTCCGGCTCCTGTTGTCTGGACACGAACCATTTGTTCTGCTAACACTTTAGTCGGCACGATGATAAATGCTATACCGCGTTCTCGACGCTCCTGCGCGGCTATCAGGGGACTGAAGAGAATGATGCTCTTTCCCATGCCTGTCGCGGCGACGAGGAACAAGTCGCGTCCGTCATTCAGATCCTTGCCGTGCTTGAGCTGATGTGCGTGCAGTGATGGTACACGGCATTTCTCCCGTAACAGGGCATCAAGCCATTCGGAAGAGTTGACAGGGGGGCCGGCAGTGGCTGGGGAAGGGTTGACCAGCTCCATTCGCGCTGCGAGCGGGATTTACGCGTCGTCCATGGGCTTGAGCGCCATCTTCATGGACGCGTCTCGACGCGCTGACTCAAAGGGGAAATGTGTTGATATCACGCGGTTGTTGGCAGAGCACGGCAATCTTTTATTTCAAACTCCGAGGCGGCTCGTACTACGCTGTACTCGTCCGTCCTAGCCTACGCAAATGCCACGACTCTCTCATTGCTCTGTCTTGGCTCTGTCCGTCTCTGTCTGTGCTACGACTGGGTGCTCTCATGCCAATGTTGTCTGCTCTGGCCAAACAAGTCGCGATGTATGCCCACATACAAGAAATGCCTCCGCTACGCTCCGGCAGGCAATTTCCTCTGAAAGTATAAGTTGCGCAGACACTACGAAATTAATGGCTTCAAGATTTATTTTTTCCAGAACGACTGCGAGGCTAGCGTTCTTTTTTCTCACCTGCGGCGCAGTCGAACATTACTGCTGTGATGTCGTAACTGCTGTTCAACTTAACAGCTTTTGACTGCCCAAAATAGAAGCCAAGACAGAATTGTAGCTGTTGGCGAGAATAAAATGCCAAAGAGAGCTGTTTGGTAGGCCCTTGGCATAGTCTTGGCTGAATTTTGGGTGAATAAAAATTGATGAACAGTAAACACAAGCCCGACATCTCGTTAAGAATACGAAGTATCAGCTGTTTAGCACCACAAAATCTCTCTGTAATCCAATTGTGACACCGTCAACATGTGTTGCCCAAAAACATAAAGGACAAGGACTGCACAGTAGACGCTGGACTCCCAACGAACTGCTGCCTACACTTGCTTTTTACCTTCAACGTCTGACTCCTGGTTTTGCTGTGATGACTCGTGTACTCTCGAATCGTCCTAGATATGATACGAACGGATCAATCCTGTTGAGCGGCGTCTCAACAGGCGGGAAACACAACGGAGTGATGTTGTGGGTGGACGGTAAACAATTGTTTGCGCATTGCTAACTACCTCCCAACCCATGATATCCAGTGAAGCCTCTGTGCCCTTCCTGCAGCCGTCTGCTGCCTACACGCCTGATACTCTCACCGAGAAGGATTTTGATCCAGATGTCCTTGATGTTCAACCTCCGTCCTCGTTGACCTCAGCGTATGTATCATATTTTCCCCCAGTCGCAAAGCTTAACTTGTAATCTAGACGTCCTACCAGTATGCTAACAAAGCTGACGGGCTGGCCTGGCCTTGTAATTTTGGCACAGTTGGGTTTGCAGGCGGTTGGGTGGGGCTTCTTCGCTGTTGTCAAAGCACGCGGTGAAATCGGCTTGAAGCCTTCGGCTGCGCTATGGGTGAAGAATAATGGCCACCTGGTCACCCTTCTCGCGACGCTTATTTCAACCATCCTCGCTGGCTGTTCGTCTTTGTGCGTCCGTAGTCCTTCTGCCTACGTTCGATATCAATTTCCCCTTCAGCGTATTCTCACATGCCATCCGGAGGTCGATGGGGCTATATCTGCATCGCCCGATGTCCCTTGGAACACTCGGCGCAAGCGTGAGGATTTCGATGCGTTCTGTGATCTTCCACAGGCGCAATTGGAAATGGCCAACTGTCTCCCTCTTCTTCTTTATAATGACGGGGATTCAGACATCCGGGCACGTCTCCAGAGAAAGATCATCCTTTTGTTCTACTAACCATATGAACAGGTGGTCGACTCTAATAACACCAGTGCCGATCGTGATCTCTACACCTCTATACGGTTCCGAGCTTGACTTGGCTAGTCCGCATCTGCAGGCCATGCAGGATGTGAACGGTCTCGATAACTGTGTTATTGGAAACAGTGAGTTTGAACTTCGTAATGCTCTCTGTGCAGATTTTCATCAACACCTACTAGTCAATCTCCATTCTGTGAATGCTGGCCAGACGGAGAGTGGCTACGGGGCGGCAAGAAGCTATATCGGGGCTCCCTCGATCATTAACTTGATGGACCAAACTTATAATGTTTCCACCGGTATGAATTGTGCGCCCTGCTTACTTGCACGTCATCCAATTCTTCTCAGGTGGCATCTTACCTGCCCGGTTGGAAGACGTGGATCTCACTTCCTGGTTCGCCTCGATGAACGAATCAGTCATTATCCCAGCCAACATCGATTTCACATCCAAAACCCACCCGGGTGGACTTGCAACAAATTATTCGGTGATGCAACAAGGTACACCATTTATGGGTTTGTGAAGGTTTACTCACCATACCCTAGGTTTCACGGCCGAGATCTCCTGTAACTTCCAAAATCTCACAAATGACACAATCCCGAATCTCTCGATTGTGGGGGACAATGTCACGAGCTGGGGTTATCTTAACACCACCGAATACGCGATGTGGTATCTTGGATTCACAACTAACTGCCCGTGGAAGCATTCCTGGGCTGGTGGTTTGCGGCCCATTTTTCTCCGTCGCTTCACTCACGACTGCCTCTAGTTGACTGGACCTCGGTGTATACGAACGCGGACATGAATTTCCTCGTAATGGTGGGTTGCAATACTACCGTCGAGGATTATAGTAAGCAGATCTATTACCATATGATAGTCTTATCTCACACATGCCTAGCGTTGATCTTGGTATCCGGCGGAATCTATTCCTGGCTTCCCACCACGGTCTGCAAGATGACGCCTAAGATTACGAACGTCAGCGTCGATTACGCTGGAACGATTAATGTGGCCAAAGACCCTCATGGAGTATCTCAAACTCTTGACAGTGCCGCAGGCGTTTCCGCCATGTACGCGATCAGCAATTTGCTCACCGCCACCCAGGCAACCTCTGTCAATTCTATCGGCGAGCAGTGGAACGCAATGCAGAGTCAGCCAAACTGGGACGATGAAAAAACACTGAGGATGCTTGTAAGTGCGTCGCTTTTACGATCTACGCGTTGCTTAGAGTCCTCTAGGAACATTATTTTCAGGGGCTTACGGAGTACAGTGCATCAGTGCGAATCACTTTACACCGGGGGCAATGCCCAAGGCACCTGGCCTGCAGGTGCCGGAAGGGCACCATGCGCGGCACCTGCACTGGGCCTAGCTGGCGCCACCCACGGCAGGTGAGGCAGCTGTTGCGGAACAAACAGCACCTCACCGCGCTGTCGGTCCGCACCGGGCGCCAATTTGAGCGCCCGAGCTTTTTGGCGGGTCGGATGGTGGCCCGATTACCGGCATGCCTCAAGGCACCCTGCAGGAAAAAGTCCCCTAGCAGGTGCCGTGCATGGTGCCATGCATGGTGCCCTTCCGGCACCTGCAAAACAGGTGCCTTAGGGTTTGCCCGCGGTGAATTAACTTGCATGGAGCACAGCTTAATATCGAGCTAGGTCCTCCGGGCTTGCCTATCCGGCACAAACACAATTGACACATTTCCAAATGGTGTGCCGCACAACATGACAGTTCCAATTACAGGCACCTTCCGGATTCAGACGATGGGATGGACGTATATCTCTGGAACGACGCGCTGGGTGCTCATTCCAGGAACGTTAATTGCTCTGGCGACAATTGCGGTTGTTCTTATAGCCATACACCGACACGAGGGCGATATTCCGCGCGAAGCCGACCCGTTCGACCTTTCTAACCCGCTTCATTTGATGGCGGCAGCAGCCGGAGGCGGATTGAACGAAACCCTTCGAGGAGGATTGAATTCAAAGGCCATGCAACGGAAGGAAAAAATAAATGTTATCCTTACCAATATTCCGGGGCAAGGACCCGCTCTTGTCCGGGCGGACGAATATCGACCGGTGTTCAAGGAAACATTTTCTCCACGTTCGCCATATTCACCTGACGGTCGCATCGATTGACGCGAGATGCTTCCTTGCCTTACATAAATAGTTTCAAGCATCTGTGATCGTCGTTTATTTATTGAGGTGCAATGATAGGACCCATGACGCATCACTGTCGGTTGTAGACAGTCTCTGCCCCGAGCGCCTCGTATTCTCGTTCCTCCTACCCATGGCCTTCACACATTCATACCGTTCACGACATGGAATCATAGAGAGACGAGAGATTAAAGAGCGGATGGATTCCACACGACAGGCTAACACAAAATTACTCGACATGGTCCCGACAGAACTGAAAATTGAGGCCCCTCATGAAACACCCGCTTGCGAGAAAATATCCACTTTCGCTCTCGTTTTCAGATCCCTGTGATAATGCATGCTCAAATGAGTAAATAGACGTTTGAGAAGAATGTGCGAGACGTACGGAAGCACTGGTATGCAGAGATACTGTTGTCCAAGGCATCTCCCGCCAGGTTGAGGGTGGTTCCTGTGAAGGAACGGGAAGCACCGGTGCAGCCCGCATTCCTACAACAAGTGACTGGTCAGGAAACGGTTTTCGACGGAGATTTGGGAGGGATATTTGTGGTAGTCAACTCACTGGTAGAAAATGCAACGCTCGCCGGCGTTGACTCGCAGCGAGGTGATCTGGTTATCAAACTGCGGCAAAACGTTGAAGCAAACGCTGTTAACCGCGTTCACGTTGATGCTCGCGCAACTCCCAGAGAGGTTGCTGTTGGGGCAGAGAATACCGACGTTGATATCGGCGGCGGCAGCAAACGATGTGACGCCTGCGTCGCCACCATCGGCAGCCTGGAAATATCCCCGCGGGTTAGCTGGCACTGTGAGACAGGTGAAGAAGAATAATGTACAGTGCCTCCAGCAGTGTTAGCGGTTGGGGCAGCGGTGACCAACCCGATGGACTGGGCTGCCGCAACGAGGGCAAAGAGTTTGGTGAGGGTGAACTGCATTTTGTAACGCCTGAAGCAAGCCTGAAGCTGAGTTGAGAGAAAGTAAAAAGAAGAGGGGAATAAAGGTGGGTTGAGGCGATGAAGTGGAAGTAGGGAGATAAAAAGTTCTGAAGTTTATCCTCGTCCACCAGCACCGTTTTATAGTGCAAGGTTTCCTGAACAAGGGGTCGCAGTGACCTGAAACTAATAAGCCGGATTTGATGTAAATGTGATACGTTGTCTGAACACGGCGCGGAATGCTCACCGCCATCGGCACTGTTAATCTCTCGCGTGAGTCATCCTGAGAGTTACTCCCTTCACTGCATTACGTTAAAACCCAATTCCAAGTTGACTATGCGCGCCGGGATTTGATTCCCGAAATCGCCGCTGAAATTCTTGGGTGATCCAGCAGCGAGGAAACTCGGGGCCCTCCACACTCGGGCAGTGAATACGCTCCCAAATGATAGTGTACAAAGTGCATACCTCTCGGAGGAAGTGATTCAAGCTACGGTTCCCTTCCTCGAGGCTTGATGTACATATAGACCGGAGATATCTGAGAGCGGCCATCAATATATTTTCGAACCACAGATCGCCATGCCAAGAAAAAGTTCGGTGTTCTCGTTGACAGCGCCCGAGCGAGCGGCGCGATATTCAACACTGGAAGGGATATGTGGCCTCCATTCCATTTCTGGGTTCTCAATAGGAACATCATGATCAAATTCGGCGTTTTCGTTTACACCGGTGCCGCTGAGGTGATCCGTATTTTCTTGGATTAGAAAAGGATCTATTTTGAGAAGCAAAGGACTATATTACATTGGCCCTTGTGTATGGGATCACCAAACAAGCCTCGCTTCGTTTCTTTGGAAACAGATTGTGAATGAAGAAATGTAATACAGACAGTTCACCTAGGTTGAACTAGCAAACTGTCTGCTCTGTCCTTCATCAGCGGATCAAAATGCTTCCCGAAGATCGGCGTGCCAAGTACAAATCGATGGTCTCGCTGACATTTGAACCTATTTGGACCAGCGTGACAACCTCCACGAACGGGCGGCGATGGACAATCCTTTAAATTGGGCATCAAATCCAGTCGGGCGCATTTCAGGTTTCACAATTCTGGTCAGCACGCCAAGAAGAATTTCGGCGTCCTCGTTGACAAACGGCGCTTGGAACGAGCGGCGGCGACGGTACTCGGTAAATCCCATTGAATGATTTTCTTTGTTGACTCCGTGAGGCGAATATACCTTGACTCGGCAACCAAAATGACTGTTGAAATTTTCATCCACTTTGGGAGAGACAATGGTCGGTTGAACCTTAAAAGCATGAGAATTGTACATGTATGCTCCCTTACGAGCCGAAAGCAGCCCCTGATATTTCCATTCCCAAGAATTAATTTGGCCTCAATTCGCTGCCCCCAGGGCAATACAAATCGCCAATACGTACAGCCCGTCGGTGATCAAATTTGGGCGCACGGCTTGGTGTTGATTTGAAGTTGACTTTGAGGCAAATTTTTAGAGTCCACAGCGCCTCAGGGCTGGCAGAGAACGGAGATGCTTAATCTTCAGTTACCTGGGGCAGCGGGTGCGTCACGGATTTCATAAAAATTTGAGATACAACCCCGAGAGAATCTCAAGGCTGCGAGCAGGCAGAAAACTAATGCCGGTGGAGGTGATGGGGCCGTGTTGGACTCGTCGACCGTACCACATGTGGCTGTTTCACGCTTTCATACAATCCTGTATTCCCCTTTTGTGTATCGGCGCGGGCTATACTATAAAGAAGGTCGGTCTACCGCGAGTAAAAACATCACCTCATCCCTCTCGTCTTTGCAGCTTAACTTCACTCCCTCAGCCAGACTCCCTCTCGATAAAATGCACTTCACTCTCTCCAAGCTGTTCGCCTTCGTTGCTGCTGCCCAAGCAATGGGCATGGCGACCGCTGCCAATGTTGGATCCGGGGTACGTTACTGGCGCACCCACATACCTCATAAACCACTCTGACGCGTTGTTTCCAGGCTGCCAATGTTGATGTCGGTATCGCGTGCATCAACAACAACTTGGGTGGAACCTGCGGCGACCTCAACCTAAACGCTCTCCCGAGCGTTTGCGTCAACGTTACGCCGCAGTTCAACGATAACATCTCGTCGTTCCGCCTCAACTCGGGTGTCCGCTGCGTGTTCTATAAGTACAGCGCAATTATTTCTGTAAATCCGTGGGATGCTGATGGTCTTGGTTACAGAGACGGGGCCTGTACCGGTAGCTCTCGCTCCTTCACCGGAACCACCAACGACCTCTTCGGAGATGCTTTGCAAGACAACATCTCTGCTTACCAGTGCTTCCGTAAGTTCCACATATGCCTCACGGATGTTCTCCTGCTCACGAGTACGCAATATAGATGCTTAAGAATTGGGAAGACCGCAGATAACATCAGGCACTAATCGAATAGCTTTTTTTGGGTTGGGGTGTCGGTGCTTTCATCCGGTTTTGTGTTGCCGACTCTGATCGCTCTTTAAGTTTATTAATTTTCCAATTAATGCATTTGCACCGCGAGATGAGCGAATGATCGCTGAAGCAAAAACAGAAATAGAGTGCATCAAATTGCATTAGTTGAGGCAACGGGAAACGTCCGCTACTAAGTAATTCTTTTATATATATAAAACTGTTAGATTGCTGTGCCATGGCCGGACATCGAATTGAACGGGTATTTCCTGCTGTATTCGAGTCCCAGTTCCGCATGTACTGAATGGAGTGGGACGTCCATGGCATGAAGACATTTTGGGTATGGTCGCGGTTCGCGTAGTTGAAAGACCTCAAGGCGGTCGGGGCAGGGGGCAACCGAATTGCGGAGTGTTTAAGAAATTCGTGATAGTGCGAAAAGAGCTGGCGAGGGGAGATCAAGAAAAGAATAACCGAGTCTTCAAACTCATAGCTCGACCCCGAATCGAACGGGCCCATACTTCAAACTGGATCGAGTTGAAGGATTTGCATGTGTGGTCCACCTGCCATCGAACCGATAGTTAGTGCGATCAGAGCCCGCAGATGGGGGAAGGAAATGTGACACTGCAGACCAGAGTGAGTGGCTTAAACACAGGACGTGCGAGTTGCCGTCGAGCAACGCACTCTTGCTGCTAATTTGGCTGAACACCAATGTGAAAATTGAGCGACAAGCACCGTTGAAAGATAGAATCAGAGAGATCAAGTAGTAAACGAGGGAGACGGAGAGAGAAATACTCCAGGCCGTCAACTGCATGGCCCGATCCCGAATCGAACGGGTAAGCCGCGTAATACTCTGTCCAAAATCCTGGACAGATTATATAGGTGCGGTCCAACTGCAATCGAGCCGACCGTTGGCGCAACTTGATCTAGGAGGCATGTGAGCGCATGTGGGCGTTGTCGTAGCACGAATGGGAACGACGGGCATCAAAGGTTCCCCGTTGAAACACGAGGTTGATGGATTCAGGGAGGGAACGAAAGGAAAGAGGTCGTTGATGTTCAGTTCAAAAGTGCACATACACACATGGCCTCTGGAAACAAAGGTGATTAATGACGCAGAGCGAGTATAAGTTGATAACTGTACACATACATGTCGAAGTTATGGCGTCGCTGGAGCCGTAAGGGCATCGCCTTGAGCTTCAATCGTGGTTCTCTCGAGCATCAGTTGCTCACTGACCGCTTCGAGTACAGTGAACGTCGCGTCGTTACAGTCGCTGATGCCTGGGAAGCTAGGTGAAGTTTCCCGAGCGAGTCGAAGATCGGCGGCGTCGGGGAAGGAGATTGTGGGAAAACTGAAGGTATCGCCCGCCCGCACGTAGACGCTCGGAAATGACATCTCCTTGACCGGGTACGAGTGACAACGTGGGGAAGGGTGGGTGGCTCCGTATGCATATGATGGTGGCACAACGATGAAGGTCCTCGAGGTGGATGCTGCGCAGCTGTGAGCGGCGGGAGCAGATCATGGGAAAATGGCAGTGGGAAACGGTCCGCAAGTGTCTGAGACTGATACACGAGATACTGCTGGATGAATGGACAGTGTATAGTCAAACGCACTGAAGATTGAGGTCGGGAGGATTTTCAAGCGGATGAGGTGAGGATATGGTCGGAAGACGAGGCATCAGCGCGCCGTGGAGTGCCGGCTGGTTCGGGCAGCAGGCGGGACAGCACGGGCGCATAGATGGTGGTAGTCAAAAGCAAGTGTCAAAAGGCGGTGCAAGTTCAAACCGAGTCACGGGATAAAACGCGTCGCGTGGCAATCGCGTGGTGCACAAGCAGTGCCTCATACTCGCGTCGCGTCAAACGAAAAGAGCGTGAGGCCGTCACGGTGTTCGTATCACTAGCTACTACGGAGTGGAGAGCTCCCCTCACAGCTACAGACTTGTTTTTTTGGGAGTATTGATCCACCGGGCACCCACGTTTCGCATATCTGCCGCGGAGGTCAACCCACGTGGCATCGACTTTCCGACGGGATCAGGTTGGATCCATCAGCCTGATAGAATGCGAGGTTCGTACGCCCACGTCGCACCGAAGGTGGAACTGGTTCTCGTCTCACAAATCGCAAATGTAATTCAATGTAATACTGACCAACTTCTAGATCCTGACGAGCCCATTTCGGACCGCATTCCGTCGGCGTCGATATATAGTCCGGTGTTGGTTTCTCCGCTAGTTCATACTTTCAACCCCTCCCCAGCTACCAATCCACCAAATCCACAAATCAAGTCCTCCCAGCACCACCAGAAATTATCAAACTCCATGTCTGCCATCGCGTGCGGTACCGTCTGCCAGCCACCTGAGAGTGGAATACCGAAACTGATTACCTTTGCTACATTGCCCAAACAGAGACCCCAAGAACGGACGCCTCATCGGCATCGCACGAGTGAAGGTTATATATTCCGGGACAGGTGAGTACATGTTTTCTTATTATGGCCGTTTGGAATTTTCAGTCGCCCTTCTCCCGTGCGAGTTCCCATGCACAATTCTCTCGCGCATGCCAGTGTGTGGACATATAATTGATTTTACAAACGCACTGCTTGCACATAGGAACCCCTCTTCGAACAACTCATCAACACGTCCCGGGAGTACGCAAGTAGCGCAGAGCCGGGAACAGTGAGTGGCTCGTTCGTTCCAACTGCATTGATCTTTTACCGCATAATTGTGATTCTCATCGGCGTCTGGATTTTATGCAGTACACCTACCGCCCAACGCGCCTAATCAGCTGACTCGCTCATATTTTGGCTGTCATTCCAATCGACTCCACATCAGGAATACGCCGCTGAGACGTCTCCTTCGAATAAACATAAAGTGTCTTACTAACTCATGTCAAACTCGCCCCAGGCCAAGCCGCCTACCTTGCACACGAGACCAACAACCCCCCGCTCAAGGCGCTGTTCGCGAAGAAGGACGAGCTCACGATGGCGATGGTGGTTGAGCGCGCGGAAGGTGAGATTTCTGGTTTCTGCTACGTGTGAGTGTGGTGAGATTGAAGGCTTTCGTAGAGTGCTGAGAAGAATTAGCGCTGTAGATTGGCTACGACCCAAACAGCGGAGACTCCCTCCGAAAGTAAAGACATTGAGACTGTATGGATTCAGATAAATATTTCATTGGCGAGTATCCGCTCCCAAAAATCCAATCAAAAGTCAATTATGGACACAATTGAATATCCACTTCCAAATCATGTCCCGCATGCTTTATAGACCGTTTACCCTTGACCAGCCACGATCTCACGAGTCTCCTAGCCCGAAACGTCAACGTCCATACCTCCCGGTCCTTCCTAAACTCACTTCTCCTCCCCCTCCTTGCCTCGCGCCTCGCACTCTTCACTTTCCTTCGTTCCACCTCACCCAAGCACTCCTCCAACCGCTCATCCTCGCGTTCCTCGGCATCCACGAGGACGGCCTCTTCATAAGACGAGTTGGACATGTGGTCATCCCCGTAGTAATAATACGCATCACATCCGCATGGACACGGTCCATCGGGTGCGTCGACGTGCATGAAGTCGCAGACGTGGCCGTCGAGTGCGTCGATGTAGAAGCCGTGTGTGTTGACACCATCGATGAGTGCGGACGAGGGACCATCTGCCAACCAGTAGATCTCGAGGGTAGTAGGGAAGTCGAGGGCCAGGGAGGTTCCGTTTTCACTTGGTGGCGGTAGTGTGAGCTTCGAAAGGCGAGTGTGCATAGCGATGAATGATGTGCGCCAATCTGGCTCGCTGACAACACCCGCCATCTCAATCGTGAGGGTCCGTAATGCGGGCCACTGCACAGCACCCGCCACCAGATGATGATTTCCCGTCGTGTATACGAGCTCCAGAGTATTGATGTCGCGACTAAGAGAGCGAATGAAGGCGAGGCCCGTCCGGCTGAAACCGACCTCCTCTAGACGCAAAGTGCGCAGCTGTGGGAACGGAGATGCTTCCCAATCCTCCGGAACGTGAATGCGACTGTTTTCGATGTCTTTGCCGGTGAAGCCGCCGACTATCTCGAGATGCTCGAGACTTGGCATACGGAATTTCGACATGACGGTGTCAAAGCCGCCAGTAGTCTGGCCAAATACGTACAACTGGAAATAGAAGGGAGCAGAAAAACTGACTGCAAAGAACTTTATGGTTGGAGCGTCGATCGGACCGGACGAGAATCGTCCAGGTGGCCGCCATGGATAGAAATCGCGTAGTATCAGAGTAGTCAGGGTCGATCCAGGTCGCAGTATCGGTTGGAAGCATTGGGGGTCAAAGGAGGAATCATAAGGGACCGCAATGTCAAGACATCGGAGAGGAGTGGATCGGAGTGAGTCCAGGAGATCGTCCATGGGCTGCGCATGCAAGGTCACGTTCACCCTGAGAGATCGCAGATTCGCCATACGCCACGGTTCGGTGACCGGATCGCCAAAATGAGCATACGAAATATGTGCGGATTCAACGGTCGACGCAGCTGCTTCCGAATTCCGGAGAAATTGCCAAAAGTCGACCAGTTGGTTGTCCGAACCACGCATCGCAATGCTGCGCCAGCGGGCGACATGTGGACCGACGATCGCGAGTATCTTTCTCAGCGGAGTTTCCACCGGTTCCCGGGGCCGGCTCCGCTGATAGAGACAGCTGGGCTCCATCCGGTATTTATACGACTCGAGGTTAATGCTGATATCGAGTGCACGCGATTGGGATCGCTTCGTGAATAGAGCCGCCCATCCCCAAGAGCGAGGACGATCCGAGATGCGAATGGTTGTCCAGATCTCAGGGCATGCCAAGGCTACGGTGTTCCATTGCCGATTGACGAGTGTGGCGGCAATTGGAAACGGTGCAGCGGCCTGAGTGTCGAGCGCGTGAACGGGTGTCTCAGCCACCAGTTTCAGAATTTTGGCTAGGATTTCATCTGGGAGATTGTTGATTGGGGAGAAGTCCATGGACGAGATGGGGACAGCTAGCTGCGATATTTATCTACCCAGAAATGACTCGAGTCTTCGCACCAGTGCGGAACCGGATAAGATCGATGTCGAGAAAAAGCGGTGCGTAGTTTGTCGTTGTTGCTGATTGTGGGCGTACCGGAGTTCATCCAGAATCTGAATCTCGACTCTCGAGAGTCGATTCGGAAGATCTAACGTTCAACCTCGAGCGGGTATCGATGAATGCCGGTCCATTCAATGCGCTGTATGGGATTGACTTCCGCCGTGGCCGGATTCAGAAAAGAATGAATGAGATGGAGATGAAGTAGGGTTTGGACTTTGGAGGCTGGTAGGTAACCTCCCAAGGAAAACTCGGCAGAAGCGACAAGGCCTGCCAGTCGAAGTAACCATAGCGATCAATTGGCAGCGTTAGCATTCCCTTCCTTATCAAGCCAGAAACCGTCGCCTGTGCGATGGAGGTCAGCGAGTCAACATCTGTGGGATATTCGCAACTCACGGGGGAGTTGTCCCGAGATGCGCTTTGCAATGAAAGTGTCTGCGCGCGACCAATAATCTACGCCAAGGAGAACGCCCTGCTGCCAGTCGTCACTATAGACCAGCCCCTGCGTCACAACAAAGCGCGGATCGGTGATGTCGATACCGGCAGATGGAAGTGACTGGGACAGAATGACTAGCGCACGGAGAATCTTGCAGTCGACAAGGAGCCGCGGGAACGGTGGGGCGAAGAGTTCTGGAAGGTCCCCGACGTCAAATGAGAGGTGCGTGAGCCGCGGGAGTGCCGTGCATGCGATGATACACTCGGGATCCACTCTTGTGTTGAGTACGGTAAGTTCGAGGTGTGTTAAATTTGTGAAGCACGCATGGCGGGAGGGAGCGGTTTTCGTGAGGTCCGTAAAATCGCTGGTACACGAATGAAGGGTGCGCAGGGGGAGAGTGCCTAGGTATCCGATTTTCTTGGGGCCGACTGGACCGGCGAGGCTGATATCCACGACGCGGGTGAAGTTGGCGAGAAGGGTGTGGGTGCTATGAAATGCGATGCTGATGTTGTTGACGATGAGGTTCCGGACGGATTCACGGTGGAGGGAAGCAGGTTTCGTTGCGATGACTCGGAACAGCTCCGGATTACAATGGGGAAGACCGTCTATAGGCTTGCAGCCGACCACGAGCGTGCGATACAGCAGCGGCTCCAGCCTGCCAAAAAATAGTCGAAAAATGAAGTAGCTCAGATGTGATTCGATTACCATTCCTTCACACGAGCGGCAACCAGCGTCAGCTTGGGAATCGACGTAGGGCGGGAGAGCGCCAGGATCTCGAAGATGTGCCGTTCAAGCTCCAGCGGGAGAGCGGGTATCGAAGATTCCCTGTCCATTTCGTGCCCGTCAGGTCTGGAGTCGGAAATGCGGATGAAGTGCTTGGCGTGGAGGATGGAAAAGCGGTGCAAGCATCGCCACTAGTACTGATTGCTTCCCACGATATTGTTATCAACCTTGCACAAAAATGGTTATGGACCGGGCTTTCTGGGCGATGAAAGCCGCTATTCTGGTCGATGAAAGCCGCTATTCTGGTCGATGAAAAAAAGCCGCTATTCTCCATTATGGCTGGCACCCGCTCCATGTATGTCCATCCCGTCTTCACGAACCCGAATTCCGCTCGCTTCGGCCGCCGACTCAATGATGAATCCGCAATATTAATGTCCTCTACTTATTGTCCTCTACTTATTGCCACAAGTTACTTATTGTTGGCACAAGTTATAGCCTTATAGGTCATTCTGATCCGCTTCTAGCCATATGCATTTCCGGCCTCGGCCAAGGTGCGTTCATGATACTTAGTTGAGGACAGGTGCGTTCATGATACTTAGTTGAAGACAGGTGCGTTCATGATACTTAGTTGAGGACAGGGAAGTCGCAGAGACTGCGCTTGGATTTGTCAATTGACGTCTATAGGTATAGGCTTAGGCTTCCTTGTCGGAGCTTTCGGCCAGGATAGGATGCGCAAGCTTTCGGCCAGGATAGGATGTGCGAGCTTTCGGCCAGGATGTGCGAGCTTTCGGCCAGGATGTGCAAGCTTTCGCCGGACAGGATAGGATGTGCAATCCATTTCCATTTGTGAGATCGAAGGTGGAATCGCATTTGTGAGCTCAAAGGTGAAATCGCATTTGTGAGATCAAAGGTGAAATCGCATTTGTGAGATCAAAGGTGAAACCGGATCGCTGCAGCGTTCGATTCGTCGCATGGCCCAGGTAGGCATTCGATTCGGAGCATGTCCCAGGTAGGTAGGTAGGCAGGTAGGTAGGTAGGTAGGTAGGTAGGTTAAGCTCCCTCCCAGGTTCCTTTCCACGATTCTCGAATCCCAACAACGATTAAGTATTCCGGCCCAGGCAGTGCCAGCAAACGAATAGACTCAGGAAACGAATAGATTGAGGAAACGAATATGTAGACTGAGGAAACATCATGCATATGGGAACCTGAATCTGAATCAGCCACTCAGGCAAATTAAACCACTTAGGCAAATCAAACCACACCACTCAGGCAAGTTAAACCACTCAGGCAAATTAAACGGAAATGGAAACGGAAACGGAAACGGAAACGGTTAAAACCGTGTAAAACGGTTTGTACACGAAACGGCTGGAGCTTTGGAGCCTTAGCCGATATTGAGTGCAACTAGTACTCACGATCACCGACACTGAGTGCGACTCACGATCAGCGACATTGAGTGCGACTAGTACTCATGATTCGATCATCCGGCGCGCGGAAGGGGATATAATATATTACATCCACTGAGTCGGAAGGGGATACGTGTTGTGCAAGCTTTCGGCCAGGATAGGATGTGCAATCCATTTCCATTCGTGAGATCGAAGTTGGAATCGCATTTGTGAGATCAAAGGTGGAATCGCATTTGTGAGATCAAAGTCGAAATCGGATCGCTGCAGCGTTCGATTCGGAGCATGTCCCAGGTAGGCATTCGATTCGGAGCATGTCCGAGGTAGGTACATAGGTAGGTAGGTAGGTAGGCAGGTTAAGCTCCCAGGTTCCTTTCCACGATTCTCGATTCTCAACAACGATTCTCGAATCTCAACAACAATTAAGTATTCCGGCCCAGGCAGTGCCAGCAAACGAATATGTAGACTGAGGAAACGAAACGAATAGACTGAGGAAACGAATAGATTGAGGACTCAGGAAACATCATGCATATGGGAGCCCGAATCTGAATCAGCCATTCCCGTCTGATTAAACCACACCACACCACTCGGGCAAGTTAAACCATTGCCTCACGCAAATTAAACCACTCGGGAAAATTAAATGGAAACAGGCAAATTAAACGGAAACAGGCAAATTAAACGGAAACGGAAACGGAAACGTAAAGCCGTGTAAAACCGTGTAAAACGTAAAACGTAAAGCCGTGTAAAACGGTTTGTACACGTAAAAATTAAACGGAAACGGAAACGGAAACGGTTAAAACCGTGTGAAACGTAAAACCGTGTAAAACGTAAAACGTAAAACCGTGTAAAACGTAAACCGGTTTGTACACGCACACGGGAAAAACTTAGTTTTCTGGCCGTCTTGAAACGTTACGGAAACTATTAGTTTCGCTAACCAATTCAGGCGGATGTAAACTGTACCAGAAACTAATAATTTATGGCTTCCTGGAACTGTTACAGAAATCATAAGTTTCCGTCGCGTTTCCAGACCACCCGAAACTATCCGTTTCGGGCACGGTTTCCCCCGACCCAAAACTGTGCCAGAAACTTATAGTTTCGGGAGCAGTTCCCGCGCGCCTGAAACCTTTAGTTTCAGGAGCACCGAAACCGTTCCCGAAAACAATAGTTTCGGTAACGGATTCGGCCGCGTCGAAACAATAAGTTTCGGGCTCAGTTCCGACCGGCCCGAAATTGACGCCGAAACTTAAAGTCTCAGGCGCTCGGAAACACGGCTGCAGCTGAGCGGCCGCTCATCTGCAGATCATCTGCAGCTCACTCGAGATCAGCGGTCGTTCGAATATTTTTTATTTACAGATTAATTCAATCTACATACTCTTTCAGTGAATTTGTGTTCAAGTGCTAGTAGTACTGCGTATACGAAGTGCTCTTCACCGCCTGTATCAACCCTACCAGTATGCTGAATGCGTCAAGTCAGGATCGAAGTACCTGAAGAAGAGAAAACTTACGTCGCCGCCCGAAGTCCCAACGCATCCACTCTCCAGCGTCCCGCTCGTAGAGCCAGCGTGTCACCTCATGCTCACCTTCCCATGCTCACCTTCCCATTGTCCACACAGCTCCCAAAACCCCACTCCTTCCGGGAAAAGCACACAGAGAAACGAAAACACCCACCATCCCCCGCAAAGATCGTCGGGTCCTCATTCAGGTCGGGCCGCTTGTAGTACCCGCTGATGACCGACGGGCCACGGATGCAGACTTGCGAGCGAGTGAGCGAGCGTGCGTTGTTATGATGTTCGACGGAGGTGTGGAGTTTTCCAGAGAAAGAACAGGCAGAAAGGCGGCACGGAGTTTTCCAAAAAAAAAAGAAAGAAGAAGAGATGAATCAATCAAAACAAGGAAAGTTCGTCGATCGCCCCTCGCTGGGCGATGTCAACGTCAAGAGGCTGGGTAGGGGCGGAATGGAGGAGATGCACACACGCCAGTCGAAAGATGCCGGACGAACGCGTTTCCTCGCGTTCCCAAATAAGGAAAGACGACGCATCACACCCGCATGCACTCGTATTGGAAGGGAGAAAGAGACGAACAAGAGAGCAATGTCAGAAAGTAAAATGAGAAAGGAACAAAAAACACACCTCCCCGCAGCACGCTCGTCTCGCCGGCGCGTGTGTATCGTCTGGTCGCACGCGCACCGGCTATGGCTCGTTCCATCTCCCTCCCTCTCATTCTTCTTCCAAAAGACCCTTTCCGCTGTTACAACCAGAAGAAGAAACGCACCTTGGTCTCAATACTTGGCGACGTACTTGACGGACGGGGTGTTGGGGAGAACAGCGAGGACGGTGGGGAGGAGGTCCGCGTTTGTGACGAGGGCAGCGCACTCGGGATCACTGAGGGAGCGGGTGAGACCGGGGAGTTCAGGGGTGTCGTATGCGGTGGCGGTGGTGGTGGAGATGGAGCAGGCGTGTACGAAGAGCTGCCAGTTGAGGCTGCGCGTTGTCCATCGGGTCCACCAACCCCCTTGCAATCTCGCTCACTGTGTCCCGCAGCTCCGGTGCGTCTTGGCCACGTACTCGAGCAGTGTCGGTAGATCGGTCCGAGCAAGAAAGTGAGGCAGAGTTGCTCGGATGCACCGAGGATGTCAACCGCCGAACTCGAACGTGCCCACGAAGAGCTCGCCCGGGATCATACGGAGCTGCTCGGGCGTGCCGAGGACGAGGTCGTTTGCGTGCGACTATGCAGAGCTGTAGCCCGAGAAGCAGACGCAGAGTTGCCGCGTGCGCTGCTCGAGCGAATAGATGAGGAGACCGCCGAACTGGTGCCAGGATGCGCAGTGGAAACGACGCGCTGATGTACATGAAGCAGAACGAGTCCGGAAGGAAGACAGGAAGTAGTTGACCGTTGGAGAAGATATGGCAGGGAGCGCGGATACCACATCGATCGGCACAATGGACAGAGGGAAAGAGATGATATTCATAGTAATGCACGCATACGATCTGACATTTTGTAGCAAATTGAAAACACACAGCTTGGGACAGAAGGGTACTCTAATATCTGTAAATCAAATGAGTTACGCACTGTGAAAGGAATGCTAAAACTCACCCAATTCCTGGGCAAGTACAAGGAATCAATCGCCGTTCTTGTAGGTCTCCCCGTCCATATAGAACCCGTTGTTGGCAACGGCGTTGGCAGCGCCAGCTGGGACACCCTGAGCGTTAGCGGTATGAGCCGTAGCGGTGCTCTGGGCATTAACAGTAGCATTGGCTGGGGTGCCGTGCGAATTCGCGCTAGCGTTGGTCGAAGTGCCGTGCACGCTAACGACAACGTTGGTCGAGGGGTTGTTCGTGTTAACGACAACGTTAATCGAGGTGCCGTGGGCGTTAATGGAAACGTTGGTGGAGATGCCCCGCGCGTTAACGAGAACGTTGATCGAGGTGCCGCGCGCGGTAACAACAACATTAGTCGGAGAGCCGTGCGCGTTAACAACAACGCTGGTCGGGGTGGATTGAGCGGCGGAATTCGACATCCTATCCGCATGATCGTCAGTTAGCTGCAGAAAAACGCCACTGTCTTCATACCTTGCGAAGTGGTGTGTTAATGAAAGGGAAAAAAGGAGAAAGCGGGAGCTGGACAAGTGGTGAGCGCGATGGTGAAGGGTGAGTCAGGCTCGAATCGTCCCGGGTCACTGAAGCTAAAACGACATGAGGCTGAGGGAAGCTGATCAAGTTTTGAATTGATTTGTCGTTACCTCTGCGAGAGTTTCCATCGCCGATCCAAGTCCACAGCCTGTGCGCAGCGATGCGACAGTCACCTCTCAAACTGTTCCCCTCATCTCGCACACCGTCCGCACGCGTCACCGCAGGCACCGCGCTTTTACAAGTTCGTAAAGTCAAAGTCGATTGGGGTCGTGGCGCGCGGCGAGACCGATGGTAAGCATGTCGGGCGGGACCTGTACACCGAGAAGGAGGTGCTCCTTGTACGATAGAGCGCGGAATTCTGAACATAACCGGAGGCTCTGAGAAAACCATTGATCGCAGGTGTGAAGACATTCATATGGATATCATTGATCGCCGACTCCTTGAGCGGCGCAGAGGACGCCAGGAGGGTGCGAATCAACGGTGGGGTCTCGAACAATATCGGTTCTGGCTCGTCAGATGTCGCTGAACGACGTGTCGATCGAATGGGTATCCCCATGCCTAGAGAAGTATTAAATTGATAAAAAGCTGACAGGAAGGGACTCTCGCACCTACCTCGCACATATCTCACTGCAACTCTCAAGAGATGCAGGCGATGTTGCGTTCAATGGTTTGGTCTCCACTGCGTGGCGGCTTCGCGTTGTGTGCGAAGCAACGACGGGCGGTTATGCGTGGAGTTCCTAATAAAAATTCGTTGAAATGTAGTGAAAAATCCAATTCAATTAAAGACCTGCCTGGCGTGGAATGTCAATGCGTTTGTGGAGCGTCGGCATTCCATCTAATCGCAATGCCCCAGTGCACGATGTCAACTGCATGCCCCTGGAAATATAACCGAGGTCCTCGCTCATGGATGGCTTTGTACAACATTCAATTCTTTCGGTGAGTTTCTTTTTCCCCTTTATTCAGTTGCCTCCGTGATCTTGATTTGAAAACCCTGTTACACACTGGTTAGAAGGAAATACCTTCACGCGCGGTACGGATGCTGACCTTCTCAGAGTCGCCAGAAGTCAACGATCAATTCTGCGTTCAGAAAAAAAAATTAGCCCGAAATCGTTATGTTTGTGAGTTATCCATTTTTCTTCTACCACCGCAATAAACCGCAAATTTATTCACAGACGACGTCGATACGGATCAATTCCTTGGACACCGCCACAAATCACTGCATCTGGTGGCAGTGTGCAATCTGGTGGCAGTGTACAATCGCCATCTGTCAAATTAGTGGTGATCGCTCAAGGAAATTCAGACAAATAAAACACGAAGCAGATTATATATATAGTCGCGCCTCAAATAAAGACACCAAGTACCACTAGTCCTGTCAAGAACACTCAGTTAAAGTCGTGATCAAGGAAAACATATTTACCCTACCCAAATCCAAGAGGACAGCGCGTTTATTGGAAAACTCAAAGCGTGCGCAATGAGACTTAACTCGCGAGGGGTCAACACGGTCGGGCGTGCCCTTCACCATATCCGAAGAATAGGTCTTGGCGGGGAAGTCTATAAATCGCGCGAAAGGGTCGAACTTGCCGGATGGGAGACGAGCCTGGCGCCGAATCACGAAGTGAGCTTGGTTGTCGACAACTTCGATTTTTTCGATGCTTCCGGGGACTGCGGAGGTGGAGTTGGGAGGAAAATACATGACGAGGCTATTTCCGAGGTGAGTAGATGCTCGAGAGAAGTTCACGCCATTGTAGGTGAAATGAGCCTTCTCGCGATCTTTACCGGGAACTGAGGCGTCCTCATCCCGAAAGTTGCGACGAGTGAATGCCAGATCAAAGACGCGCTTAAACTGGCGTATGATTTCCGGGCAATCTTCCCTATTGAGCCATCGCCGGAGGTTGGCGCCGCGCATGAATGACTTGAGAATGGTACCTTCCAACTCTCCTGAATCTCTGAATCAGCCCAAGGACCTTAAAAGCAAGGACCACTTACCGCCAATCATGTCATTGGTATTAATCTTTAACAAAAATCCGATTAAGCGCTCGTAAGGGAAACACCACCAAGAGACGACTGGACCGAAGAGGCGAAGGAAGTCGTAGAGGTGAAAGGCAGCATGCGCATTGGGGCGGTTCCTGTCGTCTTCGGTGCCAGGATAAAGTTTATGAAGCCCGTCAAGCCATTGCTTCATGTAATTACGATAAGCGGTAGCACGTGCCTCATTCGTGGAGTATAGGCAGACGAGTGTCGCTGCTTGGAATATCGCCATCGTATGAATCAAGAGGCTGAGAAAATGCTCGGCGTCGGGCCCCTGGTTTTGGTCGCCCCACATCAACACCAGCGCGATGGGAAGGTATACGGTCGCTAATACCCGCCATTCGTCCGCTTTGACTGTCCCCGAGCTGCTCTCCCCGTAGTGTTTGGGTACCGAATTAAGCCAGGCCGGGGTTGCAGTTTTCGAAATCACCTCCTGTACAAACTGCAGATTTTCGGGGGTGATTGTTTTTGGCCGATATACGTAGTTCTCGGCGACCAAGGGCTTGGTTTTACGCTGAGATACGAGCCAAGTCAGCGGAAGCAAAGAATCGGGTCAGTTTGTACTCACCCAAGCCACCAAACATTCAACATAGTGCCGTTTCGTTGGTTTATCTACTTTCGGGATGCACTTCAGGCTCCAACATATATACTCAAGAACGGGTTTAGCTGGGCGCTTGAGCTGGTTGTACAATTGCTCTTCCGAAACACCGGTTTCACCGCCAAAAGATCTTTCCAAATCAGTCTGCATTTTTTCCAAAGCATTCTGATGGGGTTCGGTGAGACGTGTATACTGCTTGGGGAGACGAGGTTCCTCCTCTTGATATTTTGCCCACTCATAAGCGAAAGCCTGGCTTGGTCTTTCTGCTTGTTTGGCGACTTCGGCATCAAGCCCGAGCACTTTGCGGCAATGATAATGGATGCATCCTTCCAGGATGCAGTGCATGGCGTCAATAATGAGCATTAGGGCTGGGTTCCAGTAGGGAAAACGCCAAAGTTCTGACCAGCAAACGCCGAATTCCTCGTAAATGGCGTTCTGTTCCTTCTTCGTAGTCGCATCGCGCCACTGCTCCGCTTTTTGACGAAGGAAATTGACATCCATTGGCTCCCAATCGGAGTGCTCAAAGTCGGTTCTATACATGGTGGGAATGTCTTGACAATAGCATCTACTGCAAAAAAAATGCGAGGTGTGGCCTGCCATCCCTGCCAATTTGCGAGCGGCGGGAAGATCGTTGATGGACATGATGACGGCAAGATCGACGTCCCGACCGGTCTTGGGCGAATCGGCGGTCGACGATATATGGATCCCTCGTTTCCACGCAACCTCAAGTTCATCTACAATGGGCTGCAAGTAACCGTTCATGTGTTCCGGTTGACGGGGACCCCCAACAATGTTGCAAAACATGTATTCGGGCTTGGTTTGGAGCTCCAAGGGTAGATTGAAGCAAGACATAGAAATGATACCGATGGAATCAGCATTTCCACGTTTCCTCAGGCCGTTTGGATTGAAGAAGTCCGAATGCAGCCCAAGCGCGATCCTCATCCGGTCTCCTCTGTCAGCAAAATGTTTGCCTGGAACGGGACCTTTAAAGTTCTTCATGAACTCAGCCTCCCAGACGTTGGTCACAAAGATAGGGGGAGGTTTGCCCTGAGCTTTCATGAAATTATCCGGGGCCTCGTTGATGAGACGCACGATTTCAGGGTCCGCGAGGAGCCCCGCAACGTAGTCAGAAACCGAGGCGCACAGGTACGGTTTTACCGGGCGCATATGGCCGTTGCGCATCGCAGTTAATTCCCCGCGACATTGCTCGATTCCGACATCCCCCGCTACGCGTCTCCCGCAAATCCGAGGATATTCCGGAATGACAGACTCGAGATCGATGGGCGGGTGAGAGTAAAAGCACGACGGACACATTGCGCGCATTGTAGTTTTTCCATCGAGGTTGAAGCTCGCCAGCGCGGAATACAAGCTGGAGGGTAGCTGGTTTAGAATGTCCTCCTGCTCCGCATCGTAACCCTCAGTACCATCCGAGCGCTTTTCCAGATTTAACGACATCGTGCACTTGATAATCATAGTGACGGCCTCGACGATGACATTGCAAGGATCAGTGGCGATCCGCATGATAACGTTGCACACCACAGCCAAAAGTATCAACATTTGAGCGATGGTGTCGAGTTTTTCGATTGGATTCTCAGTAATATGAGCTGCGGACAAGTAAGCGCGAAGATCGGGTAAGAATGATAAGAAATAACATACACGCGTCATAGAATAGAGGAGTGGTCTCCTCGGGAAGAGTTGACCCGATGAAATCTATTTTCATGTTGAGAGTCTTGACGGCCTCTAACGCACGCTTTTTCTCATCGCTATCTGATTTTGTTTTTTCCAAGGAACGTTTACAAGTTCTGAAAACAGTGGACGCGGCTTCGACTAGCTCTCGAAGCTGAGCAACCGCTACTGGATTATCCGGGTCAAAATCGACAGAAACAGCTAAGCTGGCTTCCGCTTCGGATGCCCGCCTCTGGACCTCAACAGCAACCTCGATATCCAACCTCGTATTCCGTGGTTCGCGTCTGGCAGGGACGGAGCGGCGAGCGTTGTAGATGGCCTGAATGCTGCGCGACGCCTCGGAAAGAGACACCGCTGCGGCGTTGAACTCGGCAGGAATGTGCGAGGCGCGGTCCTCTTGAAATTCTTGCCGAGACGTGAAAAGCTTCGAGGGCTGGCTGGCAAGGTTTGGTCCCTCGTCCGTCATAGTTAGGGCAGTCAAAAGATCGCCCATCTCGAATGCTGACAACTAGTTTTTATTGGTTAGAACGTGTATGCGTAAATAATCAAACGCGCTTACTTGGCTCGGCGGTTGCTCATTCTCAGCAATATCCTTTCGCTCCAGAGCTTCAAGGTCACGGAGGGCTTTTTTGTGTTTGGTCCTCTCCGTAACAGGGACCTGGTGTTTATTGGGCTTGAGTTTGCAGCTACAGTCGAAAGATTTTGACATCTTGCCAGCGGCGGCACGGGCAAGCAAGGCGGAGGAACAAGGCTCGCGGCGAGTTTCACCGTCAAGTCTTTGGGCGGTAGCAGGGAGATTGGTGTAGGTATACGGCTCGCGGCGAATTTCACCGTCAAGTCTTCTGGGTGGTGGCAGGAAGCAAGGGTGCCTTGAACTTTTAAAGGCGATCTAGTCTCCTCGAGGCGAATTCTTACGTGTTGACGTCCTTGTGCGATTTACAACGAACCCCGATTCGCTAGAATTACACAAAGGTGGTATTGTTCCATACACAGAATACAAGCGCCGTTGTCGACACGTTCAAGAAATAATGGTGGTTTATACGTAGAGGTTTTAGATGGAGCAAAAAAGAAGGCCGATCAAGTGAGGGATAATGAGCTGCCGCCACCCTCCAAGAAGGTACCATTCGGCGCAGAACACCGCGATCGGGAAAGCTATTGGCACAGTGAGGGGGTTGTATTCAACGCGCAGAACTATGAAATGGTTAACTGGAGCCAAATAAAAAGAATAATAATAATTTACCATCGTTGACGCGGGCGCGGGGAGAAGATCGGACGGGTGGAGCGGCGGCGGCGGGAGCTTGCGGAGCGGCGGGAATTTGTGGAGGGGCGCCGCACACCGGGCACGGGTCGCAGTTTTCGCAATACCAGATTGTCCCGTCTTCGTTGTCGGATTCCTCTTCGATTTTGACGGTGGTCAATGGCTAGCGGCGTAAGGGATGAGCAACGCATACCAGAAGATACGGAAGGGCAACGAACCATTTTTCTTTACTGATGAAGTAGTAGATGGGGGATGAGCGCGTCGAGTAAAGCGCGCCTTTTATTCAACAGCGACCGCGGGGAGAACAATAATGCATGACACGTTCCATGGGTGCTTCCAAGAGGAAACAATAAACCCCAGAAGCAGCTGGGAGCACAAAAGCGGTGGCGTTTTTGAGTTTAATGGATGCAAGCTCCGGATCGGGGTGGCGATAAAGAGGACCGTTAATTGCGATCGACAGGCTGAGCGGCGCATGGTGTCGAGCGTCCGCCGTGCAAAGGGATTTCAGAGGGAAGGGGGAAGCAGACGAGCGCGACGCGACCGGCGGGGCCGCTAGGCGTAACACATCGAAATCAAAAACGTGTTCCAGCAGGCGTAGGCACCTGAGGGAACACTCGAAAGCGAATAGAGTAAGAGTGCCTCCACCAAGCGTATGCGCCTGGTGGAGGCAATGGAGGCAATATGGAGTCAAAGAGTTAGCTGCTGTGAAACGCAGCACGCGGTGGCTGTACCTACAGCTGCCGGGACACTACAGCTGCCGGACTACCTTACAGGGGTTCAACGTTCAAGGAGACGGCGCAGACGACTTTGGATACAAAGTGCTACGATACAAAATGTATTTCTACTACGGCTAGTAATCCAATCTCAGTCGTTTATTTTCTAAGCGGGTGGCCTTCTCGCTGGCTCTCCTCTTCCTCTTCTCTCTTCTCTTCTCCCTGACCTTAGGGTCAGGGGCGTGATGATACGAGGGATCGGGCACGATGCCCCCGGCCGTCTGAGTCGCCCAGTCGCTTCTCTTGTCCGCAAGAGTTAGAGATGATTTGTCGGGATGAAAAAAGACGGTGGCGATGCGACCTGGCGTGATAGTCTTGTCCATGACGGCGACCGGACAAGGAACCGGGGTCCACTCCTCCACTTCATGATACAGGTCTGCCGACAGGGCCATGCAGATGTCCCCCGGCCTATATCTGTTCAGAATGTAAGCTCCTTGTCATTATGAAGACCGGCCAAAAAACCTACGCGAGTTTTGCGTCAAGATCGGGAAAATATATAGCCCCTCCTTTGAAAAAACCGATAGGAATGGTGACACTTGGGCCGCAATCGAGACCATCCCGATGGACGTGGCTCTGAAGTTTGTAAACGATGGCTCGGCCCAGAAAGGGACCGGGATCTTCGTCAGTTGAGAGCCAGCGTCCCGCCGAGAAATCCTTCTCGTATTTGGCATATTCCTCTGGGAAGAGGACCTTGAATCTTGCGGCCACCAACAGGGCGATTTCGCGGGTGAGGTAGAAGTAGGAGCGCGCGATCTGGCTGTGGATGCCCCCTTTGGCCATGTCGCGCGACGGCCCGATAAAGTCCTGGGCACAATGAGTGAGCGGTACTAAAGAGGGACAGGAAGACATACGTCTTGCTTTGTTCCTTGTTGGTGCCACGAATGAGTGAAATGTATTGTCCCCACGACTTCAGGTTGAAGAAGAAGGGGGACTGCGTGGCCCTCATCGTCCGTAGACGGGTACTGGTAGTCGGAAAGGTCCGACTCAAAATCGGGATCGACGCAAGCTTGAGAGGAGGAGGCGCGCTCGCCTGCTCGCTTAACTTCTTCCGCGCGACCCTTGGGCCCCTGCCGGAGCCTCTTGATCCGAGCTCCCGAGCCATCGTAATTTGGTAGAGGTTTGATAGCGGGCGTCGGGAGGTTGATCACGCGAGGGTCTATCTCAGGGACGACATCCTTGTAATGGCGCGCAGTCTTTTTCGTCGGCGACAGGAGGGCTCACGGCGGCCAAGGTCTGTGTGGCCTCTAGCATCCTCATGGTGAGTGATTCCTAGAGTAGAGGTCAGCTTTGTTAGCTTAATCGTTTGCAAAAATGCTTACAGAAAGACCGTCGTGATGTGTTTTTTGACTGGGATCCAGGTCGGAAGCGGTACGGCCCGCATACTGCTGGTCCAAGGGCTGCGCGGACGAGGATCAGTGAGGTACCTAGTTAGGGAGCACAATTGCGTACTTTGGCCCGGCTGCCAAGACTTTCACGCATTTCAACGGCTGTCGGGTTTGTTCGCGGCTGGTTATTGGGGTGCTTGCTGCGCCTACGGGATGAGGAAGTTGAACGGGGGATGCTGGGCGTCGACGTCGAAGCTGGGGTGGATGAGGATGGGATCAAGTCCTCCTTGTTGCGCTGCTTCATTTACGCGTGAGCGGGGAGATGTGAGTATAAAAGAGGACATACGGGAGGACGGACACCAAAATAACCCATCAAAACCTTGTCGTTTTTGTCAAGAAAAATAGCCGACATAATTTGCGGCTCCTGGTCCTTCCTGGAGATGATTCTGGTTTTCGCCAGATTCTTATCGTCTAGACTCCCCTTAGGGCGTGCCCGCAACTCCTCGTGCGACACGTTGGCCCTGAATACATCGGCGTACTGCAGGAATTTTTCAGAAGCGAACTCTGCATCGTTTCTGAAAGCAGGAATGTGAGCGCCGCTTCTGCAGGCGGTTTGTGCTGCTGGCGCGGTAAAGGCGGCGGCCGTGGGGAACGGTACGTAGGAACTTGCGGGGATCTAAGTCGGAGGTCAACATGTCTGAAGGCTTCAGTACATAGAGTCGTAACGAACCCGAGGCCGGTCAATCTTCTTTTTCTTTGGTTGCGGATTGCGGATTTTGGCTGCTGGCTGGAAGGATAACTTAAGCATTGGCAAGTGTCCAGAGGTAAGAGGCTTACCATGATGTGACTTATAGCGTACAGAAACTCGTCTCTCCAGCGCAAACTGCGCTACCCGGTTACAGGCTCTAGGAGTCCCGCGCAAACTGCGCGCCTTCACAGGCACAGGGTAGATGAGAGTGAAGGCCGGCAGATGAAGGCGGGTGGTGGCGCCTGAATTGAACGGACGGCCTAAATAGAGGAGAAGGAGCTTGTAGAAAAGCGGGTGTCGCACGGACAGGAGCATGTGGAAAAGCGGGGCGTCGCACGCTTTGTAAAGCTTGGCTGTCTTGGCCTGCCAGTACCTCCTGTGGACCATGCGTCTGGCGTAGGCACCCGACGCAGCCGAAGAAGCCCACCCACCAAGCGTAGGCACCTGGCGGTCATTACAAGATTCCGGTACGCTGGCTGGCGTAAGCACCATACAGCGGGTATTAGATTGATACGAGGGTACAAGTGTGTCTCCACCAAGCGTGCGCGCCTGGTGGAGACGGTGGAGGTGGGGATACAAGACGGATGGACTTAAAGAACTCGTGAGAGATGGCGGGGTCACGCGATGGTGGCGGTGCCTACAGCTGCCGCTTACTTACCGCTCATTCGCGCGACGCGTATCTTACTATCTTACCACATCTACGCGCTATTTCAATTATGTGTTCATTCTCATGATTTATTTAAAACTTGTTACGCTTGTGAGCTACTTACTGCAACGACTTTCGACCAGAGGTAGAAGATGACTCCTCCTAGCACTACCCCTGCAATTCCCAGCGCGCCAAAACGCACGAGACGCGTACGAGTCCCTTGCTACTCAACCGATCAGCTCCATCTGAATGAAGAATGGAAACAGACAATACCTTCATGCGCATGATATTAGCGGAATCCGCCAAACCATCGCGAACCCTGCCCTACAGAACGACACCGTCATTCCTAGATCAAGTACAGAATGCAAGTAGCTCGAATACCTCCGGGATATACAGGTCTTCCCAATACGCGAGTTTCCACAGGTATTCATAAGGGATGGGAACGTCCGCGCAGGCAAAACTCTGCGGGATTTCGGTCAGCTGGAAATGATATACTTGGGTTTATTCACCGATGCAGAATCGTTGACCGTCTACGATCGCCGTCAGCTGAGCAAAATTAAACTGTCTGAACGACGTACCGAATCTCGGAGGGACAAACCCTGCATAACTTCAATTAAAACGTCAGGATCCGCCGCCGGCTGCACCGTTTATTAGTTTATACGGATAATGAAAACCGCAGGGTCGTACCAAATTGGATCTCGTCTCCCCTGGTTTGTTCTGCAATGCATTCTGGTGGGGTACATTTTTTCGTCGATTGTTACAAGGCCGGGAGGCCCGACTTCGTTGAGCTGAGAAGTAGTTTCGGCCATCGCGTCGGTTGGTGATATCACGGGGAACAGCGCAGAAGAGATTCGCTCCATAAAGATCGATTTATAGCCAAGCCCAGCTTTTGTGCCAGCTTAGGGTGTGCTTATGCTAAATTGACCTTCTGCCGAATTGAGAAGAAACGAGGCGCTTTACGTCGATTTCCTCTCGCCCTTGTTTCCAAAACCTTCGACCGAGGCAGCCTAGTCAGAAAAGGGAGATAGGCGGCATCGCGAAGGAAATGAAAACAATGAGCCCGGAAGAACGTGCGAGCACCAAAGCTGTGGCGCTTTTGCACAAAAGCGGTGGCGCATTTTGAGTTTATGAATGCGATGTCCCAGATTGGATGGGCAGAAATGGAGAGCGTAGGGAGATGGAAACACCAAGTGGGCGGGTGGTCTGGATTCAGGTATGATTTGCGCAAAGACACTTTCATAGAGACAGACCAGCTGTACCATTCGAGGAGACAAATCGAAATGAAATGGGCCCCAGCAGGCGTAGGCACCTGAGGGAGCAGAGGTAGCACTAGAAGGAAAGCCCAGGACAGGGTGCAAGTGTGCCTCCACCAAGCGTGCGCGCCTGGTGGAGACGATGGAGGTGGGGGTACAAGACGGACGGACTTAGAAACTGAAAGATGCGGGGTCACGCGGTGGTGGCGGTGCCTCGGCTGTCGCGTGCACTCGTGATCGCTTACCGCTTACCTCCTACCGTTCAGACATGCTTACTCTGGAGTCTGCACGATGCCTACGTCGTGCAGCGTTCTCTCACCGCTCTGCACGATGCCTACGTCGTGCAGCATCTTTCTCTCTCCACTCTGCACGATGCCTACGCCGCCCGACTTTCTCTGCACGATGCCCACGTCGTGCAGAATCTTTCTTCCACCGCTCTGCATGATGTCTACGCCGACCAACTTTCTCATCATTCTACATGATGCCTACGTCGTGCAGAATTTCAAATTATTTTGTTCAACACCGATGTTGTACAGCTGTTTCATTCATCCCAAGAAAATACAAAATTTACAATTACACTCCGGCAACTGCGGCAATTCTCAACCATACGTTCTGGTAGATGAACGCGACGGCCCCCATCATCACCAATATATGCAGTATTGCCTTCATTTTCGCCCAACGGAGATCAACGATGGCGGTCGTCTTCTTCCATATCGTGATCATGTTCATGCCGCCCCAGTCTCGAGATCTTGCCGCTAGGATGGTGGAAACCCCGTCAATTTCCGTGGCCTGTGCAGCGTCAGCTTGGATCTCGGGATTTATATATCGTGGCTCACAGTGACTGTTTGAACCCAGTCGCTTGCATCGACCCGCAGAGTGTCAGTAACATCGCCTGTTCGCCTATCGAAGACGTAGACCATTCCGTGGTCGCTGCCGCTCACGACTGCGCTACAATCATCTGTGAAGCACACCTGTCGTGGTCGCTGATTCTCGCGGGTCAGCTTGACTTCGAAGGTACGGATGCGGTTGTCGTTCTCGGCGCGGAAGAGCACGATGCCCTGGAAGGGATCATCTACGCAATATACGCCTTTTCGCAGGCGGTAATCAGCAGACCCGCTGCAGACCTTTGTCAGTTTTCAAACACAAATCGCCAACAATTCTTCACGTACATCATGCTCCCGATGGTGCGGCTCTTCACGATCGCTCCGGTCTCCCCATCCAAGGTCAGGCTATTCGCAGGCTCAGCGATCACCACACTCGATATGCAACTGCTTACATTTTACCATCATGGAATCCAAAGACTATCACCTCCTTGTTGTTTCCCTTGAGGTCGCCGAAAGCAATGGCCTTCGGAACGTAATTGTCCACCTTAACGGAGAAGATGTTTGAAGGTTTCATTTTGGAGTCCATTGCATGAACCTGTATCAGGGAACCCCTATGGCAGACGGCGATCCTGTTAGTCGATGCGTCGAATGCAAGTCCTGTGATTTCCGCTGGGTCGTGGAGTTGAATAACGTGCACCTCCTCGAAGTTCTTGTCATCCGTCAGAATTGATCCCTCCCGTGACGGCAGCACTTACCGAGGCTCCTTTGGCCTGCTTCCAGCAGACGAGGAGACCAGTCTGGGTACCGTAGAGAAGTATCTCCCCTGGCTCGTCCTCACGACGAATCCACAGAAGAGTGGAAGTAGCCCCTCGGTTTCCGGCGCCGGTGGGGCGGGTAATCTCGTTCATAGTCCCTATTTCCCACAATCTCACCCCGTCGGACCCTAGAAAGAGTATTGTATCATCAACCCAGCAACGGCGTTGTTCAGATACCGACCTCCGCTGGCGAGGATCTTGCCATCCTCCGTCATGGACAGAGAGGTGACGGAGCCTTGGTGACCTGGAAGGCTGCCCTGGAGACTGTAGAGCCCGGAGGAGGTGGGTTTTGCGACTTTTTTGGAGAAAGACATTTAAATGACAAGGACTTTGCAGCGTATTACACTGTAAAGACGATGAAGAGATTTCGTTGAACACTGGAGCGCGCTGAAAAGAAGGGAGCTAGTGATTTACAATAAGCAAAGGCGCGCTCCATTTAAAGTCTGAAGAACAATAATCGCTGGATGCAGAACAATAATCGCTGGATCTGAGATCTACGTTTTACGTGCCATTACGTTTAGCAGAGCGTTATTTGAACTTCGTCGACTTGGGGTCGACTTGATTTTCCCCATACCTCGACAATCGGTCCGCGCCCCAATGGCCAACATCACACACGTACCCGCGTTCCAGGCCTTTCTCCCTACCCCATCCTCTCTCGTGGTCCTACTCAACGACAGCGACATCATGCGCCCCACCCTCACTCCCCTCCTTGCCGATACAGACATTCGTCGGCCGAAAGGCATGGCCAGATCTGCGACTCCCATCCTCGACACAGAAAATATCTCGACGCCCATTCGTCGACCATCTTCGCCCTTGACGGATCTGGAAGACGAAGAGGGTCCTACCGTCGCCGCACGCTCTTACCCTCGCAGCCAAGCCGTCATCATCGCTCGACCGCGTGGAGCTCAGTATAAAGATTCCTCCATCATCGACCTCCCCAAAAAAACAAGGGAAGCGATCAAGGCAGGTTCCTTCACCCAGCGTCATCTGTGCCCTTCTGATTGTTTCGTAGCGCGAGATACAGCAGAGTTTCACGGACAAGTTCGATCTCTCCAACGGTAAAGACATACACCGTTCCACCCCATGGTCCCAGCAGCCACACATCGAGGTGTTTCGGAAACGCGTATGTCCTCCAATTTGTTGCCGCTCACATTCCCTAACATTTGAGCAGATGCACTTCAAGTTCCCTGAACTCAAGAATTTCGAGAACGACTGGGCGCTTCAGCACCTCACCACCGGTTGCCTCAAATATTCTAAAGACGCAACTGAGAAGGCGACGGCCAAGAAGAAATTGGCCGCCACGGCTCAAGTACTCAGCTCTTAGTCGTATGTTCATCCTTTTTTTTCAATCTCATTCTCTCACCGCTGTATTTGATTAGGCATATCCTCCAGTCTCCCTCCTCCACTCCTGCTGTAAATATAAACATGCGTGTCGCTCCGTTTCTTGAATAAACACCTTTTTTGAAATACCGAAAAACCTCCGCTGCCCATCAGACCGATCCGCTCATGTAAACCAGTCAGCTCGTAAGGCGCGATCCCCGCCACCATAGTCAGACACGACTTCTGGTTCTCAAAAATAAGGTTTTAGACCCAAATACGGCACAAAGCAGGGGGCTTCTTCGATCTGCGCACGCCTAAACCCTGACTCAAGTCAAAGCACAATAAGTGAGGATCCTCGAGCCGCCGCGCTGCCGTTCAGTCGACGCACACTCGCCTCGAGTCAGACCTGACAATAACAACAGCACCTTCCTTTGCTTCTTCAAGAACAAGCAAAAACCCGAAGCAGCACAAAGTCTTTTTTGTGTGCGCGTTTTTGACAGCGGCGTTGCGCCATCAGACAGACATCCGCCTCCTCAACAATAAACGGCGTGGGCGCGATGCGCTCGCATTGTTCAGGATCCGATATTCCCGACGCCGCAAAACTTAAATTGACGCACCCATAATAACGAGCTAGATCTCCTTCAATGTAGCACAACGACGGGCTCTTCGCGACATGGATGTTATTGTTCTAGTGGCGCAATCCTGAAGCCACCCACGCGCTTTTAAAACGTCGCGTTTCCTGGCAACCTGCCATTCCATTTCTCAGCTGGCTGATCTCCCCATCGTTACCTTGTACCTTCATCCACATCCCTCCTTCCGTTGTATCTTGCCATGCCCAACACGCGCAAATTTATCCACGTTTCCCCACCCGTAAGCGCCAGCATAATGAACTCATCATATTCTAATTGAAATTATCATTCTAGACATCTCATATTTTTCTAAAACCACGTCTTTATTCAACGAACACATCAGCACCAACATCCCTCGACATCTTTACCCGGTGCCGTTCGTCGAACCCGCAAGATGATCGGTTCCCATGCGTCGAGAGCGTCCTCGATTCTGCGGCAGTACAGCCTCATATCCACGACATCCGCGTCGTCTTCAAACATGGCCGCCGCACAACTCATTTTCGGGTTTTCTTCAAACGCCACGTACGCCTCCCCGCCAACCCCAACGTCGACGTACAAGGAGATTTGCTGGTTATGCGTGTCGCGGCTCAAAATGATGAGTCTGTGGTGAATATGCGTGGAGGGGATCAACGGCTGGCAGACTATGTTGCGCACAAGTACGGTGTCTGTTCTTATTGCGCCATTCCACTCACAACTCTTACCAGAATTGCCGGTCAAGTCCGTCATTTTCAAAGCAGACATCGAGTCCGTCTGCCGCGCCGCTTACAGGTCTCGAGATCTTACGCGTAGATATTTTTGCATGCTTTCTTGTTTTTTAGTATATTTCTTGTATATTTATAACGTACACGAAATAATGATCGATCTACAAGTACAATCTCAGAATGGATGGAACGTAAGAACCTAAAATAGCTCAGCATAAGAACAATAACGCTGCATCTATAAATTGAGCACGCAAGACTCGAATCCGCATTACCCTTAATCCACCGTCACTTGCACTTGCTCCCGTTTCTAATCTCGCTTCTGTCCTGTTCACGAGCGTTTACGCCGTAGACAATTCATATCCCCATTTTCCTCATTTCGTCCTTGCACAATCGACTCGATGGCCGGCGAGGATACCGAGATGAACGACGTCTCCTACTCGTACCCCCCAGTTCCCCGGAGGCAGAACCCGATACCTTCAACTTCGTTGACGCGAACTGGCGCGTCACAGAACCATCCACTTGTAAGGACGCCTTAGCCGACCGTTACGCGCGCTTAAGTATCTCACTGGGCACACACTATCGTTTACTGACCCTGTAAATTCCAAGTAAATTCCAGGTATCTTTTACATTTTCTGATCATTTACTTGTCATTTACTGGCCTGGTAAATGGCCAGCTTTTGTATCATTTTCTGACCTTTTTCATGTCATTTGCTGACCTGGTAAATGATACAAAAGCTCATCATTTTCCCATCAATTACCTAACATTTTCTGAGCCAGAAAATGTTGAATTTCCTGATTCAGTAATTGAGAAGCTTTTCTGATGCAAGACCTTCTAAAAAAGGAAATAAACTGAGGTCATCTGATTGTTAGGATTTCATTGATGTGCTTCTTGGGTTGCAATGGGATTCATTTCCTAACTTGGTTTCTAAGCCTCCCAGAGGCTCAAATCTATTTATCTCAGCAAGGCAATGCATATTTGGTTGCTTCCCCTATTGTAGTTTGTATGATCCAGGTTTTGGATCCTTTATATTTGACCATAAGGGCCATTTGTTGTTTAATGCATGGATTTAGTTCTGTATAGCATCTCTGTAGGGCATATGGTATACTCTGAGCTCAACAAAGCAACTAGAACAAGAAAGGACGCCAAAGTGGCAAAGTTGAACCACTAGTTGCCCTTTTGGGATGACAGCTGTCATGACTTTCCCCAGAATTCAACACAGACAAACATTGAATGATTCCACTCATTCTCAATTAATATTGCGTCAATTAATTTGAGGATATTTGGTGGGGTACATACATAGTGAAATAAAATATGGATGTATTCCATCCAATATTATGAGCCATAGTCACCTTCATATTACAGCATCTTCACTATTTTTGAGAAGATCTCAAGAGACCAAATTCCTGACAGACATTGTAGACTTGTGATGACCACTGGGGAAGGTTACAACAAGTATCCAGCTCTGTCTTTGTGTTCTTTAAAGATTTGGGGGAAAAAAAAAAAAAAAAACCACTTGAGACAGGTTCGAACGAGAGACACCGCGGCTATAAAATAATAGAAACGCAAGATCCAACTGAGCCATGCAACCAATGGCAAAATCTACAACCAGACATAACAGTATGCATAACAAATCAGCAGACTCACATTGGAATATTCTAACAACTCAATCTTAGTACCACACAGGGGATCCATTGAATGCAGTACAAAAAACGGTCAATAATTACCATCCACCATTTGTACCTGTACAATACATGCCTTTGCTGTGCTCCAGCAATGGGATCTCAGAAAATGCATGCTGGTGAAATAACTGTATCTAACCATTTCATCTAACCACTCGGAGATGTAGAAGAGGAGACAGATTCACAAAGCACCAGGTTTGAATAGGAAAATAAATTGTGGGAGAATAGCAGCAGGTGGAACGAAAGAATCACATGAATTGGCACTGTTGCATTAATCCATTTTAGCATCAGTTCAAATAGCCTCCATCTGCAGTTCAACAGTGATGATTGCTGTGGGCCACTGCAGTGCAGTTGCAAAAAAAGAACACAGGGTCGGTGCAACATGTCAAGCCAGTGAGAAAGCCGTCTGGTCGGGTTGAGGGAAATAGAGTCGGACCGCTGCCCATCAAATTTGATTGAGGCAGATTGAGTGACTCAGAGTTCCATCTTTTGCTGCACATACAGTCTCGATATCCCTCGTTCTCCCTCCGGAATAAATCTAGTCTGTTTTTATTCTACTGAGCTTTCTGCGCGTGTCAATAGCTTTGTACACGCTTCGTAATCAAGTCAACGCCGATCACAATTCTTGCTCTTCGTCTGGCACAATGTCTGTATGGACTCCTCCTGCTGGGCTCTTACGCGCTGGACCACCGTCTCAAGCAGTGTCCCATGAATGTCTTATGACAGAACTCGACAACCGTCCTGTGAATCTGCCGAACTGGTACTATGGTGGCTGTCTGGCCTGCGAAGAAATTCACTTTAAAAAGACGACATACGAGGCTGCCCTCACTTCAGATGAATTGAAAGAGGAATCTTTTACATCTGGTGTGTTTATCTGCCTCATTTATTCCCGCAACCTTCCTCACTAAAGTCATTCCAGTGAATCACAGCGCGAGGATTTGGTCACATAGTCCACAATGTGAAGCTGCCTATTACAAGACTTATGCCAAAAAGCTTGAAGAGACACTCCATCGGGTGCGGAAAGAGCGACGCTTCTACTACGAGAAGCTTTACAAATCACAGCAAACACTTTGTGCCCTCCGGCAGCAGGCTTCCTCAGCAGGGGGATCTGAGAAAGCTTGGAAAGAAGAAAATGTTACCGAGGTCGTAGAAGGCGATATCCCTATGTCCTCCATATTACTACATAATTAACATGCATATATTGGCTGTGTTATTCATCAAGGGGATTTGAAAGAAGTTCTTCTAATCCCGCCCGTTCCAACAGCTTCAGTCCCGGCTTCTCCATCAAATACCACCGGTCTACCTCAGTACCATCGTGGAATCTTGTCTTGTAACGCTGGTCGGGAGCCATCATAACGGCAGATTTGATACAACTTGTGTCGACGACTCGCACTGCTGCATCACGTAGATGCTGAGCGGTCCAATATGTCTGTGATGATGCTGCAAGTAATCCTGGATGTGGTGGGCCGTAGAATGACACCATGGCGACCGGTTTGACACTGATAGTGTCGTTGATATGAAGTCGCACAAAAAAAAGAACTTCTGCAATATAAGACTTTCCGTCAAGTACAAGCTATACTTAAATCAGCCAGGCTCTCGCAACGTGAAACATATGGAACTTACCGTTACGTTCCTGGATGTACGTGAATCTTCGAGGGCCTTTAGACTCTCCTTCCATTGGGACTGTGCAATTTGGCCATTTGGTAGACACATTCGGGCCCAGCGAACTATGTTGCCTGAATCCTTTCCGAAAACTCCGCCATGACTTTGGAGGTAAGTCCCAATTGCCTGCTCTTCGCACGGGTGGACTGGCCGAGCAGCATTGTCCATTGCACATAGCAGTGCATATCTGTTACCAAGATAGCGGGCTCCACGAGGCAGAGGGTTTTCTGGTGGCTCTAAATCTGGAATCATGGCTTTCAACACATTTACCTGACAACATCGAATTCCACGCTGCGCAAGATTGGCAAAAGCATTGGAATGCTGTTTGATCTCTTCACCGAGGTTTCCGATCGTGCGTTCCATTCCCCACTGCGAGTAGATAATTCCTGGCCCGACACGAACTGTCTCGGGGGCGAAGTGCGAGAGCGTGTGTACGCTGGGTCGTACAAAGTGAATGCGATCGGTGTGGCGCTGGACGTAGAGCCGCTCAAAATCATCTGAGAATTGGGTGAGAAGGGCATGGGCAGCGGCGACTTCAGAAGGAAAGATGTCTTCTTGCATCAAAATCCGAATACCTCGGACGCACTTGCAATAATGCATCCAGTATTCATCTGGAAGTAAACCATAGAGGAGCGCAGGCCCAAGGCCAAAGAAGTACAGTAGAAATTCCCAGGCTTTATAACCACTCGAGATTTTCTCTGCAGGGTTAGGTGGAGGTCGGTCAAAAGACCCTGGGATATATGGTGTTGTTTCCGCGACCAGCTTCCCTGTTTCGCAATCGCGAGTCAAAAAGATGGTCCAATTGCAACATACATAACTCACTGTGTTCTTTCCAGATTTTGGAATCTTGCAAGACCGCCCAGGGCCAGCTGGTTAGTGCTGTGCTATCGCTCCGGTCACAATCAAATGTTCCGCGCCACAGTGGAATGAACAAATCAGGAAGATTGAGACCAGGGAGATGCATGATATCCAAAGTGAATAAGGTCGGAACTCCCAGAATGCGATCTGAATGGAACCCGCTAAAAATTGTCGGTTTGCAGATACCGGTTTCCAGACGGCGCTTCTCGTATTGGGTCTTGTTCGGAGATTGCGAGACGTAAGTAAGGTTTTTCTCATACCGCTGTATCGCTTCGGCAGAGGTAAAGGTTTTCAACAACGAGTTCAAGTCAAAATCCGGATGATTGCAGCCTGCAACATTGAACGACGTTGGCAGGAAGCGAGCTGGATAGTAGTGTGTACCACCCGGCTTGCGCCGTCCAATGAGCGGGCAATATAAGCGGCAAGAGTACTTGCCGTGGTGATCGACACATCCATTCAATGCAGCCATCCCGGGGCCGTCTGCACTTCCCAGAGCAAGGAAAAGTCTTGATACAAAAATGCGAAGACTTCCTGCATCCCAGATGCGAAGACCTTCCTTTTGCAGCGCTGCAACATGATGAAGCATTGGATAGATAAAGCTGTCGAGGTGTTTTGGTTTCTGCGGGCCCGTAATAAAGCCACCAGGAAGAATGTGGCGCTTCTTGTAGCGGAGCTCGGGTGGAAGATCTAGAATTATCCAGATATAAATCCAACAGTCAGAGGCTTTGTTGCGGTAGAGCTGAGCACCATCGATGGAGAAGATTAGAACCATATCATCCTCGGTGATCTTTCCCTCCCGGACTGCACGGAGATAATCCATCCCGTCAAAAAAATCCCGGTACGGGGTTGTACGCTGTCCTTTTGTGCGGCGCAGTTCATTTAGAACCGCGTCGGTACAACGTTTGCGATACCGCATATTGTGTGCACTTGCAGGAGTCCTCCAAAGGGCCTGTAGCTGCAGGCCAAGCGGAATGGTATGAAACTGTTTGCGAGGGATGTTCGCTGCTCGGCCAGGCTTGTATCTGGAAGCTCCACAAATGTAACAGCCATTGAGATGTGCAAAAGGACCCGCATATCCGATGCATGAATTGATACACATGTCATGTGCAATGGAAGTGACTCCACTGAGGTCGGAGACAAGCTTTTTGACGCGGTGATAGGTCAGAATATCGTCCTCAGGATGACGTTGAAGGATACCAAGACGAATGTTATTATAGGTCTCTTCCGAAGCGTTGCTGACAGACAGAAATATGTCAAGGGAGAGGTGATGGTCTGGGTTATCGAGTGTCAAAGAAGTCTGAGGCGGATTGCGGAGTTGTTCTAAAAGCTCGAATGGGAGGGGTTCATCTTCGTTGTCGAGTGTAGCAGCCCTCAGGCTCTCGATGAATTTGTTTGCGATCCGAATATCGTTGATAGGTGAAATAAAATCCGGGGCCGGGGGCCCAGTGTCGTCGTCTGTCCTGGTAGGTTCATTCGGGGATGGTGGTGGCTCTTCAGGAATTTCATCGTCACGGCGAGGGGGAATTTCCTCATTGTCGGGTTCTTTTTCGTCGCCCGGAGGCGGTGGGCTGAAACCAGGCTCATTGGGTTCGACATCCGGTGGATCGTTAGGAAGTATCATATTGATAGATTTATCCGGAATCACTGGGGTGCTCTGTGTATGTACACGACTGCTGTGATCATCGCGGTCGTCCAGAATAGACTGTGGAGAAGTCTGAGTTGGGTAAGAGAATGTACCTCCTAGCAGACAAACTGGAACATACCAATGGAATTCACAGACTGTTGTCCAGACTGCTAATTTGTCCAGCCTGAGTGCGTCTTCGCTTGGTATGTGATGTATTATGAATTTCATCCGTAGGTCTGGTGTGGATTGCAGGCCCGCTAATGGCTTCGAGAGAGCGGGTGAAGTTTGTGGAGATAGCGGCTCTTGTATCCTCACGCATATGTGCGTGCTGGGTAGAATATCCGCGTTCTATACCTGTGCCGGTGGGTCCTCCACAACGTTGTATGCAATAACAAATCACTTTGCCCTGCAGCACGGAGGACTGCGAGGCCATGGTTAAGCAAGTTGCAGCGAGCCCCTTGGCGTGTAATGGGTGCTGTACGCGTCAATCACGTTTGAGTATGATGCGCCAGTGCGGGCGCACCTCGGGTGGAACGGTGATGTCACCATGACTATAATGTGACTTTTGCCCTCAAAAAAACTGACGACTCTCTTTTCTCTTCCCATGATGGACTTCTCTGGGAACTCCAGCCCAGCGAGCTCCATGTGGGGATTCTGGCGTAGGCTCCGACAGTTACTCACGACATAATCTAAACTCGGATCCACAGTGGTCCTTTCGCTCCAGCAGTCCTGCCAATTCTTCAGGATTAATGCTTCCATCTTCCCGCCGCTCACCATCTGTCACTGCTATTCACAATCTTGAGACCCGTTTGCAGAGTCTGGAGAGCGAGAATTCCTGTCTGCGGGTGGAAAATGTTACAATCAAGTACGTATCTTGCTTCTATCCGACGTTGGGAGACACTGACAGTTGTGGGTCCCGGTTAGGGTAGCGTATCACGAGCTGGTCAATGCTGTCCCCGGCCTTATTGCTGCCACGTCGAACCCCTTCGATTAACCAACTCCGAATCAAGCCGGTCTCGCCTTTGGGGTGAAAAGCCCGCCCGCTTCCACCACTGACACAGGCCGACTACCCGAATGTCCACTTCTGGCTTCGCCTCGATTACAACAAGGCTACAGCTTCCGACGGTATCTCAAATAACGGTGGTCCGAACCCACATGGCGGCACTTTAATATCGCAGGGAGTCAATACAACAGGCCGCTATATCGAGGAGCAGGACGGCCAGGTTGTGGATGGTTTCAGACTGTCGGCCATCTACAGATTTGCCGCCCAGATCTGGTTCTATCTCCTCGCGCATGGGAAAGCTCCGCGGAAATGGAGCCATGGGACCGTCGATGTCATGACGATTTACAATACCGAGATGTGTCGCGAATTTCCTGAGCTGTGGCTTTGCGCTAACAACTGGAAGGCCCAGCAGATTGCCACAACAAACTATCTATCCTGGATCAAAACCCACGGGAAGGACGAGAATGACTCCAGAAAAGGCAAGACGAGGAAGTCAAAACAGCGCCGCAATTCCACCACATCGCCCCCTCCTCCCGAGCTGAGGGAAAAAATCAAGCTGGATGCCGAAATGGACAATCTGCTGGTATGTGTATCCCTTCTTTTTAGTTTTATTATACTGACCACCGGTCCTTTCTTTTGCTTAGAGCTTCAATCCCCTGTATGTCGCTGTCTTCCACTTCATAGTATCCTTTGACTTACGATTTTCAATAGATGGAAGGTTCCTCCCGCTTCTAGCGCTCCCGTTGACCCTGAGGAACACAATGAGTACGTACGGGCCAGTCCATTTTGGGACACGTATGCGTCTAATTCAAACATACATTCTAGAATATTGTCCACCGGCGTTCCTGTCACTGGTGCAGTTTTGGCTGCTGCCGGCCCCGCTACAGTAACCTCTGTACCGGCTGTACCCATTGTAGCGGACTCGGTCGTGCTGACCGCCACAGCTACGACTGCAAGCGGTGCACCCACTCCAATAGCTTCTGCTTCGGTACCCTTGGCAGCCGAAGATGTCACTCACCTTCCCATAACTGGAACGGACTCGATCACCACTCCGACCATTACGACCACGACACCCACCACCGATGCTGCAGCAGAAGCAGCCGCCACTGCTGCTCTAATTCAGTCAGCCTTTCCGCCACAGACACTGCCAGTACCACCCACTCCACTATCGACGGCACAAAGTCAGGTGTCGGCACCAATTGTCCCCACGCCACAAGGCGTCAAAGGCTCGAAAATGACAGCAACGAATAGCCTCACCGCGCGGTATGCACACGTCTCCGGTGGTTCCGTAGAGCAGCTGACTTGGATCTGCAGGAATCTATGTGCTCGGGCCTGGATGGCGAAGAATCCCGGTGGCCTCCGCTCCGTGTACAGTGCATACTGGACCAGTATTGCGGGTACAGAGGAGGAACAGGTATGTTGTCGTGCCCCCATTGTTACTCTGTCTGACAGCTCCCCCTGTAGCGCTGGAATACAGAATCTGTGCAGGCTAAAGCGACTGCGGAAGCAAATGTATGTCCACAATCATCCATGTCTAGCCTCATACTCATCCAGATTTCTTAGATGGCGCTGGCCATTGCATGAGCGGCGGTGTGGCAGCCCTCCCCTTGTTCGCTTGTGTTGTGCTTGTGGCCAGGGCGGTCAGACGGGGCAGGATGAGTGAAACGGGCGGGCGGGCACATCATATCAATAGTCTATCTACCTAATTAGGCAATGATATCCGACTCGTTTTCCCTCAATTTTATTGATCTATCCGACTCGTTTTCCCTCGAATAATATGATGATGAATAGATTACTGTTAGAATTCCCTCGATCGTGCTAGATACTGGAACGAGTGAAAACGGGACATTTTTGAAAACAGCGAGGGACAACGAGGGCCTCTGTTTTGCTCTATTTCCCTCGACCCGACCAGACGGCTTTCTCACTGGGTGTCAAGTACTAGTAGTGCAGAAGAGGTGTGATAGCTGTTGAAATTCACAGTGTTTACAGCTGTTTCAAAAACAATAGAGAATACTTGTTTTCAAGTTCAGTTCGGCTCAGTTCAGCACAACTGTCAAATTGTGCCAAACATGGAGTCTCTTCACGAGAATGGTGAGTCATCAATCCGAGTTAAATCTGAGAATAGATGAGTGTGGAGCTGTGCCGAATTTTGCCGAAGCTAACTGAACTCTGCTCGAAAACAAAAATTCTCTATCATTTTTGAAACAGCTGTAACCACCAAGATAATTGAAATCAGCAAGAAATGAAAGTTTCACGGGAGACATTGTACCGGAAGAGAATGTTCAACAGCTTTTCAGTCCAAGGGTTTGATTCCAAAAATTCAGTTTGGGCCAGGATTTTATATTTTGGTAATCTGCCCCAGGAAGGAGCAAAGTGAGATGGACTTTCCTGCTGAGTGGGTTTTTAAACAGGTATGGCCCCAGGGCACCTTTGATGGCTGCCAAAATACAAGTCCAACCAATCGCACTTGTGGAACTTAAATCTGCACTGAAAATGGTGCAAAATCACTGTTTCACAGTGTAATTCACCCCAGAAAGGAGCAAAGTGAGACAGACTTGCCTGTGGAGTAGAGTTTTTGCATGGAGATGGACCCAGGGCACCTTCAATGGCTGCCCAAACACAAGTCCAACTGCGATTACACTCGTGGAATTTAAATCTGCACCAAAAATGGTACTGGTTGATGGCATAATTCACCCCACACTGGTTGAACATTTCAGATTTTTGACTGAGAAATTTGGTGAAAACTATCTTGAATTTTACACAAATTTTCAGCAGAAAATTGATGAAAAACTTGAAACCTTTTGATGAAAATTTGATTTCAAGTCAAAAATGCTGAAAAATTTGAAATGTCACAAAATATCTACCAAAAAGTTTCAAGTTTTTCACTTTTTTTTTCACTGAAAAATTGGTGTAAAATTCAAAATAGTTTTCACCAAATTTCTCAGTCAAAAATCCGAAATGTTCAACAGTGCCAGGAGCAAAGTGAGACGGACTTGCCCACAGAGTGGATTTTTGAACAGATATGGACCTTTGATGGCTGCCAAAGCACAAGTCCATATATACAAGGATGTCAATTGAAATGGATTAAAAGAAAGTTTAGTCAAATTGTTTGCCCCCATTCATGAAGATGGTACTAACTGGAACCTCCGTACAGCATTGAATATTGTGCTGTCAGAAGCACTGCCCTCCCAACCCATGAGCAAATAAATGTATTGTTGCTCAAAGTCCATGGCGGCCTGGACATTGGTGGAGAAAGGAAGCCTTTGTGGTTGCAAAACCATCGTTGTCTGGGGGGAAGTGCCAATCTGTGTCCTATCAAGAGCCCCACAGACATCATCGAAAAAAGGGGAGAATTTTGGATTGTCAGTAATATATGAGTATGGGTGAAATACTGTGCAGAAAGTTTTGTTTGTAACTTGCTGAAAGTCGAGAAGAAAAAAGTGACAACTTCAGGAAAAGATGCAACTTTCAACTTTTTCCAAAAGTGCAACTACAACTTTCCTCAAATGCAGCTTGGGAAGTTGACAACTTTACAATAAGGCAAGTTTGGGAAATGCTTTTGGTGTGCTATGACAACTTACAACTTTCCTAGATGCAACTTCGAGAAATGGTTTTTTTTTTCGAAAAGGCAACTAGAAGATACGGCAACTTTTGGTAGATGCAACTTGTTTTTCCTGGTGGCTGAAACACAACTGGGAGAATATTTGTTCCTTTCAAAGAATAGAACTATTGACAGCTGTAAATGGGGTGGTATGGAGATTACTGGTGGTATGGAGATTACTGGTGTGGCAGTTTAACATAGTGGTGCCAAGGTTCGGTTCAAATCACTGGTTGAACATTTCAAGTTTTTCAGTGAAAAAATGGATGCATTTTGTTTTGAATTTTACACCAAGTTTTCACTGAAAAAGTTGGTGAAAAACTTGAATCATTTTCAGTGGATTTGAATTTAGGTCCAAATAATGTGAAAAACTTGAAACATTTCAACTAATTCACCAGAATGTTTCGAGTTTTTCACCAACTTTTTCAGTGAAAACTTGGTGTAATATTCAAAACAAAATTCATCCATTTTTTCACTGAAAAACTTGAAATGTTCAACCAGTGAATATTGGTTTGAATCTGAACTGGACTGATGAAGAAGTAAATGTAGGTCCTAGCGTGGACCAAGAGACGCGTCAGGTGTACCGTATCCAACCTCAGACCTGTAAGAGTAGAGTGGAAAAATAGCAGAGAGACACAATGATTTCAACTCAGTGGTGGTAGGTTCCATGCAGTGACTCGCTGTAGATATTTAGCGCAAGGACTCACAACTCAGGACTCAGAAACTCAGAGGGAAAAACTCAGAAGCTCGCACCACATGGAGGAAGGAAGCAAGAGAGGAATCCCCCCTTATGTGATTTGAAATGACACATCATGGAACAGTTTGGCTGCAACACGTACTCATGCGCCACCAGAGCCCGATGAAAGTAACCACAAATAGAGGCATAGTAAATGAATTATATGTAGCATGTCACATGGGGGTGTTGATTCAAGAGAAAATCAAGCACCTCAGATTCTGGAATTGTTACTCACCTTTCGGCAGTGAATTGAAGTCTGAAGGCCTCAGAATTCATGTTTGTTGAGCTAGAGAAAAAAACATTATTTCCTAATTCAGGTGCTGAGAGGTTTGCCGTTGCACCAACATTGCGCTATAATCAACATGAGTAATGAGATGCAGAATCCTTGTCGCATCAAAAGGCTCTCCAAAATGAACAGGCATGTTTGTGGAGCCCACAAGTAGCTCATACAATGGATAGAAGCGGTAAAAACATACTTGAGGACTCAACTTGATCTTTTCTTCTTCTGGAGGCTGTGGGAAATTCTGAATCAACGTCCTAAATGGGTAGTATGATGTCACTAACAACGGGACAGGTCCACCAAAACCCACAAAAATGAAAATTTGAGGTATGGTATGGATTTCACAAATTGGAATCCCCTTTGAGTGTCCATGGGAATGTTAAAAATCCACTAGGGAACCTGTACCTCTGACACCGGGGGAAATGATCCACGCATGCATCACTTGTGTAGGTACTGTACTATTCCAACCAAGTGTTTAAATCACGGTCACACCCGATTTTTTTTTGAGGTGCAAAAATTGCTTTAGTTCAAAAGAAAATTTATACCATTTTTTCCAAAGAGTGATTATTCAAACAAAGGCCTCTTGTCGGACAGGACAAATTAATCTATCTTTATGTACAAAAAATGTGTCAGGTAATCTTGGCATACTTCTCCCTTTTTTCAACCCATTTCTTGCTTTATATAGAAGTGTGGTTCCAGCAAATGACAATTCAGCTGCAGATGCTGGGCAGTGATGAAATGATGAGGACATCAATGAAGGCTGCTTTATTCTCAGGGCCTCATCAGAGCCATTACATTCCCTTTAGTCAACCCAAAGTCAACCACATTTTTTTTTGTTTCTGGGCGTATACAGGATCCATGATATCTCTGTCAAAACCCTTCGATAGGTCTTCCTCCGGTTTACTTATCTTATCTTGCTTACGTGTACAGCTCTGCCCATATCTTTTTGTTTATTTGTTCTCCTACCTCAGTTGTTCCACTATACGCAGTGCGGCTGAGGTATGTTATATTAGTTTGCTATTCTACCATTTACTCACTTTATGTAGACGCAATTCTGCGTTACTTTTAGGTACAGTAATTCATAAGTCGTTCCACTATACGCAGTGTGGCTGAGACGCAATTCTGCGTTACTTTTAGATCGATACCTCGCGAAAGGTTATGGGCCCCGCCTAGTGCACTAGGCTCCCGTATTAGATCTGCAACGACTCGCGAGCTCACACTCGTCTACCCACTCTCACAGCCTACACCGTTGGGCTTCTTCTCCGTGGACATCACTTGCCACGTCACCGGCGACTCACTGCCACCATGTCTTCCTTATCCTCGAAAGACACAACCACTTGCCCCGTCCTCGACGGGCCCAAGAACTTCCAGATCTGGAACATCCGAATTGTTGGCAAGCTTCGACGAGAGAAGGTCGCCGACACCCTTTAAAGGGAAACCTACCGCCACTCAGGTTCCGCTGCCAGGAGATGCTTCGGGCAATTACCTCGACACCTGGGAAGTCCGCGATGGGAAAGCACACGGCATCATCATTGACCACATCTCCGACCGTCTCGCCCTCAAACTCGAATCCTTTGACACTGCTCAAGGACTCTACAACGAGCTCATCCGAATCCACCAAACCGTAAACATGGGTGTCAACGCCTTTTATGTCTTTTCTGGGTTGATGAAACTCAGTTGGGACGGGGAAAGTTCTGTAGAAGAGCACATTGGTCTGATCAACGCCGCCTCCGCCAAACTCACGGCCATGCGAAAACCCTTAGACAAGGAGTTTCTTGGATTTCTCCTCCTCCAATCTCTCCCCACGGATGTCAAATGCGCCGCCTCCGCCAAACTCACGGCCATGCGAAAACCCTTAGACAAGGAGTTTCTTGGATTTCTCCTCCTCCAATCTCTCCCCACGGATGTCAAATGGGAAGGCTTCAAATTCTCTGTCGTCAGCTCGCTCGCTCCCGGTACCTCACTCGACTTCGACGACGTATCAGAACGCCTCATCGCCGACGTCACTCGAGCCGGAGGAAGCTCCGCGGAATCACCCGCATCTGAATCCGCGCTCAAGTCGAAATCCTCGAAACCTCCAAAGAAGTCGAAAAAATCTGACAAGTGGTGCAGTTTCCACCGCGCCACTTCGCACAACACGGAGGACTGTTTCGCACTTGCAAAACAGAAGAGAGATGGAAAGAAGGACAAGGGAAAAAGTCGGAAGCGAGAGCGAGAAAAAGCACACCGAGCGGATGATGGGTCAGACTCAGAATCGGACTCGAGCAGCTCTGATGAGACTGACTCCAACTCCGACCATGATCGGGCCCAGTTCTCTGCGACAAAAGGCGGACGAAGCAAAACCCGTAGCCACCATGTAAAAGTCGACAAGGCTTTAATGACACGTATTCTGGCTTATTTTGGGTCGGCATCTAAGTTTCTCGACTACCTCACGCTTATTGACTCCGGCGCATCCGGCCACATGACACCTCACCGAGCATGGTTTCTCACATATAAACCACTAAATCCACCTCGAAAGGTTCGCTTCAGTGACGACTCCTCAGTCGAAGCTATTGGTATTGGCTCGATTTCATTCAAGAGCCCTCTCACTGGAAAGACCATTCAGCTCGACAAAGTGTTATATGTCCCAAGTTTCTCTGTGACGCTCATATCAGTTTACCGTCTGAACAAAGCTGGTTACTATTCCGTCTTCAAAGGCCAGTCCTGCCAAGTCAAATCCTCCAAAGGACGTAAGCCTGTTCTCCACGGACATCATAAAGGCAGACTTTATCATCTCGACATCACTCCCATCCTACCTGTCGAACAAGCTCACCTCACGGTCGACATCAATGTCCTACATCGACGCATGGGCCACATTGCCCCGAAGAGCCTGAAACGGATGGTCAAGCACGGTCATCTCGAGGAGATTGACAGCGTCTCGGGTACACCGAAATTCTGTGAACCATGCGTCCTCGGAAAGATGAAGAAACTGCCATTCAAGCATAAAGGGCAGCGAGCTACACGGCCACTGCAAGTCATTCATTGCGACGTTGGTGGACCAGTTACTCCAGCTGACCGCCACGGAAACCGCTTCTGGATAACATTCACCGATGACTTCGGCCGCTTCCCATGGATCTACTTCATGAGGCAGAAGAGCGAAGCTTTCACAATATTCCGACAGTGGAAACAAGATGTAGAAGCCTTCTTCCACGAGGAAATCGGTGAATTCCACTTGACCCCGAATTGGCTCGAGTTCTTCCAAAGTGACGGTGGAGGTGAATTTGTAAACAAATCCTTCAAGGCTGAGTTCTCCCGAAGCGGGGTAGTCCATCAGATTACCGCAGCTGACACGCCAGAGCAGGATGGCCTGGCAGAACAGATGAATCAGACACTTACGACCGCAGCCACAGCAATGCTCATCGACTCTGGGTTGCCCAAGTCGTTCTGGACAGATACCATGTCCACCGCCGGTTTCCTCACAGGCCGAAGCCCGGCATCTGGGCTTCGTGGAAAGACTCCTTACGGGAAGATCTTCAAGCGTAAGGTCGACGCATCCTGGTTTCGTCCATTCGGTTGTGTTGCATATGCACTCATTCCAAAGGGGAAGCGCTCCTGGAAGTTTGCAAATAAAGGCCGCAAATGCATTATGCTCGGTTACACAACTGGAAAGAAGGCCTATCGACTCTTGGACACTGTCACCCGAAAGGTATTCCACAGCCGGCACGTCCAGTTTGACGAAACGGACGCCGCACCCGTCATCGTTGATCTGCGTACCAAAGACACACCCTCCACACCAGAGCGGTGGGAGGATATATTGCCCACCAAACCGCGTCCAGGGCGACCGACCACTCCCGACGTCACAGGTTCGGACGATGAGCGTGTTCCGGCACCGAAGGCTACAAAAGTCATTCCGTCAGTGGGAGCTATCAATGATCCCAAGCCAGTGGGAGGTACCGACAACGCACCTGGGTCAGTGGGAGCTAGCACTCCTCCACCTGATTTGAATCCACAATCTCTCCCTCACCTGCAATTGCCTCGACCACCAACTCCTCCCGTTGACACAACTCGTCCTGAACCTGAAAAACCCCGCGGTCGAAAACGTGGACGCGCGAAGACTCCGGTTTCAGCTCCCGATCCCACTTCCATCGCCGCTACCAGACCTCGACGAGAGCGTAAACTGGTCGATAGGAATAAGGAGTATAATCGAGCTGTAAACCTTGAAGCGCAAGCTAAAGAGGATCAAAAGGCAAAACGAGCACGTACCTCTGAAGACCAAGGTGCAGATGCCAAGCGACCTCACACACTCCGCGATATCCAAGTGCGAGCTCAGGAAGCACCCATCGACGACGACGACGACGACTCAGACGAACCGCTGGCAGACCCCGACAACATCTTCTTCACGGGCATTGCTGGAACTGGCCCATCACATCGGCCAGTCCCAAACACAATCTGGGAAGCTTTCGAGGGACCCGATGGTCTGCAATGGCATGGTGCTCTACAAGAGGAGCTTCAGAGCCTCATAGACAACAATGTGTATGAAGTCGTACCGATTCTGGTCGGCGTAAAACTCATCACATCCAAAGTCGTAATGCGGATTAAACTCGATGCCAACAGCAACATCGAGCGCTTCAAGATCCGCATCGTCGCGCGCGGCTTCGCCCAGAAGGAAGGTGTTGATTATAAAGAGGTCTTCACACCTGTCGCAAATCTCGAGTCGATTCGGATTATCCTTGCACTTGCCGCAAAATATGATCTTGAGCTTGCCCAGATGGATGTAGCGACGGCGTACCTAAACGGTGAGCTCGAGGAGGAGCTCTACATGTCTCCTCCCGAGGGCGTGTCCATCCCCGCTAGTCACTGCTGGCGTTTGCGCCGGTCTCTGTACGGATTAAAGCAGGCAGGCAGAACTTGGAATCACACCCTTGATCGAAAGCTGACTAACGATCTTGGCTTTACCCGACTCAACGCCGAAACCTGTTTATATGTCTTTCGCAAGGACGGCCACCTCTGCTTCCTGGTTGTATACGTCGATGACTTCATACTGGCTGCCAACTCCTGAGCGTTCATGAATTCAATCAAAGCCAAGTTATCCACAATCTTCAAAATGCGAGACTTGGGACCCGCGTCCTACATCCTCGGCATACAGATCAGGCGCAACCGCGACCGACGTACGATTTCGCTCTCTCAGGAGCAATACATCAAGTCAGTGGTTGAACGCTGCGGTATGTCGAACGGAAAACCCGTTTGGACGCCGCTTGCATCAAACTGAAAACTCACCTCTGACGATCCCGTCGACAACTCCACCATCCTCGACATGGACATCGATGGCAAGCACGTATTGTACGCCACCATCATTGGCTGTCTCATGTATGCCATGATGGGCACCCGACCCGATATATCTTACACAGTCGGGTTACTTGGTCATTTCAGTGCAAACCCTAAAAATTGTCACTGGGAGGCTGCCAAACGAGCCTTGCGCTACCTCAAAGCCACAGCCGCGATAGAACTCCGCTTCGATGGCAGCGACGTGTCCATGGACATGTTGTTCAATGGTTATTCAGACGCCGACTGGAGCGGGGACTCTGACACGTCCCGGTCCACTTCCGGTTTCATATTCATCTCTGTCCGAGGCGCCATTGGCTGGGGTAGCAAACACCAAACAATGGTTGCATTATCTTCTACCGAGTCCGAGTACGTTGGTCTGTGCTATGCTGGTCAACATCTCGCCTGGCTCCGAACGTTCTTCGAGGATATCGGGCATGCGCAGAAGGAACCCAGCGATTTAAAGTATGATAATCAAGCGGCTATCATCCACACAAAGGATGCTCAGTTCCGTGCCCGAACGAAACACATCCAACGGAAGTATCACTACCTTCGAGATGACCTGGTTGCTAAGAAGCAGGCCATAATTCGTTTCGTCCCCACGGACGACATGGTAGCTGACATTTTTACAAAGTCACTTCCGCATGACAAGCACTGGAAGTTTGTAAAGGCCATGGGACTCCGTCTGTACACGAGTGGGAGTGTCAAAACCCTTCGATAGGTCTTCCTCCGGTTTACTTATCTTATCTTGCTTATGTGTACAGCTCTGCCCATATCTTTTTGTTTATTTGTTCTCCTACCTCAGTCGTTCCACTATACGCAGTGCAGCTGAGGTATGTTATATTAGTTCGCTATTCTACCATTTACTCACTTTATGTAGACACAATTCTGCATTACTTTTAGGTACAGTAATTCATAAGTCGTTCCACTATACGCAGTGCGGCTGAGACACAATTCTGCGTTACTTTTAGATCGATACCTCGCGAAAATCTCGCGTCAAGTTCATACATTCAAGACCTATGCTTCACCAATTTCACTAGTACTAAATTACCTGTACCTTGCTGGCAGACATGTCACATTTCAAGCCTGCTGCTATCAACATGAGGACAGCACGTTGCTCGTGACTCAGTGCTGAACCAGGGGAAATCTGTTTCCTATAAAATACATTTGTCCTGAAAATTGCTATCGGAAATATTAGGATTAAAATTCGGATCACTCGGAATACACGGCTCAGAACGGCACCGCTTCAGAATCTGAATGAATCAGAACTCCGAATCATTTCCTTTTGAGTCAAGATTCAAGTCAAATGTAGTCAGTAAACCAAGTCATAGTCCTAGTCATTCATATATGACTCACCATAGAATTAGTATATAAGGAGGACCTCTTTCAGAAAAATCCCCTAATTACCCCTGTGTAGTTTTACCCTTGAATATTAAGTTTGTCTTAACTTTATACGGAGTGATTCAAATAGCTAGTCTATTAAGGCTTCTATATGAATTAAGCAGACCAATAAAGTTTAAGCAGCACACTATCATTCTTACCAATAAGCCTCAACAGTTCAAAGACTCATAGATCTTTAATTGTTACACCGTACCGCACAGACAGACACTGAACCGACCACATCACCGAGTTACCCCCATCCGTCACTCACCGCTAAATTCCTGGAAAGGGAATATTATGAGAGCCAAAGGACCATACTGGATTTATTACAATTCTTAGGAATTGGAAGCTCTCTTTGGTGAACTAAAATTCCACTCAACAGCGCTGCTCCTGCTTGATCGTTTCAGTTGAGTGTATCCTGTCCATCTGTATGGACTCCATGCAGCATGCTGTGTTGAGCTACGCTGCTTTGGGGTCTGTCCCCACCCGAGTTGGATCAGCAAACCATGGCCCTGCCACGTAGCTGGATCAACGACCCCACAGGAGTGGAATAGAAACCAAGTCAAGAGATGAGAGGCGGACGTGGCGAAATAAGCAAAAGAAGGCATGATTGGGTGATCAAGACTTGACTGACGTGCTTTTGTCCTTGTCATCTTGAAGTGGCGAGCAATGCTGCACATATATAGAGTGGTGGAAAGAACAAAGGTGGTGTCAAGGTGATGTGCCAAGGCCGAGGAAATGCAAAGCCTCACTGATGGAAAATCAAAAAGCACATCATACTGGTGCCGGGCCGCATGTATGGCCAACTCACAGTGTTGGAAATCGACCCGATGCACAGTGACCCTCTGCAAACACGTAGAGGTATTGATTGAAACTACAGCTTAAATACAACACATGTACCAAATGGGGGAAGTAATTGTAACACAGAAACAGCGCGTGAGTGAATAGGTAGGAGTCAGTACAGCTACGGTGATAAGGAAACAAACAGCGGGTGAGTCCAGATGAGTAAAACCATGGCAAAGGTGAGTCGTTGTGTCAGCGCCCACATAGCGGCAGTGCGCTGGTGTTTCGGTTGAGACTCCAACACACAGCAGGAAGGGATCAGACATCCAAGAAGGGTGAAAAAGCAAGCAAACTTGATGATTAGTCGTTCAAAATTAGTTGGTATATTTTTTGTAGCCAAAGAGAAGCTAATTTGTATGTGGTGGACAAAAAGTCTTCGATGGACAAAGGACCCATTGAAAAAATCTGATGGGAATGCGGAATACCTACACAAGGAATGTGTTTCACGCACTCGGGTCCGACATGCATGGGACAATGTTCCCGGTGTGACCGTTGAACCACTCGGGAACAGTGCAAAGACGTGATAGGGAGAGGAACACTGCTGCCTCAATGCTGTCAAATGAGTGCCCAATCCACCATCATCTTGATCCCCAGTAGTCCAAGATGGGCGAGGCCTCGGGTATGAGTGTGCCATTGGATCCTATGTAGAGTTTGTATTGGAATAATGAATGTGAGCAAAAGAAAAGGATATGAAATGTGAGATATGCTTGATAGGTATGAGGGAAAATACAAGTTGAGATGACCGCTGCCAGTATGTACTTCCCACAATGTGTTTGAGGTGAGACGCACATAGTGTCACACAGTCACATGATTTGATGGAGCACACTGGTTGAATATTTCAATTTTTTCACTGCTTTTCAAGTTTTTTGGTGAAAAAATTGGTGAAAAGTAGTTTGAGTTTTACACAAATTTTTCACTGAAAAAGTAGGTGAAAAACTTAAAAACTTTTTCAACACTTTCTGACTTTTGTTTTAAATTTTCCACCTTAAAAGTGAAAATAGAGACCTTGCACAGACACTTCCACACCGAACTGAACACTGTTCACTGTTCAGGTTCAGTATTTGGCCAGGTGCCAAACTGAACTCAACGTTCAAGTTTGGTGTTCGGGCTGAGGTGAAGTTCGAACTTGAACCAAACACCAAATCAGAATTGCTCAAAGTTGAGTATATTTTGCCACTCACTGGGGGCAAAATCCAGGGCACCTGGACTCCAGGTGCCTCCAAGGCATGTGGTCGGCAGGTGCAAGGGAGCCAGTGTGCACAAAGGAAATAAAGGAATTCTCGCTTTTATCTCCTTTGTGCACAAAAACCTAGTGTGAGTCTCGGTCCACATGCGTCAGAGGCACCTGGAATTCAGGTGCCTCAGCCTTTGCCCCCAGTGACTATTCAGGCATTTTGGGTTTGATTGAACTTTTCATTGTTGTGCATTCCTGTTCCTATGATGCGTGTTTTTTCGGACCTTCATTGCCTAGATATATGACCCATCCTCTGGTTCAACTCTTCTGTTGCATTCACAACTTCACAATTTCTTGATCTGGGTTTCCTTCAAGCGCTTAAATCCGTCTTTTGAACCTAGTCACCCAAGTGCTACAAGGCACTGCCCTTTGCATGCTCTTCCACGGTGAATTTTTGGTCTCTGAGAAGGCTGAAAATTCCTTTGGTCCAAATGTGTTCGAATGCAAACCGAATCTGAACCCCTGTTCAGGTTGAGGGTTTAGCAAATGGCAGAACTGGACACCATGTTTGCCTTCGGCATTCGGGAAAAAAGGCCCCAAACCTGGACCGAACCGAACTTTGCCACCACTGGTGCCACAGTTATTGCCCCAAAAATATTGGGTCAATGCTGAGACTTGCCGTTATTCTATTATTTATTCATGGCAAAATTGCAATTTTTATATTTCACTTTTGAATACGACAACTAGACGTTGAGTACTTTAGTTTGGTCATCTTCTTTAATTTCTCTAGGAGTTGTTCTGTTGAATTCAACTTCAAGGAAAAATGCCAAGACTGAGAGCAAGATACTATTAGCAGGAACTGCACAAAGAGGCTTATTCTAGCTTGAACCAGGCTGCGAAGAGACATATCACCGCAATTCTGTCTATCCAACAGTAGGCTCTAGTGATGTAACAGGTCCGACCTGGCCTGAAAGCCCTGGCTTGGGCTTCAAAATCCCCAAGCCCGAGCCCGAGGCCCTGGTTAAGGCTTCAGGCCTGGGGCTTGGGATCAGGCCCAGGCTTGCAAGGAGATTTTTTCTGCCTGTTTTTCAGCCTTTGGTGTGACTAATAATAATACCTTGGATGTATTAAGGGCCTTGGATTTTGGTTTAGAACATCTGGTGTGTTCATAAATACAATTTCACGCGCAAGAATTTCTAATTTCCATTTTGGGATCCAGGGTTGAAAATTTTGAACAACCAAAATAATACTTTCTTGTGGGGTGATCATCAACCGACTAGATAAGAATATATACACCACTCGTACCTCGAAATATTGCAGTTGTTTGGCCAAAATTTGATGCTGGAAATTTGTCGGAAACCCACTTTACTGATCACTCAAGCCTGGGCTTGAAATCAAGCCCTGGGCCCGCTGAAGCCCTGTTTAGGGCCCAGCCCGGCCTAGCAGGCTTCAGGGCTTCAGGCCAGGCCAGTTACATCACTAACAGTAGCCATGTCTGGTTTCTTTTCGTCGAATGATTTCTTTGTGTCATGGATCCACATCAATGCAATCTAGCGGAGGACCCGGGTTTGAGTAAGTTTTCTTCCAGGTGGGATATTGGCAAGGATGTTGCTTGACAGCTCTTGATTTGTCTTATTGCTGACTAAAGCAAACTTGCATGCCATAACTTGAATAGTCCGCAAATTCAGGACATTGTGGGACAGGCCAAAGCTTGACTTGAGGACTCATTTCGCTTCGATGTTTGCCGAGGATAATTGCTGTTTACCTGCAATTCTTGCTGGAGTATGTACTGCCATAAATGGACAAAACTTGATTGAATTGAACTTGATCCCCTTTGTCTAGAAGGACTGTCTGACATTGAGATTCTAAATTTTCAAGAAGGCTTCAAGTTTGGTTCAAGTTTGACTTGAACTCAAGCCACTTCCAACAGCCAAATTCTCCCGCATGGCTCCGAGAATCATGACTGTGATCTCATGACTGCCATCTTCCTAAATCTTAGCAATGAGTATCACTTCGTGTGTTTTTCATGCGCGAACTCTGCTTCATGCAACATACAGCTTGGTTGAATTTGGACATGTTGCATAGTAGCAGTGTAATCCACAAATTGATGTTCTACCATTAATGAGGTACAAGTGATCGGGATGAACAGGGTTTGCGGATCAGTGGATGTCAGAAATCAACCATCTCTTGTCTTCTAACACTTCCACTGCAAAGAACCTCCCTGCAGGTTCCTTGGTCATGGATGGAGTAGTTGACTCCACAATGTTGATTAGCCTCTGTCAAGGCTCGATGCAATGCAGAAGGTAGGTCATCGTAACAAAAGGTGCTGGTGAAAAGTCTCTGATTATATCCAGGGTAGATCTAGGGGGGCTTGTGCTCATTGTAAAGCAAGGAGGGAATATTGTGGGCATGTCCTGCTATCTCCCAGGGGTGTGTTGTAATCACAGCTGGAAAGCAGGGATGCAAGTGTGGCTGATGCATCTGTGAGGGTGGGAGCCTCAAACATGTTGAAATCAAGGATGGGAGGAGAATCAGAATCCTCAAATGTTTTGTGGATGGGGGAGCCAGCAACAGTCATGCTAGATGTGCTTCTGTCAATGGGTGAATCTGGGCAGGGAGTAACACAGTTGTTCTTCAGTGGTGTGATGCTAGAGTTCAAAGTCAGAAGATGGGTCCTAAGAATAGGGAGTGTGCATATTGGAAGCATGAAGGCCATAAGTAGTAGGGGAAGTCATGAAATCGAAAGGATCATCATGGTTAGAAGGGAAACCATGGAACCTGCTCATTTGACATACAGGGTTAAATGGTCCATCTTGAATGGGTAACAAAACATCTCATTGTTCAACTGTGGTGTAGTAGTAAGGGAAAGGTGAGGGATCCTCCTCCTTCGGGATCCTGGTAAGAGGAGAGTTGACTTTGGGCAGAGACAGAGAGAAGGAAAAGAATGACCGAGGATGCGTGGTCTTTTATATAATGGTGCCTTGGTGCCTTCACCTAATTCCGGCATGTAGGGTCCTACCTGATATGTTAGTCAATTTTATGCACTGATTTTAGGCTTTTGCCCTGATGAGCCACGTATTCTCCATTTAGTCTTCTTTGCTCTCATCTTCCTCATCACTGCTCCCTTCCTCTCCTTTGCTCATCAATGGTGGATATTCTGCCATATATCCGGTGTACATAAGCCAATGATCGATCTTGTTTGATAAAAGGGAATAAGCAAAATGCAGCTACTGATTGCTGTAACACCGATGCATCTAATTCTTTTAGAACATATGTTCCTCCTTGATTCTTTTGTTCTACTTCATAAGGTCCAAAATATTGATCATCTGTTTTTGATTTGCTGCTAACTGATCATTCCAGAGTCATGTTGCATATTAATACTAGTTCGCCCTTTTTATAATCTATTTTCCACAATCTCTTCTTGAAATGCGTCTCAAACTGTTCTTTTGAATAAAAACGAGCTTTCTTTATTGTTTCCACGGCTTTTGCTATATCCTATTCCGATTTTCTGAGTTGCCAGATTCTGTCACATACCATGCCATCGGAGCAGATCGGCTCCGCCGATACACAGCCACACACGGAATTCCCATGGCTCTGTTTTAATCCATATTCACTTTCTCCTTTTGCCACACGCAGATTCCTCTGGCCCTGTCCTGTCCTGACTTGTTGTTCTCCTTTTGGTTTGTACTGCCTTTGATTTATTCCTATGCTATATGCTATGCTCTGATTCATTTCCATCACGGTGAAACGGTGCATTTGGGTGCAGCCGTGAAATCGAAAACTATGCTAAAGAGTGAGTGAAAGCAAGCGAACTCAACCAACACTAAACAACTCAAAAACACTAATCAAATCTCAACAACTCAATACCAAAATGTCTCGTGTTTGTGTTCGGGGAGGTAGGGCAGGTGTATCGCCCTTCAAGATAATAGTACTTCAATTCAAGGGTTTGTTTCACGGGCAATGGCTGAGGCGGGATGACCACTTTCAACGGAAATGCACTTTTTGGGACTTCAATACTCAGGCCGGATAGGCACTAAGATGGTTGGTTTCGACTGGGACTTCAATAGATTGTTTCAGTGACTCGGAGCTTAAAGCGTCGACGAGTATGCAAAGTCGGACTAGTTCCGCTCGGAGGGTTGGACGTCTCAAAACAAGGGTGCACCAATGCAAGCTTAGTAGGGACCTGGAGCTAAAGTGTCACGAAATCCAATCTGGGATTCACTTCAAGAAGGAGGCTAAAGTGAGCTGGAGCTAAAGCGTCACAAACTCAAATATAGCTAGTCTTAAGAAAACTCGGAGCTCAAGCGTCACGTAGTGCTGCCGCGAGGCCGTTTCCATAAACGGCACCTTGAGGTGATGGGACCTCACAGGACCTCACCTCGGCTTGGGGCGACTCGCGCTCGGCATTCCCAGGACACTGTGGCTGTCCTTGTAACTGCCCGTGACTGTCGCGTCACGCCAATAGTTATATTCTGAATATTTTGACACAAAATACATGCCGGGTACCAAGGATGAACGAACTGTCCCTTGGACAGGTCCCATAGCACATGAGCGGAAAAAAGCGGTCGTGGAGGGCGTGAGACAGGAAATTTCCTTTTACAGGCGAGACCTCGGAGGCGCATCAAGGTGAACTTGTGGAGCCTCGATGTGAACCGAGGTTGATGGGGCATCACCTTGAGGTACCTCCACCTCACCTCGCGGCAGCACTAGCGTCACGAGAGTTCAATTCTTATTACGGGCAACCCAAATTGAAATATCAAATCAATTCCACAGTCTACTTGTTAGCCCGTGAGCAGGGGGAAAGTCTACTACTGTTATAATAGTAATTCTACTGCTTTTATACAACTTTTGGATTACAAACGGAGATAATGTGAAACCGGAGCTTTGGATCCACCGAGGCTGCCAGGCTTGGCAGGCCGCCTGAAACCAATGGTGGTCGAGTTATTCGTCTATCGTGGGTATAGTGTGCATGGCAACGGGTCTGGCCGCCTGCTGGTATCATTCTCATCAAAATGGTGTGCACTCTTAGGTCAGGCCGCCTGACTCAGGACTACTCAAAGCCGCCCAGGAATCAGGCCGCCTCGTACCTATCCAATTGCACAGAGCAACTATGGCATTCTACTTACTTATAAAAAGGGATCATGTTCGTAGTAGTAGCTCAGCTTGAAAATCAACTAAGACTTTTCCTATTCTCCCATCCTCAGGAATTCCATCTGTCCTTCGAATTTCCGTCTAGTTTCCATCTTATTCTGAATTTAGGCACTGGGTATAGTGAAAGGTGCAGTGCACGATCTGAAGCCAAGCCCACTCTGACACACCCTCGGTTCCAGACCAGAGTCCAATTGGACGGGACTTAATGTTCATTCACAAAGTCTTATTTTGTGAAGTCCCATTCCTTTTAAATTACTCCACAGAACTGATACAATTCGAGGATAGGCCTCATCCATAGTCATCCAATGTGATGTCACTGTCTGCTAAGTTCAAAAAACTCACAACTCAACAACAGAGAAGAAATTGGAAATCTACGGTGAAGATCACTCCAAAATTACCCTTAATCTCCTCAGAATATCTTCGGGAATTATTTCCAAGAATTGAATGGCTGATGCACTTTTGGTGGGTTCGATCTCAAAGCAGCAAAATGTGATCACAGCCGTAAAAAGTGCATCAGTGTCAATTGTTGGTTGAATATTATGAAACTCACACTGCAGTGTAAGGAATCATTTTTACTTACTTTCTGTGTCCTCATCAGTTACAAGTCATGTGTTGATGTATTATGTAATATTAATCTTATCTTTACACCAAACCACAATCTGCCTCCTCAATTATACTTGTTGAGACTCTCCAAGTACACCTATCTCGTTGAGACTCTCCGAGATACCAAGGCTAGGCATTGGGTGATCTATATCACTGCACTACCCATCTTTGCACCCATTGGTGTGCAACAGCACCTATCGCACTCTACACGACCTATAGCACAGATATATAAGAGCTAAGCCTCCTTACCGGAACTCTATACATATTTCACTCTCGTATTCAGGCATTTGCCAGCAGGCAACCACTATCCTCGACTTATCTCCCGCCAGGGAATGCGTATGATGAATCCCTTATCGTGAGCTTGAAACAAGTCTCACATGCAGCCTCTAGGACTGATTCAGAAGAGATCCTCAAAGTAGATTTTGTTTTTGATTTTTGCCCTTGTTGTAGAGGAAACTCAAGTTTGGATAGAAAATCACCTGTGACATCACATTGGATGACCATGGATGAGGCCTATCTTACCTTTTGATTTGATGGAAGCATGACAACCACAAACATTGATGTTGCAAATCTGTCAAGGACTGGAAATCCTCGGGGCCGAAGGACTCCGCAAAGTCCCACAATGGACAAGTACCAAGACAAGTCAGAACTCCGGGTCTGCCGAAAGTCCGAATTTCCTATCAACAAGCGAATGCGAGTGAATGATGTGGCAAAAATCCAGTTGCATGGCTTACTGTAACTTGATCTACAAATAAAGCAGCAGGTAATTTCTCTGGCCACTTTGAAATTTCACCTTCACAAGATGTTACAAGTGCTTCTTGCATCATCAAGTTGAAAAAGTGAATATAGGGGCAGGGGAAGATTGTGCTTGATCTGCAAATAAAGCAGCAGGTAATTTCTCTGGCCACTTTGAAATTTTATCTTCACAAGATGTTACAAGTGCTTCTTGCATCATCAAGTTGAGAATGTGAATATAGGGGCAGGGGAAGATTGTGCTTGATCTGCAAATAAAGCAGCAGGTAATTTCTCTGGCCACTTTGAAATTTTATCTTCACAAGATGTTACAAGTGCTTCTCGCATCATCAAGTTGAGAATGTGAATATAGGGGCAGGGGAAGATTGCACTAAGCATTTCAGACAACTAGAAACTGATCATCTACTGTTGGTGGGCCTATGTGCACAATTCTGGCTATTCACCTACATTGCCTATGAAATGGAAACAAGATTGAGGTTTAATAATCAGGGGCTAATGTCGGATGTACCTCCAATCCATAATGATTCCGTGGTCCTATTCCCTTGCGGGCCCCATTTCATCATGGTCCATATGGTTCCGCTCACATATCTTGTTTCCATTGCATAATGGTGCTGATTTGAGATTTCAAAGTTACATCTGGGATTCAAAATTCACCGAGACATTGCTACCTTGGCTAGTGTTGTTGGTTGTCATTTGGTTGCACATCGGAAACTACTCTGCAATCAACTTTCTCGCAGTATCTCAGCATTCATCATTCAGGAAATGGTACCTTGTCGTTTGGTTGTAATTCTAAAACCACTCCACAATTCATGTTCTTGTGGTATTGTTGTCATTCACAGTTCATTTGTGGTTTGTTACCATTTGGTTGTAATTCTGATACCATTCCACAATTCACATTCTCGCGGTATTCTCGGCATTCGCGTATCTGGCGCCACAAGACAACCAATCAGAAACAGAGGTAAGCATTGGGACAAGGTGCAAAAGAGTGCGTGCAAAATATGCAGAAATGATGAAGCAATGTAGAGCACATAGTTCAACCGTAAAGCACTGGCTCCCGACTTTTTCCTTTTGTCATTTGTCTGTTTGGCCATGTTTGACCTGAACGTGACTGTTGAGACGTTATTTATTTGGTCCTGATTTATTACTCCACCAAAGGCTCCATGTGAATTTCGCTCTCCTAAGCACCACCGCTGAGATGTTACTTTTTTGGTCTGAATTTATTACTCCACCAAAGGGTCTGTGTGAATTTTATTGAATGTGCTCACCTGAGCTGATGTGTTTTTTGCTGCAGTGTGATTTAAGACATTATTTTGGCCAAGACTAAGAGGCTGTGATGCCTGGTCAGAGAATTTGTCAGATTTGAACACTATATAAGATGGCAAATGCATTTACAAAAAAGCATTCTTCCACCTGAGAACATTGTGTATGTCATTGCTCTCCACTTCTAATCCTTCTTCTGCTCCTCCTCCTCCTCCATGGCCACTGGCATACAGCCTTGGCTATCATTCACCATTCCACACTTGCGTTGTTTCCCAAATCAAAAATTGTATCAGTGTACTTGTGGAGGAGCACGCCCCACTGCCGAGACCTGATCAGATCCTTTCACCTTGATATCACGGCCACTATCTCGGTCTGCCAGACACAACCTTGGCTTTACCACTGCAGGATGTGTCAGCCAATACTTTCAATTTGTTTGTGTTGTTTTATACCCGCTATGATTATTTTCTGACCTGCTTGGTACATGCTAGTGCTCACCCAATAAACACTCTCAGTGCAGGCGTCAGTATCATGCCATCGCTGCAACCCCGTCCAGCCTCCTGAAGGACATTCTGGAGTTGGCCAGACTTCTTGCTGCGCTGAGGCAGATCAATCAGCTATGCCAACAGCAGCAGCAGACTGCAGCTAACCAGGTTCCTCCTCCTCTTCTGCACCCTGTTCCCTGCTCCTCCCCCACCCGCTCTCATGCCTAATACTCATTCTATGTTGTACAACCTCATTCTTCTGCCCCTTCTACTTCCACCTCTTCATCTTCTACATCTACTTCCACATCTTTGCCTCCTACTTCAGTGTCTGCTTCTGCTTCTTCTTTGTCTGGATTAATTCGCTCGCTGCATGTCCCAATTTGGTCAAACATGGGATTACAAATCTTGCTCTGGTTTTATCACTCTGAAATTCATGGGTGAGTACAATATTAATGATTGTACAACTAGATACTATGCTAAAGAGCTCAAAAGAATTCGTACTCAAAAGTTTATCACAGGGTGGATGCACCAGCAAGAAACTTTTGAGTGTGGTAATTTGGTTTAATATCAAACAAAGCTGGTGAGGAGTATTCACAGCATAGTTGCAGGTGCAAGGCTGATGATCAAGTACTTAATCTGCCCCGACATTCATCATCAACCCAATTGAACTACATGTCCGATGGGTCACAGTAACTGAAAGTTGCAGTGACATAAGCAAATCCCACAGGGTAATTTCCTGACTGTTTGGGGGCTCTTGAGCACTTGCACACAATATCACTGCAAAGACAGGTCTCACCAATTCCTGCCATGTAACACTGGTTGAGGCACTGGGGATTTTTCTCCACATGCTTGTCACAAACAATACCATGGAAGAGGAACATGAGTGGTTTCAGAGGAGTCCAGGTATGATTCATCAGTATGTTACAGTGTTATCCTATGACTTCTGAGATTAAATTATCCAGACACTTCCATTGGGTCCTTGTGTCACGATTCGATGACAATTTTATCGTTCCAACACCTATCTTGGAGACACCTAACGAAGCGCCCGTGGATAAGATAGCACTGAAGGAAGATTAGATATCAGACACATGGAAAACACATGGTAGACATGATGTCACCATGACGAGGACATGACATAATATACATGTTGCAAAGGGATGGTTTTACACACCTAGTACACACGGTATTCATTTAGTATAGACATTCTCACGATTCGTAGAACAGTATAAGTAGAGTAGTATATTTGCCTGTATTCTTTAGTCTTTTACTTGATTCATTTCTCGAAACACTCTACATCTCACTCCCCAATCCACTATCTCTGTATAGTTGGACGAGATTGTGTCTTTGATTGTGACACCTTGAGGCTATTGTTTCACCTGCCTGTCAAGACGCCTATATGAAGATGCCTACCCGAGACACGCCTATGTCCTCATATATTACTGACAATCCAAAATTGTCACCTTTTTTCGATGATGTCTGTGGGGCTCTTGATAGGACACAGATTGGCACTTCCCCCCAGACAACGATGGTTTTGCAACCACAAAGGCTTCCTTTCTCCACCAATGTCCAGGCCTCCATGGACTTTGAGCAACAATACATTTATTTGCTCATGGGTTGGGAGGGCAGTGCTTCTGACAGCACAATATTCAATGCTGTACGGAGGTTCCAGTTTGGGGAAGGAGTACCATCTTCATGAATGGGGGCAAACAATTTGACTAAACTTTCTTTTAATCCATTTCAATTGACATCCTTGTATATATGGACTTGTGCTTTGGCAGCCATCAAAGGTCCATATCTGTTCAAAAATCCACTCTGTGGGCAAGTCCGTCTCACTTTGCTCCTGGGGTGAATTATGCCATCAACCAGTACCATTTTTGGTGCAGATTTAAATTCCATGAGTGTAATCGCAGTTGGACTTGTGTTTGGGCAGCCATTGAAGGTGCCCTGGGTCCATCTCCATGCAAAAATTCTACTCCACAGGCAAGTCCGTCTCACTTTGCTCCTTTCTGGGGTGAATTACACTGTGAAACAGTGATTTTGCACCATTTTCAGTGCAGATTTAAGTTCCACAAGTGCGATTGGTTGGACTTGTATTTTGGCAGCCATCAAAGGTGCCCTGGGTCCATACCTGTTTAAAAACCCACTCAGCAGGAAAGTCCATCTCACTTTGCTCCTTCCTGGGGCAGATTACCAAAATATAAAATCCTGGCCCAAACTGAATTTTTGGAATCAAACCCTTGGACTGAAAAGCTGTTGAACATTCTCTTCTGGTACAATGTCTCCCGTGAAACTTTGATTTCTTGCTGGTTTCAATTATCTTGGTGGTTACAGCTGTTTCAAAAATGATAGAGAATTTTTGTTTTCGAGCAGAGTTTGGTTAGCTTCGGCAAAATTCGGCACAGCTCCACACTCATCTATTCTCAGATTTAACTCGGATTGATGACTCACCATTCTCGTGAAGAGACTCCATGTTTGGCACAATTTGACAGTTGTGCTGAACTGAGCCGAACTGAACTTGAAAACAAGTATTCTCTATTGTTTTTGAAACAGCTGTAAACACTGTGAATTTCAACAGCTATCACACCTCTTCTGCACTACTTGACACCCAGTGAGAAAGCCGTCTGGTCGGGTCGAGGGAAATAGAGCAAAACAGAGGCCCTCGTTGTCCCTCGTTGTCCCTCGCTGTTTTCAAGAATGTCCCGTTTTCACTCGTTCCAGTATCTAGCACGATCGAGGGAATTCTAACAGTAATCTATTCATCATCATATTATTCGAGGGAAAACGAGTCGGATAGATCAATAAAATCGAGGGAAAACGAGTCGGATATCATTGCCTAATTAGGTAGATAGACTATTGATATGATGCGCCCGCCCGCCCGTTTCTCTCATCCTGCCCCGTCTGACCGCCCTGGCCACAAGCACAACACAGGCGAACAAGGGGAGGGCTGCCACACCGCCGCTCACGCAATGGCCAGCGCCGTCTAAGAAATCTGGATGAGTATGAGGCTAGACATGGATGATTGTGGACATACATTTGCTTCCGCAGTCGCTTTAGCCTGCACAGATTCTGTATTCCAGCGCTACAGGGGGAGCTGTCAGACAGAGTAACAATGGGGGCACGACAACATACCTGTTCCTCCTCTGTACCCGCAATACTGGTCCAGTATGCACTGTACACGGAGCGGAGGCCACCGGGATTCTTCGCCATCCAGGCCCGAGCACATAGATTCCTGCAGACCCAAGTCAGCTGCTCTACGGAACCACCGGAGACGTGTGCATACCGCGCGGTGAGGCTATTCGTTGCTGTCATTTTCGAGCCTTTGACACCTTGTGGCGTGGGGACAATTGGTGCCGACACCTGACTTTGTGCTGTCGACAGTGGAGTGGGTGGTACTGGCAGTGTCTGTGGCGGAAAGGCTGACTGAATTAGAGCAGCAGTGGTGGCTGCTTCCGCTGCAGCATCGGTGGTGGGTGTCGTGGTCGTAATGGTCGGAGTGGTGATCGAGTCCGTTCCAGTTATGGGAAGGTGAGTGACATCTTCGGCTGCCAAGGGTACCGAAGCAGAAGCTATTGGAGTGGGTGCACTGCTTGCAGTCGTAGCTGTGGCGGTCAGCACGACCGAGTCCGCTACAATGGGTACAGCCGGTACAGAGGTTACTGTAGCGGGGCCGGCAGCAGCCAAAACTGCACCAGTGACAGGAACGCCGGTGGACAATATTCTAGAATGTATGTTTGAATTAGACGCATACGTGTCCCAAAATGGACTGGCCCGTACGTACTCATTGTGTTCCTCTGGGTCGACGGGAGCGCTAGAAGCGGGAGGAACCTCCCATCTATTGAAAATCATAAGTCAAAGGATACTATGAAGTGGAAGACAGCGACATACAGGGGATTGAAGCTCTAAGCAAAAGAAAGGACCGGTGGTCAGTATAATAAAACTAAAAAGAAGGGATACACATACCAGCAGATTGTCCATTTCGGCATCCAGCTTGATTTTTTCCCTCAGCTCGGGAGGAGGGGGCGATGTGGTGGAATTGCGGCGCTGTTTTGACTTCCTCGTCTTGCCTTTTCCGGAGTCATTCTCGTCCTTCCCGTGGGTTTTGATCCAGGATGGATAGTTTGTCGTGGCAATCTGCTGGGCCTTCCAGTTGTTAGCGCAAAGCCGCAGCTCAGGAAATTCGCGACACATCTCGGTATTGTAAATCGTCATGACATCGACGGTCCCATGGCTCCATTTCCGCGGAGCTTTCCCATGCGCGAGGAGATAGAACCAGATCTGGGCAGGCAAATCTGTAGATGGCCGACAGTCTGAAACCATCCACAACCTGGCCGTCCTGCTCCTCGATATAGCGGCCTGTTGTATTGACTCCCTGCGATATTAAAGTGCCGCCATGTGGGTTCGGACCACCGTTATTTGAGATACCGTCGGAAGCTGTAGCCTTGTTGTAATCGAGGCGAATCCAGAAGTGGACATTCGGGTAGTCGGCCTGTGTCAGTGGCTGGAAGCGGGCGGCTTTTCACCCCAAAGGCGAGACCGGCTTGATTCGGAGTTGGTTAATCGAAGGGGTTCGACGTGGCAGCAATAAGGCCGGGGACAGCATTGACCAGCTCGTGATACGCTGCCCTAACCGGGACCCACAACTGTCAGTGTCTCCCAACGTCGGATAGAAGCAAGATACGTACTTGATTGTAACATTTTCCACCCGCAGACAGGAATTCTCGCTCTCCAGACTCTGCAAACGGGTCTCAAGATTGTGAATAGCAGTGACAGATGGGGAGCGGCGGGAAGATGGAAGCATTAATCCCGAAGAATTGGCAGGACTGCTGGAGCGAAAGGACCACTGTGGATCCGAGTTTAGATTATGTCGCGAGTAACTGTCGGAGCCTACGCCAGAATCCCCATACATGGAGCTCGCTGGGCTGGAGTTCCCAGAGAAGTCCATCATGGGAAGAGAAAAGAGAGTCGTCAGTTTTTTTGAGGGCAAAAGTCACATTATAGTCACGGTGACATCACCGTTCCACCCGAGGTGCGCCCGCACTGGCACATCATACTCAAACGCGATTGACGCGTACAGCACCCATTACACGCCAAGGGGCTCGCTGCAACTTGCTTAACCATGGCCTCGCAGTCCTCCGTGCTGCAGGGCAAAGTGATTTGTTATTGCATACAACGCTGTGGAGGACCCACCGGCACAGGTATAGAACGCGGATATTCTACCCACACGCACATATGCGTGAGGATACAAGAGCCGCTATCTCCACAAACTTCACCCGCTCTCTCGAAGCCATTAGCGGGCCTGCAATCCACACCAGACCTACGGATGAAATTCATAATACATCACATACCAAGCGAAGACGCACTCAGGCTGGACAAATTAGCAGTCTGGACAACAGTCTGTTAATTCCATTGGTATGTTCCAGTTTGTCTGCTAGGAGGTACATTCTCTTACCCAACTCAGACTTCTCCACAGTCTATTCCTGGACGACCGCGATGATCACAGCAGTCGTGTACATACACAGAGCACCCCAGTGATTCGGATAAATCTATCAATATGATACTTCCTAACGATCCACCGGATGTCGAACCCAATGAGCCTGGTTTCAGCCCACCGCCTCCGGGCGACGAAAAAGAACCCGACAATGAGGAAATTCCCCCTCGCCGTGACGATGAAATTCCTGAAGAGCCACCACCATCCCTGAATGAACCTACCAGGACAGACGACGACACTGGGCCCCCGGCCCCGGATTTTATTTCACCTATCGACAATATTCGGATCGCAAACAAATTCATCGAGAGCCTGAGGGCTGCTACACTCGACAACGAAGATGAACCCCTCCCATTCGAGCTTTTAGAACAACTCCGCAATCCGCCTCAGACTTCTTTGACACTCAATAACCCAGACCATCAGCCTCTCCCTTGACATATTTCTGTCTGTCAGCAACGCTTCGGAAGAGACCTATAATAACATTCGTCTTGGTATCCTTCGACGTCATCCTGAGGACGATATTCTGACCTATCACCGCTGTCAAAAAGCTTGTCTCCGACCTCAGTGGAGTCACTTCCATTGCACATGACATGTGTATCAATTCATGCATCGGATATGCGGGTCCTTTTGCACATCTCAATGGCTGTTACATTTGTGGAGCTTCCAGATACAAGCCTGGCCGAGCAGCGAACATCCCTCGCAAACAGTTTCATACCATTCCGCTTGGCCTGCAGCTACAGGCCCTTTGGAGGACTCCTGCAAGTGCACACAATATGCGGTATCGCAAACGTTGTACCGACGCGGTTCTAAATGAACTGCGCCGCACAAAAGGACAGCGTACAACCCCGTACCGGGATTTTTTTGACGGGATGGATTATCTCCGTGCAGTCCGGGAGGGAAAGATCACCGAGGATGATATGGTTCTAATCTTCTCCATCGATGGTGCTCAGCTCTACCGCAACAAAGCCTCTGACTGTTGGATTTATATCTGGATAATTCTAGATCTTCCACCCGAGCTCCGCTACAAGAAGCGCCACATTCTTCCTGGTGGCTTTATTACGGGCCCGCAGAAACCAAAACACCTCGACAGCTTATCTATCCAATGCTTCATCATGTTGCAGCGCTGCAAAAGGAAGGTCTTCGCATCTGGGATGCAGGAAGTCTTCGCATTTTTGTATCAAGACTTTTCCTTGCTCTGGGAAGTGCAGACGGCCCCGGGATGGCTGCATTGAATGGATGTGTCGATCACCACGGCAAGTACTCTTGCCGCTTATATTGCCCGCTCATTGGACGGCGCAAGCCGGGTGGTACACACTACTATCCAGCTCGCTTCCTGCCAACGTCGTTCAATGTTGCAGGCTGCAATCATCCGGATGTTGACTTGAACTCGTTGTTGAAAACCTTTACCTCTGCCGAAGCGATACAGCGGTATGAGAAAAACCTTACTTACGTCTCGCAATCTCCGAACAAGACCCAATACGAGAAGCGCCGTCTGGAAACCGGTATCTGCAAACCGACAATTTTTAGCGGGTTCCATTCAGATCGCATTCTGGGAGTTCCGACCTTATTCACTTTGGATATCATGCATCTCCCTGGTCTCAATCTTCCTGATTTGTTCATTCCACTGTGGCGCGGAACATTTGATTGTGACCGGAGCGATAGCACAGCACTAACCAGCTGGCCCTGGGCGGTCTTGCAAGATTCCAAAATCTGGAAAGAACACAGTGAGTTATGTATGTTGCAATTGGACCATCTTTTTGACTCGCGATTGCGAAACAGGGAAGCTGGTCGCGGAAACAACACCATATATCCCAGGGTCTTTTGACCGACCTCCACCTAACCCTGCAGAGAAAATCTCGAGTGGTTATAAAGCCTGGGAATTTCTACTGTACTTCTTTGGCCTTGGGCCTGCGCTCCTCTATGGTTTACTTCCAGATGAATACTGGATGCATTATTGCAAGTGCGTCCGAGGTATTCGGATTTTGATGCAAGAAGACATCTTTCCTTCTGAAGTCGCCGCTGCCCATGCCCTTCTCACCCAATTCTCAGATGATTTTGAGCGGCTCTACGTCCAGCGCCACACCGATCGCATTCACTTTGTACGACCCAGCGTACACACGCTCTCGCACTTCGCCCCCGAGACAGTTCGTGTCGGGCCAGGAATTATCTACTCACAGTGGGGAATGGAACGCACGATCGGAAACCTCGGTGAAGAGATCAAACAGCATTCCAATGCTTTTGCCAATCTTGCGCAGCGTGGAATTCGATGTTGTCAGGTAAATGTGTTGAAAGCCATGATTCCAGATTTAGAGCCACCAGAAAACCCTCTGCCTCGTGGAGCCCGCTATCTTGGTAACAGATATGCACTGCTATGTGCAATGGACAATGCTGCTCGGCCAGTCCACCCGTGCGAAGAGCAGGCAATTGGGACTTACCTCCAAAGTCATGGCGGAGTTTTCGGAAAGGATTCAGGCAACATAGTTCGCTGGGCCCGAATGTGTCTACCAAATGGCCAAATTGCACAGTCCCAATGGAAGGAGAGTCTAAAGGCCCTCGAAGATTCACGTACATCCAGGAACGTAACGGTAAGTTCCATATGTTTCACGTTGCGAGAGCCTGGCTGATTTAAGTATAGCTTGTACTTGACGGAAAGTCTTATATTGCAGAAGTTCTTTTTTTTGTGCGACTTCATATCAACGACACTATCAGTGTCAAACCGGTCGCCATGGTGTCATTCTACGGCCCACCACATCCAGGATTACTTGCAGCATCATCACAGACATATTGGACCGCTCAGCATCTACGTGATGCAGCAGTGCGAGTCGTCGACACAAGTTGTATCAAATCTGCCGTTATGATGGCTCCCGACCAGCGTTACAAGACAAGATTCCACGATGGTACTGAGGTAGACCGGTGGTATTTGATGGAGAAGCCGGGACTGAAGCTGTTGGAACGGGCGGGATTAGAAGAACTTCTTTCAAATCCCCTTGATGAATAACACAGCCAATATATGCATGTTAATTATGTAGTAATATGGAGGACATAGGGATATCGCCTTCTACGACCTCGGTAACATTTTCTTCTTTCCAAGCTTTCTCAGATCCCCCTGCTGAGGAAGCCTGCTGCCGGAGGGCACAAAGTGTTTGCTGTGATTTGTAAAGCTTCTCGTAGTAGAAGCGTCGCTCTTTCCGCACCCGATGGAGTGTCTCTTCAAGCTTTTTGGCATAAGTCTTGTAATAGGCAGCTTCACATTGTGGACTATGTGACCAAATCCTCGCGCTGTGATTCACTGGAATGACTTTAGTGAGGAAGGTTGCGGGAATAAATGAGGCAGATAAACACACCAGATGTAAAAGATTCCTCTTTCAATTCATCTGAAGTGAGGGCAGCCTCGTATGTCGTCTTTTTAAAGTGAATTTCTTCGCAGGCCAGACAGCCACCATAGTACCAGTTCGGCAGATTCACAGGACGGTTGTCGAGTTCTGTCATAAGACATTCATGGGACACTGCTTGAGACGGTGGTCCAGCGCGTAAGAGCCCAGCAGGAGGAGTCTGTCAGGGGAACCCCTATTTCCGGCCCTTCCGCTTCCGCATCCGGACCTTCCGGTCCCGTTCCGACCCGTTCCGGCTCCTCCCGATATCACATGGCCTGTGATTCCGCCCGGGACCTCTGCCGATCACTCCGGTTGCTATCACATGCCCCCCGTCCGTAGTTACTTATATACCGGGATCTGACGCGGGTGATCCTTAGTCTTTCTTCTCTTCGGATCCCCCTCGTCAGGTCTGTCCATTTGTATCTGTAGCTACCCTGTGATATTTATCTTCGGATCCCCCTCGTCAGGACTCTTGAGTATACTCGGGCCTTGAGGTTGCCCTTACAGCAGAAGAAAGACTCTAAGGGATCAACCGGCCAAGATTGCGGGTTACGGTTTAGCAGACTCGGACGACTCCGAAAGTGCTCCGGTCTCCCCGAACCCGAATCTTGTCCCCTCCTCCCCTCGTCTAGATCCCTCCATGTCCGACGCGTCCGCGGAAGCCGCCGCCCGGTTGGACCGGATCGAAGCGAGCATCGCGTCGCTTGCAAAACTTGTCCAAAACCAACACCCCACTGCTGCTTCGCCTGCCCCGTCCCTTGCCGACCCGGCTCCGGACCCGGGTCCAGGGTTATTTAAAAATGTTGCTCCTGGAGCGAAATCGGTCCTCCGGCCGAACCCCCCGATCGTCTTCGACGGTGACCGCAAGAACGGCCGGGCCTTCCTTCACCAGGTCCGGTCCTACGCCCGGTTGCTTCCGGAGGCGTTCACGGAGAACGGGGAACCCTCCGAGGAGAAGGTCGTCCGGTACGCCATGTCTTTTATGGCCACCGGTTCCGCACAACGTTGGGCCGAGCGTCAGTCCAACAAGACCCCGTTCCTCCTCACGAGCTGGGACGCATTCCTCCGGGAGTTCCGGCTCCGGTTCGTCGAGGAGAACGAACAGGACCATGCGCTGAACAAGCTCGAGGGACGCTCGTACCACATGGGCTCCCGGGACGTCTTCCAATACACGGACGACTTCGAGGACCTCGTCGACCTTGCCGGCTTCGAAGACCCTCTCGTCAAGGTCACGAAGTACCAGACGGGCCTCGATCCGGCGATCAACACCGCGATAACCGGATCTTCCGACCCTCCGGACATCCGCGACTACCCCGCTTGGAGGCTTCGTGCCTACCGCCAGTACGAGGCCAAGCTCCGCGCTTCGGAAGCCGCCCTTCCGATGCGCCATGCAACCGCGACGGGTCGCGCCCGGGTGATTCCCGTCGCCCCCGCTGTGGTCTCGACCCCCCAGCCGAGGGCTGCCGTGCCGGTGCTTCCACCTCCGGTCCCTATGGACGTGGACCGCACCCGCGCCCGCAATGCCCCTCGCCGTGGCTGCTTCCGCTGCGGCGATCCGAACCACTTCGCGAAGGACTGCACCGTTCCGGTCGACATCCGGTCGACTGACGTGCTCGACGAAGTGATCCGGCAGCTGGGAGGCGAGATGCTGGAGGAGCTCCTTGCCAAGGTAGCGTCCGCGCAGGCTGTCGCGGACCGTCCGGTCATTTCGGAACCGGAGGATTTTCCCCTCCGCGACAAGTGAGCGGTGCGCCCTCGTTCGCGTCCCCTAATCGTTTCGCTGTTCTATGTAACGAGTCTGACAATATATCTCTTGCATCCCCCGAAACGATAGACGCACCCCCTGATCCGAGCGGTACTCCGGCCGCTCCGGTCCTTCCGAAAACCCGGCCGCCTCGTAGGCCGTCTTGGGAACGCAAGCTTCCGAAACGGTATACGATTGCCGCCGCTCCGAGCGCCAACTCCCTCCACCTCCCTCTGGAGATCGAGTCTGCCGACAACGCCGCCAAGCTCTCGCTCAAAGGCCTTGTCGACTGCGGAGCCACCTCGGAGTTCATCGACTCCGAGTACGTCCGGTCCACCTCCTTTCCGATCCGGCAGCTCTCGCAGCCAATCCCGGTCTTCAACGTCGACGGTACCCCGAACGAGGCTGGCTCCATCCGGGCCGTCGCGGACGTGGTATTACGCTATAAGGGCCACACCGAGCGCGTGCAACTCGCCGTCACGCGCTTAGGTAAGCAGAAGCTCATCCTTGGGTACTCCTGGCTCCGGAAGCACAACCCGGAGATCAACTGGGACACTCAGGAGGTCAAGATGAGCCGATGCCCATCCGGTTGCAACACCTGCACGGACGAAGCCCGGGCCGAACGCCGACATGCGAAGGCCGTCGCCCAGATCCTCCGGTCCATCCGGTCCCAGCCAAGCGTGGATATCTGCGCTATCGACGTGGATGACCGGAGCGGCGAGGACGACGATGACTTCGACTTCGATGAGGAGTTGCCGGAACTCTCTCCGGATGATTCCGACGATTCCGATGACGAGGACGATCCGCTCGAGGACGGTGACCGGATCCTGTACACCCGGTTCTCGCCTCCGGAGGATATCCGCGCGACCAGCACCGTTTCGCAACGACTGGCCAAGGCGTATGCCAAAAACTCCGCTCCGGCCGGTTCGGAACTTCCGGACTGGGTGCGTGATTTTGAGGCCGTCTTCAACCGGGAGTCCTTCGACTCGCTCCCTGAGAGCCGAACCTGGGACCACGCCATCGAACTCGTTCCGGACTCGAAGCCCGCCAACTGCAAGGTCTACCCGATCTCGCCCCTCGAGCAACGCGAACTCGACGCGTTCATCGAGGAGGGCTTGTCTACCGGACGGATCCGGCCATCGAAATCCCCGATGGCCTCTCCGGTCTTCTTCGTCAAAAAGAAGGACGGAGGCCTCCGGTTCGTCCAGGACTATCGGGCGCTCAACGCGATGACCGTAAAGAACCGGTACCCCCTACCTCTGATCAACGATCTCATCAATCGTTTGAAAGGAGCCCGGTTCTTCACGAAACTCGACGTCCGGTGGGGCTTTAACAACGTCCGCATCCGGGAGGGTGACGAGTGGAAGGCCGCATTCCGTACCAACCGGGGGCTCTTTGAGCCATTGGTGATGTACTTCGGCCTTACCAACTCCCCAGCGACCTTCCAGACGATGATGAACGACATCTTCCAAGATCTCATCTTGTCTGGCGACGTCATGGTGTACCTCGACGACATCCTCATCGCGCACTCGGACCTCCGGAAGCACCGGGAGATCGTCCGGGAGGTCCTCCGACGTCTCCAAAAGCATAAGCTCTACTTACGACCGGAGAAGTGCGAGTTCGAGAAGTCCTCGATCGAATACCTCGGCGTGATCATCTCTCACGATCATGTGGAGATGGATCCGGTCAAGGTCGCCGGAGTTTCCGCTTGGCCGGCGCCGGAAAACAAGAAGGACGTGCAGCAGTTCCTCGGCTTCACGAACTTCTACCGGCGGTTCATCCGCGACTTTTCCGACATCGCCCGCCCTCTCTTCGACCTCACCAAGAAGGGCCAGGCGTGGGTCTGGACCGACAAGGAGGCCGCTGCGTTCCAAGCCTTGAAGGACGCAGTGGTCACCGAGCCGGTCCTGATCCTTCCGGACGAGTCCCGGATGTACCGGGTTGAGGCGGACAGTTCCGACTTCGCGTCCGGAGCTGTCCTCTCTCAGGAGGGTTCCGACGGGAAGTGGCATCCGGTTGCCTTCTTCTCCAAGAGCTTGAGTCCGGTCCAGCGCAACTACGAGATCCACGACAAGGAGATGCTGGCGATCATCCGGGCGCTCGAGGAGTGGCGGCACTTCCTCGAGGGCTCTCAGCATCCGGTCGAGATCTGGACGGACCACAAGAACTTGGAGTACTTCCGGAAGGCGCAGAACCTCAACCGGAGGCAGGCCCGGTGGTCCCTGTACCTGTCCCGGTTCGACTTCTCGCTTCACCACAAACCCGGACGCCTTATGGGCCGCGCGGACGCCCTGTCCCGACGCGCTGACCATGGAGCGGCTTCGGACAACCAGGATGTGACGCTCCTGACTCCACAGCTGTTCCATATCCGTGCGTTAGAGGGTGTTACAGTCTCTGGACCGGAAGTCCCGATCCTCCGCGAGATCCGTGATGCCCTCGCCGGCGTACCTGACCTCGAGGACCCCGTCGCTCTCGCGGCCCGGGAACTTTTGAAGGTTCGTGGCGCCCGGTCCTCCCGGTCCTCCGAGTGGCATGTCGAGTCCGGTCTGCTCTATTTCCGTGGCAAGATTGTTGTTCCCCGGAACAAGGACCTTCGTCGCCGGATCTTGGAGCAGCACCACGACACCCGCATTGCTGGGCATGCCGGCCGTTTCAAAACGTTGGAGCTCATTTCCCGGAACTACTGGTGGCCCCAGCTGTCCCGTCACGTTGGCCGGTATGTAGCGACCTGCGACTTGTGTCTCCGGACCAAGGCGCTCCGGAAGCTTCCGGTCGGGGAGTTGCACCCGACGGAGATTCCGGAGGAGCGCTGGAGTGCCGTGTCAGTGGACTTCGTCGTCGAACTTCCGGAAGCGCACGGCTACAATGCGATCATGGTTGTAGTCGACGTCCTCGGTAAGCGAGCCCACTTCATCGAGTGCCACACCCAGATCGACGCTGTTGGTGCGGCCCGGCTCTTTTACCGGAACGTCTGGCGCCACCACGGAACTCCGGAGAAGTACATCTCCGACCGGGGCCCTCAGTTCGTAGCGGAGTTCACCACCGAACTCTGGCGCCTCATCGGAATCAAACCCGCGACCTCCACGGCATACCACCCGCAGACCGACGGGCAGACGGAGCGGGTAAACCAGGAGATGGAGCAGTTCATCCGGCTTTTCACTAATTACAAGCAGGATGACTGGGACGAGCTCCTTCCGGCCGCGGAATTCGCCTACAACAACCACATTCACTCTTCTACGCAACAGGTCCCGTTCATGACGGACACCGGACGGCTCCCCCGGATGGGTTTTGAGCCGAACGGCTTGCGTTCGAAGGTTGAGTCGGTAAACGAGTTCCGAGACCGGATTGCATCCGGAGTCTCCGAAGCCCGCGCAGCTCTGGTAAAGGCGAAGGAGGAGTTCAAGCGGTACTACGATCGTCGGCGCACTCCGGCTCCGGACATCAAGGTCGGAGATCGTGTCTGGGTTGATGCCTCGGACGTCCAAACGACCCGCCCCTCGGTCAAGCTCTCTCACCGACGACTGGGCCCCTTCAAGGTCATCCAAGTCGTCGGCCGAGGTGCGTATAAGCTTGCGCTCCCCCCCCGTCTCTCCGGCCTCCACCCGGTCTTTCCGGTCGTGAAGCTTCAGCTCGCGGAAGAGGACCCCTTTGAAGGCCGCCCCGGCTACGACGAGCCTCCTCCGGTCATCGACGAAGAGGCCCCTCCGGACGCCGCGCCGGAGTGGGAAGTACAGGAAATCCTGGAAGCCAAGATACGCTATGGCGGACTCTGGTATTATTGTCGGTTTAAAGGATATGATAACTCACATGATAAATGGGTTAAGCATTCCGACCTTTTCACCCCGGAACTCGTCGCCGACTACTACCGGAGATACCCTGCTGCCCCTCGCTCCATCGCCTCCGCCGCTTTCGACTTGCTCCCCTTCCGGGACCCGGCCCTCCGTATCCGTTCTATGCGTCGAGGCGCCGCATTCCAAGGGGGGGGGGGGGGGGGGGTGATGTCAGGGGAACCCCTATTTCCGGCCCTTCCGCTTCCGCATCCGGACCTTCCGGTCCCGTTCCGACCCGTTCCGGCTCCTCCCGATATCACATGGCCTGTGATTCCGCCCGGGACCTCTGCCGATCACTCCGGTTGCTATCACATGCCCCCCGTCCGTAGTTACTTATATACCGGGATCTGACGCGGGTGATCCTTAGTCTTTCTTCTCTTCGGATCCCCCTCGTCAGGTCTGTCCATTTGTATCTGTAGCTACCCTGTGATATTTATCTTCGGATCCCCCTCGTCAGGACTCTTGAGTATACTTGGGCCTTGAGGTTGCCCTTACAGAGTCCATACAGACATTGTGCCAGACGAAGAGCAAGAATTGTGATCGGCGTTGACTTGATTACGAAGCGTGTACAAAGCTATTGACACGCGCAGAAAGCTCAGTAGAATAAAAACAGACTAGATTTATTCCGGAGGGAGAACGAGGGATATCGAGACTGTATGTGCAGCAAAAGATGGAACTCTGAGTCACTCGATCTGCCTCAATCAAATTTGATGGGCAGCGGTCCGACTCTATTTCCCTCGACCCGACCAGACGGCTTTCTCACTGGGCTTGACATGTTGCACCGACCCTGTGTTCTTTTTTTGCAACTGCACTGCAGTGGCCCACAGCAATCATCACTGTTGAACTGCAGATGGAGGCTATTTGAACTGATGCTAAAATGGATTAATGCAACAGTGCCAATTCATGTGATTCTTTCGTTCCACCTGCTGCTATTCTCCCACAATTTATTTTCCTATTCAAACCTGGTGCTTTGTGAATCTGTCTCCTCTTCTACATCTCCGAGTGGTTAGATGAAATGGTTAGATACAGTTATTTCACCAGCATGCATTTTCTGAGATCCCATTGCTGGAGCACAGCAAAGGCATGTATTGTACAGGTACAAATGGTGGATGGTAATTATTGACCGTTTTTTGTACTGCATTCAATGGATCCCCTGTGTGGTACTAAGATTGAGTTGTTAGAATATTCCAATGTGAGTCTGCTGATTTTGTTATGCATACTGTTATGTCTGGTTGTAGATTTTGCCATTGGTTGCATGGCTCAGTTGGATCTTGCGTTTCTATTATTTTATAGCCGCGGTGTCTCTCGTTCGAACCTGTCTCAAGTGGTTTTTTTTTTTTTTTTTTCCCAAATCTTTAAAGAACACAAAGACAGAGCTGGATACTTGTTGTAACCTTCCCCAGTGGTCATCACAAGTCTACAATGTCTGTCAGGAATTTGGTCTCTTGAGATCTTCTCAAAAATAGTGAAGATGCTGTAATATGAAGGTGACTATGGCTCATAATATTGGATGGAATACATCCATATTTTATTTCACTATGTATGTACCCCACCAAATATCCTTAAATTAATTGACGCAATATTAATTGAGAATGAGTGGAATCATTCAATGTTTGTCTGTGTTGAATTCTGGGGAAAGTCATGACAGCTGTCATCCCAAAAGGGCAACTAGTGGTTCAACTTTGCCACTTTGGCGTCCTTTCTTGTTCTAGTTGCTTTGTTGAGCTCAGAGTATACCATATGCCCTACAGAGATGCTATACAGAACTAAATCCATGCATTAAACAACAAATGGCCCTTATGGTCAAATATAAAGGATCCAAAACCTGGATCATACAAACTACAATAGGGGAAGCAACCAAATATGCATTGCCTTGCTGAGATAAATAGATTTGAGCCTCTGGGAGGCTTAGAAACCAAGTTAGGAAATGAATCCCATTGCAACCCAAGAAGCACATCAATGAAATCCTAACAATCAGATGACCTCAGTTTATTTCCTTTTTTAGAAGGTCTTGCATCAGAAAAGCTTCTCAATTACTGAATCAGGAAATTCAACATTTTCTGGCTCAGAAAATGTTAGGTAATTGATGGGAAAATGATGAGCTTTTGTATCATTTACCAGGTCAGCAAATGACATGAAAAGGTCAGAAAATGATACAAAAGCTGGCCATTTACCAGGCCAGTAAATGACAAGTAAATGATCAGAAAATGTAAAAGATACCTGGAATTTACTTGGAATTTACAGGGTCAGTAAACGATAGTGTGTGCCCAGTGTCTTTAGGAGGGTGCCATGCAGCCGGTTTCCAAAAAGCAAGCCGTCCCTGCCCGGGAGCGAGAGGACCAAGACAAAGTACCGCATCCGTTACGAGTCCTGTTTTATTGCTAACATGAGGCGCAGACCATCGAAGGACTACGACAATTCGCGTTCGCTGAGAAAGCAAAACGCGAAGCGCTGGAGCATCAGTTGCAGAATATGAACGCGATACAACAGACAACGGTTCAAAATCAGCAAGATGAGCAGCAGCGTATGCTCCAGCAGCAGCAGCAGATGCAGGAGCGGATGCAGCGGCAGCAGATGCAGATGGACGAGCAGATGAAGAACTTCAATGCTCAAATGGAGCAGCAGCGTGCCGCTTTCGAGAAGGCTTTGAGCGAGAAGGACGCAGTCCACCAGCAAGAGATCGAGAAATTAGCAGACGAGGACACGGAAATGCAGCAGGTGCAGGCGGAGTTGGAGACAATGGAAGTACAACACAAAAAAGAGATGGTGCGACCACTGGATTTATATCTCGTCCGAATCTAAATGAATTGCATAGGCCCAAAAACATAGCGAAATCGCTGCACTCATGGCGAGAGCGAACGTGAAAAAGAATCCACCAGTTCAGACTACAGAGTCCCCCTTTCCCTCAAATCCGCCGCAGATGGTCCCGCAGTTCACCACGCAAGGAGTGCGTCAGCAGCGACGCCTCCAAGTGATCGAAAACACTACCAGAATGCCGATTATTGCCATCAGAACCCCCGAAGGTCCAGGAGGTTCAGGAACCCCAGGAGGTCCTGCTGTTGGAGATGCGGCGGACAAGCCAATGGAAGTCGACGTCGACGATCCGAAGTTTTACGATTTGATCGCCAAGATAGTCACAGACGTCGTCAAACAGTTGGGGGTGGCATCGGCCACGGTGACGGAGAATCCAACAGTATGCAAGCGACAGCCATGTGCGCGGACACGGGCGATCCACGCGCAACAGGCAGAGATGACCAGCGATCAGGACAAGATGTGGAAGGTGAGGGAGGACTTGAGTAGATTTCGCTTCCACTGATATATTCCTCAGCGTGCGTTCCGTGCGGTATGGCGCGCCCAGTATTCGGTCACGAACGCCGAGGATTTTGTTTCCTACACACCAGCCACAGAGAAGAAAGTGGAGAGGTGTAACGATGGAACGGAGGGTCCCGCTGAGGATGACTTCGACCTTGATTTTGGACCGGCATACAGGTCTTCGTTGTGGAACGTGGCGGTCTTGACCAAGATGGCTCGCACGATCTTGGAAGCGCGCGATGCGACAGAGGGCAAATGGGGTCTCCCAGATGTCTCCGAGGCATATGCTGTGGGCGAACTCTTCATGATCCTCAAAAGCGCACAAGAGGCATGGGCGAAATGGAAACCGCGCCTCGACCCCACCACCATGCAGTATGAGACCGAAGAAGAAGCAGCCGAGCGAGCGGAGGCCCAGCTGGAGAAGCGGCGGACAGATGCCCGCGAAAACTCCCACAAAACACGAGTGAGTACTGAATTGCCTTGACGGTCGTCCTGCCTGAACAGCAGTTAGAAATTCTTGCGCCGCACACAGTGTGTCGAAATGTTTCTCAATATAAAAACGAAGAAGAATGCGGAAGACCTAGCCGCGTGGGAGTTCCTCAAAAAGCTTCTGGACTATCTGAAGAAGGACGGGATGTCATCGGAGGAGGATGGAGTAGATGAGTGGAATGGTCAGGTCGAGAAGGTGTATAGGGTGAAGATCTGCGACTGGCGTGCAGAAAAAGTCGACGATTATCTTCAGATGATTGACCATTTCCACAATGTTATGAAGACGAGAGGTCGAAGGCAGCTGGGGGCGCCCAAAAAGGGCAGAATTCAAGCGCAGGAGGCGGGGGAAACAGCAGCGGTTGTGGGTCTGCCGCGCACGCTTTACGACGCCGAATGGCTCGCAGAGGAGGAGAAGAATCGGCCCTGGTATGTGAAGGAAACGCTTTGCGTGTCCAAGAGTGCCTTCGAGCTGCTCGATTTCGTCCTTCAAGACGACAAGGATGTAAATTACAAGAAGGCAAAGTCGTCAAAGTCGTAAAGTATTTTGTAAATGTATTTCTTGAATTTTGACTGGGCGCGTTACACACGCGACAGCCCCATATACTTCTTGTACACTGTACGGCGTAGGCACCATGCAGCGCGGGTGTTCGTTCGAGGAAGAATGGATAAGGGCAGCAGTCGCAGAAAGTGCGCGAGTGGAACAGTGCGGCAGTCGCAGAACCGCTGAGACAAATTGAGGTAAACATGTTCCAGCAGGCGTATGCACCTGAGGGAACAGAGGGAAGTTGGGATGAGTGTGCCAGAGGGAAGTTGAGATGAGTGTGCCTCCACCAAGCGTATGCGCCTGGTGGAGGTGGGAATACAAGACGGATTTGGACTTGAAACGAAAAGATTGACGCGGTGGCGGTGCTTACAGCTGCCGCTCACGCCTACCGCTTACGACCGCTTACTACCGCTTACTTTCCGCCCGACCTCTGCTGCACGATGCATACGTCGTGCAGCATGCAGCTCTCTCTTGCACGATGCCTACGTCGTGCAACTTTCTCTCACCCTTCTGCACGATGCCTACGTCGTGCAGAATCTTGAATGTACCGTTCAATGACAGTGCCCCTCACAGTCCATCTTCTAGTACTGCCCCACATGGACACCAGAGTCTGCTCGTTTATTCCCTCCGACCTGCTCTCTCGTGAACCGGCGTCGAACACTTCCTCTCGGTCACCAACTTCCCAGGGCGAGCCCACATCATGCTCGATTCTTCATCTTCCGTAAATCATACCCGCCTTGAGCTATTTACCTCGGGATTGAACGATACAGATTCGAGAACTTTCCTTTGCCATCTTCAAGCGCGCGTTGCCAAAAGGTGAGGCAGGTACCGGGGAGCGAATGTGATAGGATTAAATAATAGAACCTCCAAAGTGGATTTAATCGGCGACAGTGGCACTAAACTTCCTCCTCTCCTTCGACCACAACCACCATGCCAATTTTCTGCTCTCCTCCTCCCTCTGTTGGCGATGATGTCTCTGTCCGCACCTCCGCCACGGAGAATGCCTCGTCAGCGTGGTTCGACGAGGACCCACCTCTCCTCCTCGTACGTACGCTTACTCATGATGTCGATCCCTTGCTGACTATCGAGATAGTCCCGAGTATTGGGCCTCGCATGGCTCTGGACGCTACTCGAGTGCGTTACTGCCCTTGTGAGTGGTAGTTTTTCCCCTCCCAAGCCCTGCTTGATTTGTTGCCAAGGTGGCTGCAAAAATGCGAGGCCATACTCGTACCGTGGCCTGGGCCGCCGCTTTTATCACCATTTTCGCCGCCATCGGCGTTGGGCTGTTTTTTGCAGTCCGACATCAACTTCGCTTCGGCAGCAGTTGGCCACAGCCTGGAGACGGAGCCACGCAGAGTATGGACTTCAGTAACCCCGACTGGTAGAAGTGAGTAGACTGTCCTCCTATTTGGCCTCAGCAAATGCTCATTGTTCTGCAGTCCCCTGGCGCCCATCTTCTTGTACATAAAGTGCCCTTATAATTTATTATAGCCTGTACATACTAGTAATTCTAACTCCATCTTGTTTGAGGCTTGCTCCAGAACGCGTGAATTTAAGTAAATAAACCCTTCTCGGACTTTAACTTGAAGTTCCACACGCAAATATCAGTTGTGCACATGATCTTTACCGCCCACATGACCGCTCATCACCGTGACTGCGCTTATTGTCCTTCTCCCACCTCCCATCGTTCTACAGTGAGCACGCTGTAGAACGAACAACTGTTTCCTGTTTTCTTTCACCCTCCTTACTGCTCAGTGATATACGCTGCCAGTAAATTGACTTTCCTTCCTCCCTGCACCGGTTCCCTCCCATCGTTCTTTGGCACCAACCAGGTTCTGTGCTTGCTGAATCATGTTGAATCCTACCATCCCAGTGAGTATTTCAATACTCTACTTCGACCAACGTTCTGATTGCCAACTCTTTAGCTTGAAACCAATATCCTCGGGCATTCCCGCATCGACAGCTCAATCTGGAGCGTGTACAATGGGGATCCCGCTGTTCTTCTCAATACGCCGACCCCCTCTGAACGCCCCCCTCCCTACCACGCGTCTGTGAAGGGCAACTTTTGAACCCCTTCCTACGTCAGCCTCGCCACCCCGTTCATCATATTCATTCCGGCATGTTTTTCATGGTACGGTCCTCTCTTTGGACGACTGAACTACAAGCGCGCCACTCTACCCATAACTCTGCAGGAGGATGGGTGGGGTCTTAGGGAGGCAGAGCAGGAAGTCTGGGACTCTCTCGAAATTGAGCTTCGTCGCGCCCTTCGAGGTCTCATGGAAATGTCGAATCTGCCACGGCCAAAGCACATGGTGCCTTTCGGGTTTCCCTACCGGTTTGGGTACCAGAGGAAGTGGGATACTCAGCAGCAGGCGAGGAACGCGGCGTTTCGCTCCATCCATGGGTTCCTACCTCTCATTGGAAATCTGGCCATGTATGTGTTCTACGCACGTTTGACCGAAAAGCATAAGGATTGGAGGAAGGGACTCAGTGACAACTACGGTCTTCACCAGCAGTGGATTGCGAATTTGGAGGCATCAGTGGTTGGGGACGAGCGTATCCCGAGGATAGGTGGCTTCGTGGACTTCACTGTCCCGCCGGGGGAACCTCCTTCATTGTTGACGAGCTCGACGGAGCTGGATTTCTTAATTGGGTCAATCATCAAGTCGCAGCTTCCCATCCCCCTGTACATTGCCTGGGGTGACTTGGACGGACATCCGAAGATCTTTATCCCCCACACTTTGCGAGAGCTGCAATTTGTGCCAGACTTTCTGGAGGTGGAATACCTACGTAGCCTTCCAGGCCGAATAACCTTTAATCCTTGGGAGAGGACCACAAGTGCCGAGACCCCGATAATATCCAGCTGCCGGGTCAGCCGCCCCTATATCCCCTCTGCACCCGCCACACCCGCCACAACCAGCCCCCTCCCTATTGCCCTCCCTATTGAACGACCTGAACCTTTCCCACCCGTCGAACGAGGTAGTCAGCAACGGGAGTGCGAGACCATGGAGGAGTTTTTTGCCCGGCGTCAGAAATCTAACCGTGACAGGGCTTCCCGCGAAACTTTCGAGGAGACGAAAACCCGCGAGCAGCGGGAGGCCCATGCGTCAAAGGGTGCGGTTCTGGGAAAGAAAGGAGCACGAGTGTTCACATGGGAGAAAACAAATGGGTATTATATTCGCAGAGCGGCAGGGCATTCCAAATATGAGGATGTATGGGAGGAATATGGTCCTCGCCAACGTCGTTATGACTCATTCTACAACGAGTGGGACGTTTGCGAGGAATTTGGACCTGCAGACGATGGTGCAGAGTCAGATTGCGATGACTATGATGATATTCCCATGGGCCCGCATCCACGCGATTTTCCCCCTCCCGCGCCCGCGCCCGCCAAACTTCTATCACACACTGCCGCCGCCGATGCTCTCATGGACCCGTGTTTTCGCGATTCTCCCCTTTCTCCCACGCCCGTCAGAGCTGCCACCGACGATGACGACCACGATGATATCGACGACGATCTTCCTGATATGCTGCCTGTAGACGCAGAACTAGAAGAAGGCATGATTTTCGAGCCAGGGAAATCATCCGTGGTCGACTTGGCCCACGCTCATCAACTTTCAGAGCTTGCGACTGAGACTGACTCTGTCGTAGAATACGCCTCCATCGCCCCGTCTTTCAAGGAGATTGTTTATCTGCGATTTGGATGCACCGTGACCAAAGAAAATGTGCAAAATGAACTCGAACTCCTCCCTCCAATCGTTGTGAAAAAGATTTCTGGGCAATACTGAGTTGGTAATACCCAACGAAGCTCAGCTCGATCATTTCCGCGTCTTCCTTGCACATTGTCAAAAAGCGAAATCTCCGCATGACATACCAAAATCTCTCCTCGATTTTCACCAACAAATGTCAGAGCTTTACGAAATGTGGACAGTACAAGTTCGGCGAGAAATATTGAATGGGCGGTTGTATTACGTGGTGGCTGAAACGCACAATGTGTGTCATCTGTACATTTTGCTTGAAAGTGCTACATCCACTCTCGAGATTGTGAGGCAAGGATGGGGGCCGAGTCTGAAGGAGGTCATAAGCAAACTTCTGTGTAGAGGGGTGCCTTTTTTGACTTGTTTTCGGTGCGATGAGGTTCCAACCGGGAAACCAGGCGCCCGCAATCCGTATTCTGGACTGGGATTCCGACCTCAAAACTATAAGCCCGACCACCACGATTATCAAACGTATGTTGCTTTGCGTAGCGTCTTCCTCCGGAGCCCCCGCGGTCGTGCCGCCTTGCTATCGGGTGGTATAATCGGTCGTCTCGCACGCGCAGTCGTTCCAGATGAAGAAGTATTGCGTGGACCGAGCGACGACGCCACCATCAATGGTATCTGCCTGTGGGACGGGCACTCGCAGCAAGCATATTGGGATGATACCCTCACAGAACAGGAAATCGACCTGATCTGTGGAGTTTATCATATTTCCACCGGTTGGTCATTTTTTTTCATCTCCAAGAAAATACATGTCTGATAGTATTCCAGGTCAAACTGATCCCACCGCCGTCGACGGGGTGCAGACAACCACCAGATCTTGGTGGCCGAGACCCGCAGCCATGGCCACTTCGGGACTCAACGTCGGATGGTGGACGCCAATGTGCGAAGAATGGTATCAGCGACGATTGAGGCAGGTGGAAGGCGCTGAGCCGACCCTGGTGACCCACGGCCAATGGAAACACAACCTAAAACTGGAGCGGTGTTGTTCTGTATATCTCGCAGCCACGGAGCGGTGCGCGGCCCAAATTCTTGAGGTGCTACGTCCTTAGGTGACTTTTCATAAAAATGCACTGTGATTTTAACTGAATATGTTCCGCAGAACTAATGTAACTAATGTAATATAGCATGTATACTGGTATTCCGGTGCGACTTGCGCACTTAATGCATTTCTTGGTTTCGTTGCAATCGCTTACGATCACTGCACTTACCGCATTCAGTAGAAGATTAGATTACGCCAACGCGTCGATAATCAGCAATGATATCTGAATATGCAAGTCGGTCAAAGCGAATGTTCTCGCTGCTGAGAATGATTTTCCCACGATTTTTCTCGCCCTTACTTGCAAAACTTATGGAAACTTGGCTCTTCATCCAAAACTGACCATCACGCAAAATTCGTTGTCGAACACGATCGAGCATGCGCCAAGTCCCGACGCAACACCTCGACAAAGCCGGAACAGGGCGGGTTTCCCAATCGGGAAATAGCTCGCTCCTGAGTAAAATCTCAAAAGTCTTTTGGACCGTATTTGTGTTTCCCTGGGTCAAACTATTGAATAGTAAGTGATTCGTTTTCGTATATAAACTTGTCACTCAGGCTGTGTAGGCTCTCTATCTCTTGCTTTCGACCGCCATGTAGGTGGACGAACTTTTGAGATATTCGATAGCTAACAAGTTGCAGGGCGACCAACGACAGCCCGGGCTTCGTATACGAGCATCTCCGCATTGCTAGGGACGTGTATGACCTGTTTATTGACGGCAAGATGTCGTATCCCGAGCTGGTTCCATATATCGACGTGAAGTGGGGGCACACGAACAAGCTTCCTCGTCGACGCCGCGAATACCGCCGATGCGAGAACGGAGATCACCAGGTCATCATCTGGGTCGGGTTCTTTCGACTCCAACGTCGTGTTCTAGCCGGTATGTGAATTCCCGTTTTCATTCCTCTTGACTTGTGCTGACCCCGAGGCAGAGCGTCGGGTGCACCAGGCCATCCGCGCGCTGGTTCCACCTGCCATCCACGTTTGCCTTGGATGCAGCGTACGACATCGCGAATACTACCCCCTGGAGGAGGTCTGGGAGGAGGTCGGGGATGTGAGGGCTTTGTTACGCCAGGAGTTCATTGCGATTGGGGAGTCAAACTTGAGATTGTGAGTGCTCCTCTTTCGGCTTCGAATATTCGGCTTTCTAAGTTCTTGTTTTTCCAGTTATGGAATTGGGGAATATTGAATACAAGCGCAATACAAGTAAAAGTTGTGTATACTAAGGTACCAAGACGTTTGGTACAAGAATCGTGCATGCCGAGTGTCACGCGTCGAGCGGGACGCGATCAACGACGGCGAGGTATTTTTGCTCCGGTGTGGAGGTAGCGCGGAGAGCGGTGGGTGCACCGACGCTCGTCAGACAGGTGTGGGCCGCGGTGTCGACGACGCTGCGGACCCACGTGACCACAGCGTCTTTCTCTCACCTCCACGACCGACGAACCGCAACATGGGCGCTTGCATGCAAATGCACACACACGCCCGACACGCGGGACTCCCAAGGTCGAACACGCACGGCGTCGATGAGATTTGAGCGACGACGGACGCGCCACTTGAAAACGGCGCCGAATTGACCAAAGGCGGAGCGCCACACCGCCAAACATGCGCAGAGCGGGAGACGTATGTTGCCCACCCTCGAGCGATTGCGTTGGTCCGCTCTCAAACCGAAAGACCCATCACATTCGACACGAATCGCGAGCACCATTTGTGCCATTCCTCGGGTACATACTCTTCCTCCTCCACATTCTCCGCCCTTACCTCCTCCGCTTCCGACACCTGCTCGTCTTCCCTCTCCGAAATCTCTCCGCGCTCGTCTCATGCAGATTCGCGGCTTTCTCTTCTACTTCTCAATCGCCTCCCCCGACAATCGCCAGTCCACAGACCCCGTCACCCAGCTCTGGGACCTCTTTTCCCTCGGCATCCCGCTCTGCTACATCTTCGATCAGCTCCCCGAGGAGGGTGGCTTCAACAAAATAAACCACTCCGAGTTCAAGGAGGACCAGTACGATGCAAACCCCGACCGCGCAAAGAAGCATGCCATTGCTCTCTTTGCCATGCAGATCCGCACAGACAAGGTCACCCAGAACATCCCCGGCTGCGAGCTCTTCACCGTAACCGACCTCTGGGACCGCAACTCCACCGACGGTCTTGTCAAGGTCCGTTGCCGTCTCGCTTCCCGCTTGCCTGCTCACCTATCCTGTCCAGGTCGTCGAGACCGTAACCGCCATCGTCAAGCACCTCCCCGCCGATGCGTTCGAGACCGAGCTCGTCTCCGAGAACCCCTCGTCCGTCGCTCCCGCCAACGCCCAAGAGGCCGCCCGCAACAACATCATCCGCGAGATGGTCGAGACCGAGCGCAAATACGTCCAGGATCTCGAGATCATGCAGGTCCGTCTCGCCCCCTTCTGCCCGTGCTTTCGCTTGCTCACTGTTGTGGCGCCCCACCCAGAAATACGCGACTGCATTGTCCCAGAGCAACCTGATCGATCAGGACACCATCCATCTCCTCTTCCCTAATCTCAACAAGCTGCTCAACTTTCAACGCAAGTTCCTCATCCGCCTCGAGGGCACCGCGGAGCTTGCGTGGCAAGACCAGCGCTGGGGACAGCATTTCCTGCAGGCTGTACGCTCCTTGTCCTCTTTTCGGCCTTTCCATTGTCTCATTCTCCTTCTTTCTTTCTGCCGCTCTATCGGAACATTAGGAAGAAGAATTTAGTGTCTATGAACCCTATTGCGCCAACTACACCAATGCCTCCGACCTCAGGTCTCCGTACGCATGAGCACTCTCCCGCCTCGATTCCGGAGGCACTCCCTTGTGCAAGCCGCGCACGCACAACGCGCGACGAATCCGGCCGCGGTTCTGAGTGCGCGGCATGTTGTTGGGATCAAGGTGCGGCCGATATGGCGCAAGGCGGAGCAAACGCAGCAGGTGGAAGCGAGTTGGGTGTAAACCCCGCAACCGAGTGCCGCCGCTCTTTAGGTAGAATAAATTAAATGGCGAATTAATTTTTTTTATAACCATTACTGCTGAACTTGAGTGAGCTGCAGATGATCTGCAGGTGAGCGGCCGCTCAGCTGCAGCCGTGTTTCCGAGCGCCTGAGACTTTAAGTTTCAGCGTCAATTTCGGGCCGGCCGGAACTGAGCCCGAAACTTATTGTTTCGACGCGGCCGAATCCGTTACCGAAACTATTGTTTTCGGGAACGGTTTCAGTGCTCCTGAAACTAAAGGTTTCTGGCGCGCGGGAACTGCTCCTGAAACTATAAGTTTCTGGAGCAATTTTGGGTCGGGAGAAACCGTGCCCGAAACGGATAGTTTCGGGTGGTCGGGAAACGTGACGGAAACTTATGATTTCTGTAACAGATTCAGGCAAGCATAAATCATTAGTTTCTGGTACGGTTTACATCTGCCTGAATTGGTTACTGAAACTAATAGTTTCCGTAACGTTTCCAGACGGCCAGGAAACTAAGTTTTTCCCGTGTGTAAGTAAACAGCGCGCGCAGCGCTATCCCTGACGAGACTTGACCTCGTTTTCTGCCCAAGGAGGCTAGAGTTGGAGAAACACCCACTGCGGATGTGTGATGAGTCTGTTCATCAAAGGTCTTCAGCAACCTTCGACTGAGATTGCATCCAACCAAAAGTATTCGCACAGACCAAGGAACTCACCGACATTATTTTCACTTCAAGTTCCCGTGACCATGAATTCATAGTTCGACTCTAGTAGTAGTACCACCAGACAGGGTCATTTAGTCGTCCAGATATTGAACGAACGGCGCTTCATCAAGAACTTGACATCGTATGCGGGTTCAAAGAGCTATTCAGAGTACAACGGGAGCTGGTCGATGGTAGGAGAGTAAGTAAGGGTTGTTTCGGCACGTGGCGGCCCTCTTGACTGATTCCGGTTGCGTCCGGCCGGCCAGGTCCGGCCAGAACGGTCCGGCGTCACCGCCATTCGCGGCCAGACTCCATGGTTTGAAGCAAGTTTGAAGCCTTCCTCTTTCCCATCTCTCAGTACCGACAGCTCAGGCTTCTCAGCGCTCAGGAAGACCTCATTCGGCTTTGATTCGCCATTTTAACCTGGTCCTAGCCGTCGTGTCTCATGGATGATGGAAATGGCTCGGGGTGTACTTACTATCTGAACACGGTGGCATCCGACTCGTCGACGAGCATCGACGCTGGCACTGGCAGATTACGGACCTCTTCAGGGTTCATTTTATGACTAACAGGCTGCTGTTGGGTTGCTGTTCAATCTGGTAAACGAGTCTGCGTCATTGACTCATTGGATTATGATCTAGGCGGTGCCGATCTTGCACTGGTTCAAGCACCGATCCATTTTTTATTGTTTTCAGTACCGGCGGTGATATCGTGCTCTTGTCCACAAGCCGCGCATCAAGGAAGCTCGATTATCTCCCGCTCTTTTCCGTGTTTTGCAACTGTACCCAGGGTAGAAATATCAGAGCGATGAGAAAGGCGGTGAGCAAAGCCCCGTTCGAGGTAAGTACGGATCATCGTCGTTTTCATTGAGCTCCCGTGCCGTATTCAACGAGCATGGGCGTCTCCGTTTCATTCCACGCTGGTGATCGATGTATCAAATGTTTTTTTGACACTAATCCCGGGATAGTTAGGCGCCGCCGACCGTCACTCTTTATCTACACGGCAGTTCGAGAACGCCTGTGACTCCCTTCACGATGGCTCCCTGCGTCAAATACATATATCCTATCGTTTCGCTGGGCCTCATCTTGGTTTTGAGATCCGTCTCCAAACGTAGAAAGGTATCCTATTCATCAGCTATCTCTTGTTCACACTTCTAACCATATACTTGAAGCCCCGCAAAAACCATCCGCCCATCGTCGACATTCCTGTTCGTCGTAATTGATTATCTGAACGTTCCAAACTCACTTGAAGCAGGCTTCGGAAATATTCAACAATCCTCGTAAAGCGTACGAGAAAGCTCTCAGGGGACATGGTCCGGTCATTGCTGTTCAGCGCAAAGGATTCGTACGTACTCCTCAAACTTCCGAAGATTTTGCCCAACTCCATCCTTCCCAGCTTGAATTCGTCGTGGACGAGTCGTTGATCCAGACAGTCTTGACCTCTGATCAATCCTTTAGTTTTGAAGAAGCGATGGCCAAGGTTCATTATATCCTCGCGACTCTTCGAATATTATACTGACGACTCGAGCAGATTCTCAACTTACGGCCGTTTGTTTCGCTATTCTGGTCGTTCTTCCGTGAGATCGACGATCTGGTCCAAAATGGGATAAATCCGAGGATATCGAACATCCTCGAAAGAAGTACGCTTTTAACTTTCCCTGTCCGCTATTCCCTCTGATTAAACCCGTTCAGTCTGTCCGGTTTTTGTTCGTAGTGCTCAAAAGTCTCGTCGGCATGGGACGGTTGATATGTTCGAACATGCCCACACAAGTATCGCCGAGGCGATGATTATTCTCATCTTCGGAGAAGTACGTCGCGCGTATCTTCCTGCGAGATTTCCGTATACAGAGATGGATGCTACAGGGTTATGTCAACGAAAAGAATATCCAGGTGGTGACAGATGTCGCTACAGATATTGCGGGCTTGACTGGAAGTGAGCATCCCCCATTATTGTAATCCGCAATCGGTTGATGACACTGCCAGTGTACCAAAATAGTTCAGCTTTCGGCCGACGGTTTCCAACCATCTGGTCTATCTTCACATGGGTGAAGGTTATTTGTACATCCATTCTCGCCTTTTTCCGCGTCATTGGGCCGCAAGTGTGGAGACATGTTCGTTCCAGAAGATGGATCGCGACAGAAGAAGAAAAGCCAACCAATGTGTTGGAATATTTGTCTTACAAGCACGCAAGAAATGGAGCCGTCGGTGCTACGTCCTTCCTCTGGATTATGTCCCTGTTACTTGGGTAATACAAATTTCACAACTACACTGCTGGTCGACCTTCTAACCCACTGGTCGGAACAGAATCATATTCGCATCGGTCCATCAAACGTTAGTGGACTTGCTTTTCAACGTTCACCCTAGTTGAAAAGTCCTTCCCAGGGCTTCTGTCGTTGTATGGGTTGTCTTCGAGCTTTCGATGCGCCCAGAATATTTGAAGCCGCTACGAGAAGAGGTTTACAGCAACGTGGATCCAGTTACAAACGATCTCGATCCTTCAAATATCGGAGAGGCAATTCAGAAAGCTATTTGGTTGGATTCATTCATCCGGGAGGTTCTGCGGACGAAGGGCGATACTCTCAGCACATGTCGTTTGACAACGGCCGACATTCCTCTCGGTGGATATACCATACCCAAAGGGCAAGCTCCCGAACCATTACTTCTTTTGACTGCCTCTAAAGAACTTATGTTCCAGCCATCTTGTTTTTCCCCTCGCGACACTTGTGCATCTAAATCCGGCACATCATTCCGACCCTTCTGTCTTCCGGCCTGAACGTTGGCACGGAGCCAATGCGCGCCCGGCGGTCATGAGCAGTGTATCATACATCCCGTTCGGCTTGGGACGATGGGCATGTCCGGGCAGAGTACTGGCAATCTCTGGTTTGTCTTCCCTCATCTCTCCCCGTCCTGTGCTCATCGCGCGTAAATATGACACAGAGATCAAGATGATTGTCTGGTCCATCATAGTGAAAGCCACGCCTCGTCTGGAGGGGAACAAGTACCAGATTGTAGACCCTCTCAACATAACCTCGGTTCCTCCGGAGGGCCGGCTGATTCTGGAGTCATTTTCTTTTCCGTGAACCACGGGTTTGGTTGAAATTCAACCGCCGTCCTCATGTCAGCCTTTTCTTTGCCTTTCCTCTAATTCTATTCAACTCAGCATACTGTATAATTTCGTCTTTGAGGTAGCCGTAGGTAGGTAGGTATATTATTTGTCTCACAGCTCACAGTGTTCATTTATATTACACTTTTGTTACACTTTTCTCCCCCTTCTCACGTGCACGGTTCAACCATCATTTTTTCGTTGGTGGCTGTGCCCCTCTTCCTGTCCGAGCTTCGGTATCAGGTTGCACGGACCGCTCGCTATCCCGCCGACTCATGCAAGCGAGCAGAGAGAATACCTTCATTTTCAGAAACCTCAGAACCCCGCCCTGCCCAACTTCTTCCATCATTTAGAAGATGGGTGAAAATGTGGGTCAGCAGGGACAGATATTGGCGGTCGGCGCCGACCAACGGGCCGACAGCACATCAGCTCTGAAAGAATGGCGCCGTCATTTCTGTCAAGCAGAACCCACCCGCCATGCTTAATCTCATTATTTGCCTCATAGTGCCCATACTCTCTGTACTCTCTGTTTGGGGAGACCTGGTTGCTCCGGATGCCCTGAGCCTCAGTATATCCGCCAATGCAACTCATACGGTGAGAAACACCGCCATTCTGCTCTTAATCCAGCCGGTGATAACTTCTATCTAGATCCCGTCGACTCTCTATGGCTACATGTGGGAGGTGTGTTGAAATCGGTCTTGGGTGCATCGAAATTTACCGTTGGGAAAGGATATCAATCACAGGTAACAAAGAATGGTATGGTATTCGTTGGATACTCAAATGACGGTGACCGTACAGTGGCGATGGCGGTCTTTATGGTATCGTTGACTCTCGCTCATGTTGCGTCCAGCTTCTGAACCCGTGTAGCCGAACTTTTGCAAAACAGGGCATTCCAAGGTGTTATTCCGGGAACACAGAATGCGTATGTGAATTTTGATACAGAAATTTTCCACCACAACGAGCTTTCACAGTCTGACCGCCTGGCAACCTTTTAATGGGGCTCGTTTATCGGTTACGTCGAAGACGTCTGGCGTCTCGGCCTTCTTGCCAAATAGCCTGGAAGTTCGAATTCCAAAGGTTGTTACCGGTTCCATTGGCTTTGAAAATACAGGATATTGGGGTCGGTGTAACTTCATTAGATGTGGATTAAAGCTGAATTCTGGCTTCAGGCATCAAGGTGCAAAATGGCTGGACGTACACAGGCTCCTTTCACGCAAAGACCGCAGCCTTTTCGGGGTCCATTACTGTCTCCTTGAAATCTACTAGGGGCACTATTTTTGCAACGAAATGTCGGTTTTCCGTGGCTAGTGTAGTGTCTCGAACTCTGACGAACTTTACCAGCTGTAACGGGCATCACGAAAGAGTGGAAAAAGTTCACATTTGAGTTCCAACCATCTGTCTCGGCGGACACCGACGAGAACGTATTCAATGTTGTTGTCGACGGAAAGGCTGCTGCGGGCCAAACCATTTATTTTGGCATGTTCTCGCTTTTCCCGCCCACGTTCAGAGGACGAGAAAATGGAATGAGAATCGATTTGGCCGAAGCACTAGCAGCCACCCAACCTTCTGTCTGGCGGTCTGTGTTTCCTTCCAAATTCATCTTGTCTAGCCTCTCACGTTTTCGCAGTTTTCCCGGAGGAAACAATCTTGAGGGTGCCAGTTTTGAAACCCGCTGGAAATGGAACGAAACCCTTGGCCCGTATGTTTTCTGTATCCTCTGATTGAATTCTAATTTTGTTCAAATATCTCTCTGCCAGACTAGAAGACAGACCAGGACGCGTGGGAGATTGGGGTGTGCAGTATCATAAATCATAATATCTTGTGGCTTGGACTTATAACTGTATACGTATACAGGGTATCCGAATACAGACGGACTTGTAAGCTCGCAATTTTCCTCTCTGAAGCTCCCACGATTCAATAGGGTTTCTAGGGCCTCCTGGAATATCTGAACTGGGCTGAAGATCTGGGTGCTGTACAACCTTCAGTTCTCCTGACATGCTGAGTTTCATTTTGACTTTGACAGGAACCCATTTTAGGTCAGTCACCATCCGTTGAGCATACACTGTCGAGTTGACATGAGTGCCGCGTCAATATATAGGCGTATGGGATGGAATATCCATTGCCAACTATTCCGATCTCTCCACATGGCCGGTTGTTCTGGAAGCAGATCTGCAGCCGTACATCGATGATGTCCTCAATGAAATAGAGTTCATTGTTGGAGACGCAAAGACTACAGAAGGAGGAAAGCATCGGGCCAGTCTAGGACGAACTGAGCCATATCTTCTCAAGTTTATCGAAATGTGAGCACAGTGTGTCTATACCCAAATACTGGCTGATTTTTCTTTTTTCTTTCAGCGGCAATGAAGATCAGGTTTGTGCTTTTTCGTCGGTACTGTAACCGGATGTTGAATCTTGAATTCAAGTTCCAACCAGAATCGTAAGTCACGTCTATGATGAGAATTCTTAACTCATGACCCGGAAAGATATGCTGCTTACCGTTGGAATGCGTTTGTTTCTGCCATAGGCGCCAAGTATCCCGACTTCGACTTCATTGCTACCAGCCTGCCTTCAACAGCATTGAAGCCAGCATATAAAAGAAGTAAGTACTTTGCTGCCCATGGAGTGACTGGCTCTCGCTCACGTACCCGCTCTCAGTCGACTTCCACATGTACAATTCCCCATCTTGGTATGTTTTCGCTTGTATCTAAATGAGCTTCGTTTCTCATCCTTGCTAACCAACAGGTTCACGACTAACTCTTTCATGTTTGACGATTATCCGCGTAATGGGACAAAATTTTTTATAGGCGAATATGCCGTTACCTCCACTAACGACACGAGCGCTTTGGGGGATATTCCGAGCGGCCGTCTGCCTTATCCTACCCTCCAAGGAGCAGCTGCCGAAGCTGCATTCATGACCGGCATGGAGCGAAATAGCGATGTCGTATTCGCTTCCGCGTGTCAGTACTGCGGTCGTTGTTCTTGCTGAATTGATGCTGACCCGTCTGCCTAAATTCTCCCTTGACAGATGCGCCCAGGTAAAAATATTATCCAGTGCGGTGAGTGCGCCTTTGACTGATATCTGTCACAGCTTCCAGCATATCAGAAACTACCAGTGGACTCCCGATATCCTCACGTATGACGCGAGCCGTCTGGTGAAATCAACCTCTTATTATGTCCAACAAGTAGTAACATCATCATTGTTCCTTATTTTTGTTTAACATACTTCCAGATGTTCAGCATGAACAGAGGGACCCATATACTATCAACCACGCCTTCGCCGAGTAACGAAACAGTTCCCCTCTTTTGGGTCGCAAGTTATAATAATGACACAAATGTGGTTTTCCTCAAGGTCAGCGCGACTCCGTTGCTTGTTGCTTGTTGCAATATTCCCAATGTCATGCTCATGATTAATATTCATAGGTTTCCAATACTGGCCCATCGGACCTGGTAGCGAACATCTTCCTGGACTTCTCCATCGCCGGCTTCGGAACTGCTACGTCTATCAGTTCACCGGTGTTGAGCCCAATCTCAGGCGTGTTCAACATATCCAACACCCTCGAAGATCCCGAACTTATCATTCCGGTTGCCACAAGTTTTGCGATCCCGCTCTCCGATAGGTTTGATTACACTTTCCCTGCTACCAGCGTCACAATCGTCGCTCTGCAAACCAAGACTGCCCTCGAAATTCAAGTGGAAGGTTTTTTTAGTTAACCCGTCATGGCCCATGCGTGTCGTCGCGCCATTGAATACATTGATTTTATTAAACCTTGTATTTACCCGAAATATCCATTGCTTGTCAGACAGTATATGGATCCCGGCGCAGTTCGTGTGACGTATATCGGAGCTTTACTAGTTGCTGTGCTATAACCGAAGTTTTCTACGATTTGTATCCTAGGTGGGTATCCTTCGTTGGCACATACATGCCACGCTCTGATGTCATGCAGCTGACAAAAAGAAAACAAGGCCGTGTTATGAATCTGGTGAACTTGAACTCCGTGAGGTGTTTGAGCTTTACGGGGATTAAACCGCCTTTATCAGACGAATATCACAGGGGCCGCAGCCGAGTATAACCTTGGTAACACCCATTATGTGCGACTTGGTGTAAATCTTGGTCAATGTGGAGATTCCCCCGTGGTCACGCGGAGTGAACCAGGATATGGTTACTGGCGGAGTAAGCTGTAGGTTTCCGAGAGTGCCTTTGGCGCGAAAATAAATAGTTATAGGACGGATTCATGGGAAGGAGAATCCTGATGACCGCCATGTTACTCACCTCCACGCTTCTTGCACTCCTCTGCACGACCGCCTCCGCGGTTGTACTACCCCGCGCCGGTGACGTGCACCTGGCAGTAAGTCCTCAGTGTGGCAATCTTTCCGGCGGCATCCCAGCCGATGTCAATGTTGGACTTGGTTCGTTGAGTTCTTACAAAACCATCATTGCATTTGGAGGTATTATATTCACCACAGCCGTTTTGTAGCACTGATCGACTCACTTATGCATTCCAGACTCGTATACCGGTGGCGGAGCGACCAATGGGCCCACCTGGGTGGAGAATCTCGCCAGTTCTGTAGGTGCCAAGTTGATCAATTACGGGGTAAGTTGAAAAATCGTGAAGATGACTCGGGCGAATCAAACGGTGCTGACAGCTTTCCCGCAGTGCTGTGGTGGATAAAAATCAATGGCCTCACGCGGCCTCGGTTCAAGCGGCTTCATCGGTAGATTTCATGGATCAAGGTAGTCGCCTCTTCAAGTCGCCGACGCGGGGACGCCGATTGACGAGAACTTAGCCAATGATTTCATGACGACCCAAGAGCTTGACCCCGCGACGACCCTCTATATCGTTTTCTTCGGAATTGGGTGAGCCCAAAGACAGCGAGCAATTGAATCGAAGAGTAATCGAACTCCAGGGACTACGCAGAAGCGGTTGGTAAGTCCAGGGTTTCGCTCCGACGATGGCGCAGGCTCACGCAACGCACAGCGACTGGTGAAACAGACATGTCCAATATTGCCGGTGTGCTCGTGTTTACCGTGATGGGATTGACCTCTTCGTCGAATTTCGCGAAGAATATCCTCGTAAGAATCAACCCACTGCCTGTTCAACTTGATGTGCATTCTAGTCCTCATCACTTGCCTATGTAGGTCGTTGATAATTACGGGCTGGGGAAAACAACTTCTGCAGGAGACACGTTCTAGTCTCGGAAAAGCCCATACTCTCATGACATCCCAATTTGGGAACCCTGTCATGAGAGTCTGGGTCTATCTCAGGATAATAGCCGTACCAATTGCGCTATCAAAATTTGATGCGTATTTCCCACGGTCTTCTCAGCTGTGTTCGGGTCCCCGTTGGCTGCTTCTGCCAAATTCTAGGGAGAATAGACTTACTTACACAATAAGAATGCATTTTTCCACTGCCCATAATTATTCCAAGCGATCACTCTCAATACATGCAATTTCGGCGGGTTTCGTTGCTGTGGCAGTGTCGCCGGTAACTAAAAAACGCCGCATCCTTGAGTTTGCCCTCAAAGAAGCCGTTTTGCATCAGGCCAGAGGTGCAGAACAGATTTTGGCTGCATAAAATTGACTCTTCTTGAAGGTTTGGGCCAAAGAGTGGTACAAGAGGCACGTCGGAGCAAGTCAAGCCCGTGGGAAATACACATCAAATTTTGATAGCGCAATGGTACGGCTATTATCCTGAGATAGACCCAGACTCTCATGACAGGGTTCCCAAATTGGGATGTCATGAGAGTATGGGCTTTTCCGAGACTAGACACGTTCAAGAAATATGTGTTCGCCTCTCTAGGAACAGGCCACAGTCAAGACGGCTGGAATGTCGGTTTTGCATCCTTCAACAATATCTGGAATGGTCAAGTTTCGAAATCAGATGCAAGAGCAAGGAAGCTGAATGACCTTATTTCAAGGGGTCCTCTACGGCAGTCCTGGCTACGCAGCATTCGGTTACACCGATCCAGGCATATGTGTCGACGGAAACCAGACTTGCTCCGATCCAGGTAAGCAATTCGAAAAGATGTTTGTATTGAAGCTCGAGCTGATAAAATATAGCCCACATGTTTTACTGGGCACCCGGGTAAGCCATTCGACGACAAATGTTTGTTCAGAGTCAGCTAAAAAAACATACAGAAACCCTTCGGCCACTACCCACTCGATCATGGCCACTTACGTGGAGGAAGTACTGACGCAATGCCAGTCCTCGACGTGAGGTACAAACCCGGTTGGCATTCTGTATCAATAGCTCGTTCGTTATTCACGAGTAAATAAATACTGCTTCAAATACACACTCAGGCTGGGATGATTCCGTTTGTCCTACAAGTTTGGTCACCGGTCAACGCTTTTTTGAAGCCGCCTTGGACCAAAGAACCACAAACGAGGGTCGAGTTCGAGTTTGAGGCCGCGCTGTTGCTGTTGCTTCCTAGTATGTAGAGAGTGCTGGTGGAGACGTTCCCCGAAACGTGCTTGTTTGACCACCGGCCGGCCGATATGTTCGGATCACGCCGGCTTGAACCGGTTAACCCGGTTCGGATGAAGTCGGCTGACCCTTATTTTTTAAGTTGCTTCCGGCTTGCTGTTCAAGTCTTCCTTGCTATCGATATCGAATTTCGGGAACCTCCAACTATTGCACGAAATGAAGTAACCAATTCAAGAACCTTCATGAGGGATTTCAACACGCAGCTGCCATCTCTAGCCAAGGTGAAGAAGTTCAAATCAATTCCTGACTCCACTCCATCCTGAATCTTTCCAGAGACCAAGCTGTTCGCAGTGTCCGAGACGAGCGTGATCTGAGTTGACACTGCTGCGAAATCGTCGGCGGCAGCCGCTTGCTCAGCGGCGTCAAGCGCGTCGATGGCCTTGTCAAGCGATGTCTTCCGCATTCTCACGGAATCTTAAGAGAGTGAAAGAGTCAAATTACAGGGTAAAAAAGTCACAAGGAGACGCACGGGTCGTTGAAGGGGAAGTTCACGGCCACGATCTCGCCAGCGACCTCTTTTAACTCAGTGATGTTGTCGGAGATCAACATCTTGTCGCAGACCGCAAGAGCCTTCATCGTAGCGGCGACCACGGGCTTGGTAACGGCCGGTGCGGGAGTCTCATCGACACCACCCGAGGTAGCAGATGCAGCTGCGACCGGCGCTGTTTGTCGGATAGACCAGATAGCTCCAAGTCAATACCCGACTCCAGGCCATCCTGAACCTTCCCTGCGAGCAGCGAATCGCAAGTATCCGATACGAACTAAATCTTGCTTGCAGCGGTAGCGAAGTCACCCACTGCAGCGGCTGTGTTGGCGTCGGCGAGGGCGGCAACCACCTTGTCAAAGGTGGCGATATCCTCAGCATTTTGGCGGAAACTTTGGATGGGTGTGAGTGGACAGATCAATTTGTTCGGGTTGAACTTACAGGTCGTTGGCGACGAATTGAACGCGAGGATCCCATTGGCGACGCCCTACATGTCGTTGATGTTGCTAATGACAAGAGCTGTGTCACAGGTTGCCGCGGGTCCAGGGTCTGCTGCGGCAACAGTCTTCGTGAGGCTCAAACAATTTGTGCGGCAGTGGTGCCTTCTTTGAAGTTGATTTTCATCTTCTCGGCCGGAATGGGAACTGTGAAAGAAAGTTGATTCCAAGTTGAAAGCCGAATACTGACGGGATGATTGGAATCTCACCTGCCGATACGCTACATGCAACCAACGCGGAGAAAAGAAAGGTAGCTTTGTTGAACATGGTGGCGAAAATGATAAAGTGGCTGGCAAAGAAAGAAAAAACAGGTGACGGAGGAGTGGAAAAGAAAGTCGCTAGCGGGGAAATGGGAAAGACACCAGGTAGAGAAACAAGATGTGGCTAGCTCGCTTTTATGGTCACTCGTGGACCTTCTTTGATCTGAAAAGGCGACCATCGCCAGTCTTCACCAGCGTCGAACATTCCTCACGCTTGGCACTGACAAATTTGCATCACGAATGGTAACGAGGTTGACTGCGCAGGTTCTCAGAGAACTGCCAGATAGGCTCTGATACTCTCTCGGTGTTGCTCATATACTCGCAGAGATTGACTGACCCTACGGCGGTAATATGTTGCCCACTGAGGTTCCACAATATTTTAGCTGAATATTTCCTTAATTTTGCACACGCTAAAAAGTAACGCAGATCAATGCGATACAGTGCTTCCAAGATGGCGTATGATTCTTTCGAATCCCAAGTGGCAGTAAGAGGTTGTATTCGATGCATAGCTTCTCAGGGTGAGAACTACTGACCAGCTTGTACCGAGGCACCGGGTGCACAGTTTGAAAATGCACTTCTGAGAATTGGACTCGATCCTTTGATTTTTGAACCCACAACTTTTTCACCATCTTGGACCCGCCGATGTTCGTGGAGGTTCCGCCTTGGTTCCGCCTGCATTTCGGTTGCGACAAAATCGCCAAGGGATTTGTGAGGCGTAGTCAACGTGAGTTGTTGAGTTTCTCGCAACCACACGCATGCATCGATGTGTCCGGATGGTACGTTCAAACTGACTACTCCTAACAGCTCTGGACTCCCCAATGGGCTCGGATTTCTCTCCTGGTCCTGTAGCTCCCGGCCTCGGAGTTTTATGGGCTTGATAGATTTACTTCCCACCTATGGCTCTGTGAAATTTCTAAGAGATTCGTGCTGGAAGAATCACTTGCCGGAGCATCAGCATTTGTGATTTAAACAAAGCTACTCCCAAGCATCCTCAGAAAAAATTGGCGGCTATATCCTGAACCTTGAACAAAGCATTTGCCAGTTTAAAGTATTTTTGCGGGCGGTGGTCGTCGTAACAGCTGGACTGGACAAGAGGGCGGACGCCGCGAATAGCACACGAACACTTCGTTAGTTGAGCTTAGGGAACGGCAAACTTGATCCGAACGATGAAGCACTGCGATATGGCTGATCTCGGCAGATTGCAACATTGATCCGAAGTTTTTGAACCTCCTATTTAAGTAGAGAATGAGAGTTGAAACGGCACGATACGCTTGCTATACGGGGCGCTCAAACAGCACTTTGTACCGCTTAAAAGAAATCTCGTCGTACGGCGAGCGTATAGTCGGTCGGAGAGATACTCGCAGCAATTCAATTCATAACCTGGCCGAAGCGCAAGGAATTTGGCCAATTACATGGTCTCTCATTGAATTGGAAAAGCGCCTCAAATCCATTTATCGAAATGCGTTTATCGAGACGGGGCAAACAAGAAGAGGCACACATATACGTACATTCTAGATCCGAAAGAAAACGATTCTAGGCAAAGCTTTAAAGCTGTTTGCTGTAACTTAGCCTCAGCCTGTAAGGATCACCATTCGCTGTCCTCCTGAACGATTGCGTCCCATGCGACTGCACCTGTCTGCCAATCTCTCGCAGGCAACGCCTCAAAATCAGTAAAGTTCCCCAACGTCGCGTATCCCTGCATTCGGTGTTATTCAACAAGGTTTGAAACACAACAATGGCGTCTCACCTGAAGCCACTCCGTGTTAGCGTAATACACGAAGACTTCGCGATTTCTGCACATCATGAAACCCAATCAACGCAAAGTACGGAGGAGGATTAATTGCGGCAGAACGCACTCAACCGGCCACGTGTCGACGAACCGACCCCCGTTCTCGAGCGACTCGTTGTTCAGCCACGCGACGTATTGGCGGAACAGTGCTGCCGGCGATCAATCAGTTCGGGCGATGTGCGTAGTCTAGTGCACCAACGCACCCTCCGACGGCTGCGACGCGAAGAAGCCGCCAAATTTGTACTTTCCGCGGTGATAGTCTTCTTGCATCTGTTGTTCTGTCGGCAGGTGCGCGGTGCCTTCCCAGACCTTGGCGAACGCGTAGGACTGATACTTCCCGATCGTCCACGAACGAACTGGTTGGAATGATCAGCGGCGCATGCACAGCTGGGAGTAAAGCTAACCGTTGGTGTACGCCAAGGTAGGATCCGGTATCCAGTGCCCCGTCCAGTGAAGGTTTGCTGGCTGCCCATCAGAGGTACTTTTTGCCCATATCAGCGGAGAGTGTGGTGTTAGAGAATGCAACTCACGAGTTGCCGTGAAGAAATGTCTTGGAGCGAACATATCCGGTTGCGAGGATGATCTTCTCATGTTAAGATGTGGTCCCAAAGGAAAATTACCGCATACATACCTCGTCGACGCCCCGAAGCGCGGTCCCATTTATCAGATGGATGACGCCGTCCTTAATCCCTTTATCGTGTGCGACAAGTGGGTCGAAGCGGGCGATCTCGGGGACGAATTCCGTGGTGTTCGGAAAACGAAGCAGGCTGCGGATCTGGAATGCGTGCAGATTCTCGTGCGGCTGAGGGAGGCATCAACGACTGGGATGAGAAGAATTGTGCGGGTTCTGACCCTAATGCTGGCAATTATCCTTCCCGCGTAGGGCGCAAGGTCGCGCGCAATTTCGGACGCAGATACCGACGCCCCCACGATGAGGACAGTCTTCCGGTATCGAACATTGGTGAAATGCAAACATGAGAGGAGGAAGGAAAGACCTTGTTCTGGTAGCGCTCTGGCCGGCGATATGATTGCGAATGGTAGATCCTGTGGTGGCCCGCGTCCGACGCCTTGCTCCAATCTACTATTCCCACGATATCGGGGACGTGGGGAGAAACATAGGGACCCGTCGCAACAACGACGGCGTCAAACTCCTCCGTCCACCATTGCACTTTGATCTTTCCACTCTCTGGTAGGCGCTCAAGGCGACGGAGCGTGAGTTGCCAGGTCTGTGCAGCGTCCAACTTCTCCAGTTTCTCCACGCGCGTCGAGTACGATGTTACGGACGGGGCGGAAGCGCGCGTGGGGTAGTCGTTAGCGTTGAGATTGTGGATTGATGCGTAGGCGCGGACGTGGCGTTGAATGTCGTGGTTGGAGAGGATCCACGGCTAAAGTATTAAACGTCATTATATCCTGGTCAATGAAAGAAACTGAATGGCGAATACCGTGTCAGCTGCATACGGGACGTCAGGCAGACCGGTGATAACCTGAAAGAAATATTCAAGGATGAATGAGCAGTGTAGACAAGTTTCCTACCGCTGGTGAATTGGTATGGAGATTGTCCCACACAGGTCGAGGGTGCCAGTGCTCCTTCCATCTGTCTTCCAGACTCACCCCCTCTTCGCCCTCCACATAGTAGCGTGTCGCCGGTAAAGTTGCGGGAATGTAAGCAGAATCGTCGAGCTTGTCGCTGCAGATATTGATGAGATTTGGTTGGGCAAGACGAAAGCCAAGACGCACGGATAAGCCTCGCGAACGGGCGTTTCATCCGTGTAGAACCAGTTTCCTCCGGGGGCGGGCGCTCGATCAAATAGCCGGACTGTGAAGTTGTGGGACACTAGTTTGGCTGCGGCTTGAAGTCCCGCGGGCCCTGCACCGATGACGGCAACGCGCTGGATGGGGTGGTGGAACACCGTCCGTTGAGGGCCCGTTGGGAAAGAAGTGGCCAGCGGTACTTGCTGTGCCGTAGCTGATAGAACATGAACCAGGAGTAGAAGGCGGTTAAACGTGTTAGTAGCCATTTAGGTGGTAGCCCATTCCACCCCGCTGATTATATGGTGCAGTTCAAGCCAACATCGCACCAAAACGGCGTCAGAGCACGCGATACGAGCGGCTTGCACTGCGAATCAAGAGATAACATACCTTCCCGTAAGAATAACCTATCAATCGCCGAAGCTGACTGAGGAAATGATCTTCCTCGGAACCTGTCGAGAACATGGTGGGTTCAGGTTTGAACCGTTTGCTGTTGACGTTTGTATGCTTCCGGGAGCAGCCGGACCAACACGTGACCCAGCGCGTCGCGTCGCGTCTCGTCGCGTCCAGCCTCGTCTGGCCGAATCAGTCATTTCTTCGGCGTCGAGCCATCGAGGCACAAACGAGAGTCGGGCAATAACGAAGGCTGGGATGAGTAGAAACTCAATTGTGATCGAATATCCGTCTAAAGGTTTATTGCAGATTGGCTGCAACATCTTTTGAATTTCCAGTCTGATAAATACAGACTTCTCGTTTTCTTTCCGAGGGTTCTCCTCTTTCACCTTTCGTTCCTGTGGGCCCAACAAAAAGAGAAAGGGTTTGTGGCATAATGACCTTTTGATCAGATGCTTCCTCCGTCACGGTTCCTGCGCTTGGGCCACACCACGTGCCAGTGGTTAGCCGTATTTATATTGGCTTGCCCCACCTCACAATCGCCACTCACCCTCTTCCACCAGACTCCGCAATGACAGACACCTCTAATTTTCTAGCAAATCATCCTCCTGCCAGTGAGTCCTTTACCCTTCAACGCTCCCAGTCAAAGATTCAATGATTGTGCTAATTCACACCTATTTCCAAGTCAAAGTAGGTGGCCGGCGCCTCTCCGTTTCGAAGCATAGACCCCACCCGGCGCCGTAAGTTAACTTACCGGAGAAATGCATGAATTCGGTGCTCAGTTTCCCCCACAGTGAACAAGCTCCGGCTGCGGCTCCAGCGCCTGTTGAAGAGCCCGCCGTAGACTACCCACGCCCTGCTGCCCCTGTCGCTGGGGAAGAGGCTGCACATGTGCCTCCGCCGCAGCACAACGAGGAGGATCCCCAGAAGAAAGACAAGAAACACGAGAGCGAGCGGAAGCTTTTAGAGCTTGCGCAACGCAAAGCCGAGATGACGCGCCCGACGAGAGACCTAAAGAATACGGGGAAAGGTTTCGGGGGCGCTGGAAGGATCGCGCAGCCGATGAAAGCCATGCGCGTTTGAATTCATTCATCCTGTGCGGTCGCCACATTTAAACGAAGCGAACTAAGAGCGGTGTAGGATAGGGTTAACATTGAATACCTGGATTGATGTAATAGTATATATAGCGGACAACAACCTTCTGAATTCTGGAGTGACTAGAGAGTACTGAAACAAATTTCGAGTGCTCCGGTCTACGAGCAAGCTAGATTTGAGACTAAGTATCACCTTCGAGCACGATGAGCGTCGAGGATATATACAACCTGAACCAGACTTACTTTTACTTAGTACAGTAGCGCCCAGAATTGGGACGACAGATGTTTGTACCGTTAAGCAAGCTGATTTTTTCCTTCTTTTTCGACTCTTTAAAAGCTTCACAGCCGCCGACTCACTCGAAGTTACAAGTTGACTCAAAGTTGACTTCATGTTGGCTTTTCCAAACTGCCATTCGCTTATCGGTCCGAAGTCCGAGGTCGCGGCCCGGCTAAGCGAGCTGGATCAATTTCTTTCTTCCCTCTTTCACCAGCACTGACCGGGCTATTTCCATCCTCGCCTCGGTTTGCCCATGCGTCGCAGAGTGGCCTACTACTATGACCGTATGAAAACACTATTTTCTTGCATCATTGTCTCATCTGCAAGCCCAGCCGATGTCGGAGCATACACCTTTGGTTATAACCAGTATCTCAAACCACACCGCGTCAAAATGACACACGACCTCATTGCGGCATACGGAATGCTTGACAAGATGCACGTACTGGTGTGTTCTGTTCTCGTTTTCGAGAGAACTGAATGTTCAATCGATTCAGAAACCGGCGCGGTCGTCTGCAGAGACGATGACTTCATTCCACACGGACGAATACGTCCAATTTCTGAGTAGAGTAACGCCGGAGACCGCCGGAAAGCTGAGCTTCAACGGCACTAGATGTGCGTCTCCAGTTTTCATTTGACGCGATTAGTTTCACCTTTGTCCCAGTCCTCGTTGGAGATGACAATCCCCCGTTCGAGGGTGTCTTTGAATTCAGCTCCATCTCTGCCGGCGGATCCATTGGTACGTGATTCAGTCATCCAATAATGTACCTTCCAACCTCTATCCGCAAGCCGCCGCTCAGAGAATAAATGCTGGCGCCGCTGACATTGCCATCAACTGGGCAGGCGGTCTACATCATGCAAAGAAGAGCGAGGCCTCCGGATTCTGCTACATCAACGACATTGTCCTAGGTATCCTCGAACTTCTGCGCGACGTTCCCCGCGTCCTCTACATCGACATTGACTGCCACCACGGCGACGGCGTCGAAGAGGCGTTCTACACCACCGATCGTGTCATGACATGCAGCTTCCACAAGTATGGCGCATATTTTCCCGGAACTGGCACCCAGGAGGACAAGGGGCGCGGCGCAGGCAAAGGTTACGCCGTGAACATTCCGCTCAAGGACGGCATTACCGACGACGCGTTTAGCAGCGTGTTCGAGCCCGTGATCGCCAAAATTCTCGAGGTGTACCGCCCGTCGGCGGTCGTACTGCAGTGTGGCGCCGACTCTCTCGCAGGCGACAAACTCGGATGCTTCAACCTCACGATGCACGGCCACGCACGCTGCGTGCAGTTCCTACGCCGGCAGAACGTCCCGCTCGTACTGCTAGGCGGTGGCGGGTACACTGTCAAAAATGTCGCCCGTGCGTGGACTTATGAGACCGCTTGTGCGTTAGGAATTGAGGACACCATCGACCCCCTCCTACCCTTCACTGAGTACTTCGACTGGTTTGGCCCGCGGTACCGGTTAGAAGTCGTGTCAAGCAACATGGATGATCTCAACGTTAAAGATGGGTCTCTCGATTTTGTTCGGTGGGTGGCCTTTGTGCACCCTTTCCTTGTCTGATTTTCCCCTTCGGAAGACAAAAGGCCCTGAAACAGTTATCAGAGTTGAATTTTGCTCCATCTGTCGGGATGCACGACGTTCCGCGTGAATCCATCGGGACACATCTCCGTCGCGGCCAGGACCGTGGGGAGGTGCGGGATGATCTCGATGTACGGCTTGCGCGTGAGCTCTTCTGCATTTTGTGGTACGAAAGGGAGACTCATTTCCAGCAGAGCATATGCGATACGTCAGTCGACTGCCGGGATCAGAGTCCGAATCAGATGCTGAATCGGATACTGAGTCCTCGGACAGCGAAAATGCGCGCCGTCTGCGTCCGCGAGCGACAAAGCGGCTCATGAGCATTGTCACGAACCAGTATCTGGATCCGCAGTTGTCCGCGACTGCGAAACGTGGCTTTTTCCGCACAGGTATTGACATGGAGGAGTTTTTCCGGGTTGCGATGAAGAGAGAAGATGTACTTGGTGGTTCGGATGCACAGATGCTCCCCATTTAACCGAGTTGTAAATATATGTACTGTACATAATGTATTTATCATAATTTTCTTGCCAAAATCACCAGGAGACAGCCGTGGTTCAACATTTGCTTTTCGTGTTGACCTTAGACTGTGGTATTCCTCTTTCAGTGGAAAATACCACTTCACATGATAGTAGTCTAGGTAGCTGAAACCCTCCAGGTGCTCGCAGTAACAGCTAATGTGCGAAACTTGCGCAACGACAATCAACTAAAAATTCAGCGGACCAGTGGAGAGGGTTCAGGGATATTGCCGCACTGCATGGAAGACAGACAGGTTGTGCGTCCAAGTACCACTGCGTCGCCGGTGTGTGCACTGTGCCCGGTATGCGGTTTCGCGTGGAGAAGAGACTAAGTTAGAACTGGAAGTTGAAGTTGAAGACTGGAACACAACGGACGATGCCCTTTATCTGCTGTATATTACCCGCTGGATTCACTGGGGGCAAAATCCAGGGCACCTGGCTACCAGGTGCCTCCGAGGCATGTGGTCGGCAGGTGCAATGGAACCAGTTTGCACAAAGGAAATAAAGGAATTCTCACCTTTGTTTCCTTTGTGCCAAAACACCCATCACAATCTTTGATGTACATGCGTCGGAGGCACCTGAAATCCAGGTGCCCCGGCCTTTGCCCCCAGTGATTGGGAGTACGTTAAGTTGAACGCCCCTGTAGATCTTTCGGTCCTACTCAAGTCCTACGAGAGAGGGAAAGACGTACTATGAGGCGGTGAGAGCGGACTCAAGATTTGTCGAACTTTTGATAAATCGATTACAGGCGGCCGGACCGGGCCGGTCATTTCCAAATCGACGCTGAGCCGCAAGCAGAAAGAAAAAAAAATCGCACGGCCAAATTCCAGGGATTCTTTCCAGACTGCTTCTCGCTGAGCTGAAAAGTTGGACGTAGTAGAATGTGACTCGCCGAACCACTTCAAACTCGGTCTCAACGACACCTCAGCTTCAAGTTGAGACTGTTGGTTTACCCAAGTCGAACTTCGAGCGTGGAATTGCGCAATGCCACTTTACATGCCAGCTTGCCACCAAGGGATTTCACACAGTGCCTGATGTACATTTGTACACAGAGTTTCACCGAAGGCGACTCATTTCAAGCTCCTAAACATGTCGCACCAAGAAATTCAACCTCACTCGGCCACTTGCGATAGTTCAAAACATCAAGATAAATCGAGGTCGTACCTTGAAATAGCGCCGTCAGGAGTTCTTCATTTATGCAGAATCTGGGATAGCACTCACGTCGTGGTGACGTTCTTTTGGTGAAGGTCTGAGATCACCAAGGGTATCCCCAGTTTGCCATTAATAGTCAGAGCCCTGGGGATTTCATGAGACAGGTTACGTCCCTTGCGAAATAGCCGACTTGCCTGAGGTGCACGTCGACGTCGAGGAGGTCCAAGAACCCAAGAGGAATGATGTCAAGAGAAGCAATGGCACCCTGGGTCAAGTTCACGTTGGGGACGACTCCGGAGTTGGCCTTGCCCAAGGGAGGAACCACGACGGGGGTGTCGAAGGTGTGGTCAAATGTGGCATAGACGGTGTTGTTGATGCCGGCGGTGCTGCTCACACGGTCGATGGTAAGTTCGAAGATGAGCGGGTTCTGAGCTGGGAAGGAGGTTCAAAATGCAGTGCGCCGCCAGCGGCCGGATCTGTAGCTACCTTGGAAGTTGATGCTGAATAGTAGAGACAAATTTAGAAATGCCGTTGAGATGACCAAAAAGTAAAAGAGGCTCACGAAAGGAGGTTAGTGACCAAGGTCTCGAGCTATCATCATAGCCGGTTCACGTCAGTCAACCATCTCGCGCGGAAACACCTTACCGTAATGGTGGCATTGATTCGGGTGACCAAGCCGATCCCCAACGCGTTAATGATTTCACCAAGGAGGTCTCGGTTCTCAAGGGCGCTAGGAGCAGGCGCAGCACTGACGAACAGAGCAGCCAAGAGACCGAAGACGAGAGATGAGAGGCGAGCCATGATTTCAACTGTCGAGGGGAGCGCGAAAAGGCCACACCGCCAGAGGGATCTTCGTTGCAGCTTATAAGGCGACCAAGCGAGTCATCAAGGCACGATTCGCAGCTGTTCGCAGAAGATGGAAGTGAACAGCACATAGCCGAGCCATGCGTACCCCAGATCATATGATGCGGGGCTGACCCCGTTTGCTCCCGTTTGTCGGCGGAAGCCTAGGGAAGCCTGCAGACTCGGAAGACCGCAAGAACAGGCAAGAACGTTGCTGCGAAGCCTGCGTAGCAGGTGAAATTCACGGTTCTTCGTTACCCGGAACATATTGAGAATGGATGTTGCACAACAAAAAGCTGCAGCGCCTTGCCCTGCGACGAGCACTGTAACTTAATCAAACTCAGAGCTCTCGTGACCGTTTGAGCGGTGATGCGCGCGGATCCTGAATTCACCATTGACAATGAGGAGCCGTTCTCAGAAGTCAGAACGGCAAAAGTCCTACTGTGTTCTTCTCCGACTCGAATTGGCCAGACAATCGCTAGAGTTGATTTATGTTGCTAAACATCAGTGCTGTATGGCCTTTGTCCCACAGTCTCATGGTTCAAAATAATTTATCCGATTAGTCGTGACTAGGATGCAAAATATGGAAGAGATACGGAAACGTGTTTATATGTTCTTCATTCCGGATCCTGAACTGTACTGGGCAGACAGAGGGTAGTTCCAGGCATAAGAGTGTCGCATTCGAGTTTCTTGTTCCAAATCTTAAGGTCGTCCAGGGAACAGCCATGTGCTTGCGAAATCTCCCAACAGGAATCGCCTGGCTGTACTAGATAGTTTGTGCTTCCTGCGGGGCATGCCGCCTTGGGCGGAGCCAATCCAGGGGACAGAATCAGGCGCCAGACAAGGAGGAGTACGACACCGATTAGGAGGAAGAAAGGGAAGAGTGTCCGGTAAGCGCTGGCATTAGAGCTGAATTGACGATGACTTCCATTCTGTGGACGCTGAGTTTTGCGGGAATTCAAAGAAAAAGAACGAACCGTGTCGGTGGCGAGTGCCTGATATCCGTCTGAGCGCCTAGGAGCTGCTTCAATGTCTTCCTCTTGTGGGTAGCTGGAGGACGAGGTATTGGCGCCGCCATCCGAGACTACAAAACGTCATGAGTCGATCCAGAAGTGGAGACGGGAAAAGCTGAAGCCTACTTCGAGTCATCTCGCTGAACTGAGCGCCTTGCGCACCCTGCCAAACCGATCCGTCCCCGCTGCGAAAGAGATATCGCTGCGTGTCGCTGTCATACCCGATGCGCTCCATTCCTGCGGGTAAACGGTAAGAATCCTGAGAAGGTTTTAGCCATGACAACTAGAGAACAGAGTACACACCTCATCGTACTGTGTCCATCGTCCCATATCGTTGTAGTTGTTCTGCGTAATTTGCAGGGAGATGGCTGTTCGTGTGGAAGGCAAGTGAGGCTGTGCACAGCGCGGTAAGCTGCGTTGACAAAGCGGCGCCTCCAAACACCCACTTCGACCGAGAACAGCCGAAAACGCCGTCCAGGCCGTATGTAGCACATTTTGGCCTGCCGGTGGAAAGCAATACAGAACCAATTAAAATGGAGGGACGGAACAAAACCGCCAGTTCAAAATTCTCCTTGAACACACCACTGACACTGATTCCTAATATCGGCCACTGGTTGAACGACAACGAGCAGTTACTTATTGATTCTACATCTCCCCGAGCCCGAGGATACTCTGTTGTCTGTTGCCTCTGAAGGAAGGAAAACCTCGTAATGCCCTCAGTCGGATAAAGGACGCAAACACAATGAATATTCCGAGTCATCTGAGTCCTGGTTCAACTTGTCTAGTCCGATCGGTCGTATGTCATGATGGGCGTCTCGCTTCGTGAGACAGAAATTTGAACAGCGGTACGAAATTCAAAACGAATTTTTACGGGGAGAAGGCGTACCCTGGATGGACCTTACACGTCCAGCAAGATCTCAAGTTCGAAGTGCGGGGGGCAGAGGGCCGCGGCGGAGATATATTACTTGCGCGATTGTGTTCGAAGGTGTGCGTGTTCTGCGCGAGCTATCTGTACCTTCTCCGCTAACGGACAACTCTGCGGCTGCGCTTGTGAGTAGAGCTAGGATGTAAAATTTCTTCTGCGCTGTCTTTCTTCGTGGCTTACGACACGCGCCACCGGGCGGTTCATGCGAGTCCTGGTTGCGCGTAAGCACAAATAAGCGACAGTGAAGATGGACATGAGTGTAAAATACAGGACACACTGTAAGTATCAATGGCAACACTGCAATGACATTATTTGACAGGCGAATTAAGACGGGATGTAGAACTGCGGGTGAAAGATTATGTACGAAAGGATAAAGAGCTTATTCGAAAGGACCGGAGGTTAAAATCTTTTCAGAGGGAAGGGAAGGTAAGGCGGGGACTGAGGATTGCTTTCATGGTGTCGTTAAGGTCGCGTGGAAGGAACGGGAGGGACCCTTCAGCGGCGAACAGCCAGTACTGGCCCGCGGTGCGGTTGGCGTTCAGAGGATGCAGAGAAACCTGTGAGAAGGGAATAAGATGGACGCGTTGACGGTTAACGGGGTTTAAAAACAGTGAGCACGAACCTCAGGCCCAGCAGCATTGTCATAGGTCCAGACCAATCCGGAGGGGGTGGCAATCTAAGTTGAAACAATCAGAGATTGATTAGGGACCAAGATGGATATAATCACCGTCCAGTAGTCGAGATAGGTGTCGGGAATGAAAACGTCGTCTCCCGGGAAATCAGCAGTACCCGAAAGGACGGTGGAGAAGGCTGTGGGGTGGGCTCCGGTGGACACAAATCGGCCCTGGCGATATGTTAATAACACGGAGCGCACACGGTAGGTTGAACACACCTCGGCGGGGGGCGAGATCCGTGCGTACTTCTTTCCGCGAAGATTTTGGATTGTGATTCCGTCGGGCCGTCCGGAAACGACTTCCCACTGAACAGAAAGTAGATGAGCAGAGTCGCAAAAGAGGGAATAGCGAAAGCGAGAGCACCAAATCGTAGTTGCCACTGAAGTCTTCGGGTAGAATGACCCTATTTTTCTTGTTGAAGGACGCTGGCGCGTACGGATGACCGAGGTTAACGACGTGGTAGACGCCGGGCTTGAGGGTCTGATATTCACGATGTTTAGAGTGAAGGATACAAAATTGAACTGAGCTACCGCTGCAGCGCGAATGAGGGGAAAAATTAAAGTGAGGAGGAGAATATTTGTAAACATGCTGGAAGAGCGGTGTCAGCCATTTCCGCGTGCCCTCCCTTTTATACGCCTGGCGTCTTCATGCATAGCCTATCAAATATGGGCAGATCCGCACTTGCAATAGTGCTGTTTCGGCAGCCAAGACAGCGAAGTGAGGCGGGGATTGAAGATGAGGATATAGCCGAACGCATGTAGGATTCGAGCGATGAAGAATCGGCGGATGGCCATCGAAGCCTCGTGTACGCTGCTTCGTGGCCCCCAAGTAGTCATGGACGCGAAAATTTTGAGCACGCTGGCGTAAAAGGCAGCAAAATAGAAACAATGAGGCGCGAAATGGACGCAGGTGCACATCAAAATAAATTATGGTCACAAAACGCGAAGCAGGCATTAACGGAAGCGAAAGGAACCCGCGAGGCAGCTTCGTTCCCGTTGCCGCAATAGGTTTGTGGATCCTGTAAGTTATAGATTATGAAGGGGTGCGCTATGCGAGTGCCTGGGTGTGCTTCCGGGTGCCTAAGTTGCGGAAAGAGATGGTGAGCAGGTCTGAAATGTTACATACTTGTTGAAATCTTCGGTCGCTAAGACCGGCGCGCAACAGAGAATTTGGCTAGTCCAGGGGCAGCTGGGGAGGTATCCTTTTTCGGTATACGAGGGACGATGGGATCGTCGGCGAGGCACGCGGACTCAAGGTGTGATGCTTCCGTTTCCGGTCCGAAAAATGCGGAGACGGACTGAGGATGAGTACTATTCGTGATGATAGGAGCAGAGAACTCAGAAAAGGCTTGAATGGGCGACATTTCTATCCGCATCTTTTCGGGCTCATGGACCAAACTTGAAGGTGGATTCGAAACAACTCCTCACCGGAGAAAAAAAAATAAGTGCACTGTGGGATGGAGATTGAAGGTGTCCATTATCTCCAGTCACGGTGGAGCGTAGTGGAACTCGCTACGACGTTGGGAGTGGACTGGACACTGGCAGTGGTTGTAGCAGAAAGAGAGATTTTGATCACGTGGCGTCGACTTTTGTTTCACTGACAGTGAAAGGCAGAGACTGGCGCCAGGCGGAGAAGTATATATTCAGTTGCCTCAGCGCTCGCAAGAAACTTCATGGCCTACTCGTTTTTTCTTTGGATGTGCAAGACAGGAACCCCTTCGGGCCGGGCTCGCCAGCGCATGGAGCACGCCTCGTGTTTTTATTTCTGGTTGATGCAAGGTTGATGGCAAAGTTCACTTTCGGAATTTACTCCCAGCCTCGCCGGCAGGCGCCCCGCACTGGGACCTCACTTGTGTACATACCACGACTTCTCTAGATTTCCGCATGCGTTATTCTTCGCTTTCCTTGCTTTCGTTGCTCTTCTCGGCTGTTTCGTGCTACAACATTGTCGATGACTTCTCTGGGATCTCCTTCTTCGACGAGTGGGACTTTTATGGGAACTACGACAACCTCACCCTCGGTGTGTGTCCTCGTGTCGAGTGCCGCCATGGCTAACGACTCACAGGCGACGTTGTCTGGCTGAATCGAGCCGACGCATTCACGCAGCAACTGGCCTTGGTCAACAGTGCTGGAAACGTCATTATCAAGGTCGACAACTTCTCCAATGTCCCATTCAATCAGAAGCGAAACTCGGTGAACCGCGCGTAGCCCCCAAAATGAGTCTACAATTAACTTTCGGCCAGGTCCGAATCAGCACTACCAAAGCTTATTCCTTGGGAAGCCTTTGGATCATTGACGCGGTGCATCTGCCTTACGGCTGCTCAGTGAGTAGATGCGTAGATCTCTGTGCTTTCCGTTGACCCCCGTCGGAGGTTTGGCCAAGTATCTGGACGGTGCGTCGCATGCTGTGGTAACTATTCAAACTGACGTGACTAGGTCGGTCCCACATGGCCTGAGGGTGGAGAAATCGAGTGCGTTCTCCAGTATTGTCGTAAAAGCGTGGCTCACGACGATGTTAGTATTATCGAAGGGATAAACCGGATGCCAAGCAACCAGTATGCCCTACATACCACACCCGGCTGTCTGCACACCACCCCGCCAGAACAAACGGGGAACTCCTCCCTCGTTGACTGCTCCCAAGCCTCAGGCTGCCTCGTGGGTGAACGCACCCCAAACAGCTTCCAGAGCGGCTTCGCAGCTGCTGGCGGCGGCGTCTGGGCCGCGCAATTTGACTACACTGGGTAGGCTCCTTGCCCCTTTCCCCGTTCATGAACTAAACTCTGGCGTTAGAATTTTGTACGTAGCTTCTCCTCATATGGCGCGCGTTCTTACCCCCCTTGGACCAGCATCTGGTTCTGGAGCGTACGCGTCTTCACCTTCCTATCCCTTCTTCTCTTACCCCAAGCCAGCGCCCCAATGTCCCCGCCTCCATCACCGAAGCGACCGCAACATCGTCCGTCGACCTGTCAGATTGGGGTCCCCCATCCGCCAGCTATATCAACACCACATGCCAGATTCAGGATTTTTTTGGGCCCCAGAACTTGGTGATCGGTGCGTTTGTGCGAATGTACTGCTTCTGCTGTCGCTTACACGTCCCTAAGATATCACGCTGTGAGTGCCGATAAGGTGAAAGGGATACTGATTTTTAATGGGCTGGATAGGTGTGGGCAGTGGTGAGTTTCGTGATACTACGGTATCCAGATTACCAATTCCTTTCCCAGGGCCGGCATCCCCGCAGACTATCTCGAAACGTGCGCGGGTACGGGACCCACCGGAATTTGTGTACGCTTCACTTGATGCCCGTGTAACTTTGCTCAACGACCGTCTCATAGTATAACGACAACGTAGTCGGTCCGGGAAACAATTACGATGAGGCTTACTTTGAGCTGAAATATGTCCGCGCGTATACGACGGCCGCGCCGGGGCCTACGGTCGCTGCGCTTGGAAGTCATTCTGGCGGAGCGGGATCCCTGGTGCTGAGCTGGCCTCCAATGGTTGTCGTGCTCTTGGGTATGATCTTTGGCATGACTTTGTGACGAACCTTTATAGAACATCTTATATGTTACACTTATGATCACGGACAAAAGGATAGTTTGTAACCTTAGCTACATGTAGACGACTGTAATGGTAGTTATTTTTTTTGGTCGAGCAGCGCTCGGGGTGTAGATATTTTTACTTGGCTTTCCGAATTTGTGGTTCCTGATGTGGTGGCGGTGTAGCCCCCGCCAAATTTTCATGTCCATCCTTCGTCAAGTGGCCCTTCGCACATCGCCAAATCTATGTTTGCGACCTATCTCCTGCGCGCGGAAATTTTCAATACCCTTTGCATGTCGCGTTGCACGCCCTGCAGGCGGAGCTCGCCGCGGCTACGCGACTAAGAAAATCAAGTCTACTACAAACCTCGTCCCAGGCTCCAAGCAGCCCATCACGGACGAAACAGCGCGAGCGGAATATGCCAAGGCCGAGGAGAAAATGAAGGCCGCCGCCGAATGGTACCGTAAGGAGTGTGCGGGAATCGAAAGCCGTGCGGTAGGGCGCGTCACACCCGCGGTGCTCGACCCTGTGCGCGTGAAGTTGCCCGACAGCGACCACGAGTTCCGTCTCGACGAGGTTGCAACCGTCGGTGTGCGCGACGGGTCGACGCTGCTGATCACGATATTTGAGGAAGATGTGCGTCTGCTGTTTATGGCCGCGAGATTGAGTTGATTCGTCCCGACCGCGCCCCCGTAGACTGCTCTACTCACGCTTGCTGAGTAGACTATGAAGCACGTCGAGAAGGCGTTGTACGACTCGAAGCTGCCGAATATCGTCCCCCAAAAGTATGACAGCCGAACGATAAAAATTCCGATACCAAAGTGCGTTCATTGCCTGCGCAGTAGATGGCCCAGGATGTTGAATGATGATATAGGCCAACGGTCGAGTCAAATCTGGCGCTTGTCAACGGGGCACACCGTCAATCTGAGGATGTACGCGTTCAAATACGCAAAATCCACCAGACGAGCCTGAAGCGTGGAAAGTACGAAAAACACTCGGTTGAACTGGAGGAGGTGCGCTTCCCACCCCTTGTTCTTTTGGGTGTTCTGCTCACATCCCCGCAGTTTCAGAAGCTCACTGACCGCTACATTGCGGATGTGGACAAGATAATTGCTGACTTGAAAAAAGCTACGGGCTCCAATAGTAAAAAGAAATAGACGGAGCATAGAACAACTGTTGGCAAGAACTGAATCAGCTCTGAATTCTCTCCTGCTTGATGCGAGTCTTAGATTTCGTTCGTCCTTACTTTTTATGTGGAGTTAGCTTATTCTGTCTCATGAGCATCGTCTTTCGTTTTGTCTCATGGTAGTCACTTCTCTTCACAGGAATCTGCTTCAAGATCCCGCTCAAATGTCGCCCTCAAGAGAACTCTCCGTGTCATATGGGACCACCACTTAGTCAAGCGGTCGGAGCGCAAATAGACTATTCCAAACATATAGAGGGAAGTCATCGTGTGCCGCTAGGATACCCCTGCCATGAGATATATCTACAATGTTGTCGGACTCAGCGTCGATCTTTTAACCTCGCCGCTTCAGCAAGAGCCATTCTCTCCTCCTCGCTGGCCTTCCACTTGGCAATGAATTCTGCCCGCTGCCACTGATCCGGCCACCCACACTCGCGATATAAATTCAGCAGCAGCATCTTCTCCTTGCGTTCTTGCCGTCGCTGATGCATTATTATTAATTTAGGCAGAAGATATAGAATACAACATATGCACACCTGCTCCGGCTGTTGGGACTGATATTCCGGCTCATTGGGGTCGCTGAGATACGAGTCCACCACCGGCAATCGCAGGAGCGAATGATACGCGTAGATGACCTCGGAGAAGTAGATAGCGGCGGGAACGAGCGGCGCGCGCCTATATTCTGTGAATTGCGCGTGGATCCTGCCCTCGTCTGTGTCCACGACCTCTCCGTGGCGGAGAAACTCAGGCGTGTCCTCCGGGATGAATCCCTCGGCTGAGTACGCGCGGACGACGCCGAGCCGGGTGTCGAGCATGATGTGCCTCCCGTCGCGGTACGGGAGGGTGAGCGGTAGCATCCATGCGTCGAGGTCCGGACAGTCGTCGAGGTACTGGTACGGATACGGTCGGCGACCCTCCTTAAGCTGCCGTTCGTCTCGGTAGTCCGCGAACGGCGTGCGGTCCGCGACGATGTATGGCGGGCTGTCGTTGTTTGCTTGAGGCGTCAGGTATGGGAGGCGCTGCATGAGTAATATGACGGCCGCGTCGTACCCCAGCTCCGCGGCAAGCGCCTCGTTCAAAGTCGTATGCGGAGGGTACTGGAGGCTGCCTTCCGGCCAGTGGCCCATGGTGATCAACAGTTCATACAGTTGCGTTACAAGTGAGACGACTTCGTCGGGGTTATAGGCGGCTGCCGCGTCCTCCTCTGCCTTGACGAGGTCCACCAATTGTTGGGCTTGATCTTCCTTTTCCTCGCGCTCCTTCTCCGAGGGTGTGAGCGAATAACGCCAGCTTGAGTTTGCGTCTTCGCAGATTGCCACCAGCTCGGAGTCCTCAATGTCTTCTAAGTCCCAGTCTGAGTCGCTGCTGCCTGAGCCCTGAGACGAGTCTGAAGGGACATAGTCCGAGTCCGAATCGTCCGCCTCCAGTTCAGCGTCCAACCAATAATTCTCTCGGCGCCGTTGCTCCTCCTTGGTTGTAGTGAGAATGCTAGGCTGTCCCCACGGCCAGGGATACGGTCTGGGTCGCGCATCTCCCCTTGAAATGGTCATTTCCCCCCGAAGGACAAAGAGATGGTGTCTGCGCAGGTTTCTTCAGTTACTTCAGTTGAATCAAGGTTATGGAAAGGTGGCGGCGAAGCGGCACGGTTGCTCCCGGTTGGCAACGTTTTCCTCAGTAGAACGCTATTTACTTATGACTCGCTCAAAATTCAAATTTCTTGCAGCTTGCTCCTGGCCTTCATCATGCCCAAAGCCCCAACCACCATTTACCAACGGGTCGGCCGATTTAGGATTCCTCTCGCTCCTCGCGATAGTTCGGGGCTTATCAACAGAACCCAGGCCAGGAAGGACTATCGACTCACAACTAGCGACCTCGACTCTATCCGGCCCGTCAACGTTAAGCGTTGCGGCCACTTTTTGAGACAGGAATACAACATTAGCGATGTTAAAGCGCTGGATGTCCGCCTGAACAGTGCTGTTCCCGACCCTTCCGAACGAACACCAGAAAATGGGCCACAGATCCACAAGTGGGATGTTTACGTAGAGTTCAAGGTGCGTCGAAACACCTTCACGCTTTACGTTCCCTCTCATGCGAATGGCAACTTTAGCCCCTTCAACCGCTGCAACTGGCCCGCATTAAACCTGTTAGCGAGATTCCGCACCCAGAGGCCGATGAGGGGAAACCGCCGATACCCATTTACAACCGTTGCGATGTGGAGGTACGTCTCTGACTCAAAATCCAGAATGGATGGTACGAACTGAATTCCTAGGCTCTTCATGCTTCAGTGCAGGAGGGAGCGGCATTGACTGACGACTACGCGGAGCTCGTATATCCCAGTCGTTCCAGTGATTGGGTGCCGCCTACTCGCCGTTCCGCTGGTAGTTCTGCCACCGAACGAGCCAAAGACTCCAGTCCAGACGTGGACTGGGGGATTACTGCATTTGAGGGCCTTGATTCTGACCATGCTGCGAAACTGGCCATTTTCTTGGTGACCGGCATACGGCTTTAGTGACTGCCTCACGCTACCCATGTATTTCATGTACAGGTTCGGATTCTATGTGCCCCATTGTACGCTACTTATTGTAATACTCAATCGATATTCAAGCTCAAGTTCGAGTTCGAGGTTCACTCGGGTTTGGAGCAAAACCAAACCTTTTTGTGCATCCATCTTGAATCCCTCCCGAATCACAGCCGAATCGCAGCTGAGCGTTGAACGCTCGGCCCGATTTGTTCCAAAATAAACGCATCCAAAAACCTCAAAATATCTGCTTGGATTAGGAATGCGATTTTTGATGTCTACAGATCTACAACGAACATCGACGTCCGAAGTGTATGAGCTGCCTGCTTAACGTTCAGTCACCAGTTTCTTGGCAACATGACGAATTGCGCTAAACTATCCACACCGCTAATTATTTCTTCCTCTGGAACACGGGGTCAATATCAGCGGACCATCCAGCTTTGCATGTTTTGGTATCAAGAAGTCCCTTCGCGTGCTTCGCTCCCTACTTTTCCCCCCTTCGTTCTGGCCACCATGATAGCGCGATTTCTCTCTTTGGCATTGCTCTCTGTAGCCGTTACGGCGAAACCCAGAGTATTCGTACTCACCGGTAAGGAAGACGCGTCGACGTACAAATATCACGCTCATCACCTTATACAGATATCGCCAATGAACCGTCAGTCGGTGTCCTCGTACCCACCTGATTCTCATGCGCATACCCCACAGCGACGACGCCATGTCCCTGACGCGCTTCCTCCTCTACTCGAATCAGTTTTCCGTCGAGGGAATCTGCGCAACGACCTCTGTCTGGCTTCCCAACTCGACCCATATTGAGCAAATCCAGGCGCACATCGCATCGTATGCAGAGGTCGTTGAGAACTTGAATGTCCACGTTGCTGCAGACGCGCAGTTTCCGTCTGCGGAGTTGTTAATGAGCAAGACCTACGTTGGATATCCGGCGTACGGAATGGACGCTGTCGGTGCTGACAGGTCGAGTAACGGGAGCAGGGCGCTGATGCATGCGGTCGACTACAGTCACGAGGAGACGTGGGTCACTGTCTGGGGCGGAGCTAACGTGCTCGCACAGGCGGTTTGGGAGGTCGGTTTTCGTGCGCTTTCTCATTACTATTATTTTGGACTGACGCTCGCAGTATGAGCACACTCACTCTGCGCTCGAAACGGAGTCGTTTTTGGCCAAATTGCGCGTCTATAGTATCTCTGATCAGGACGACGGTGGGCTACTGTTCGAACGATCCTTTCGTAGTCCTCCTGACGCGTTAGCCAGCTGGAGCATGGCTCCGTCATCAACACAACTCAATATTTTGGATTGCGTCTATACACGCGATGAATATGTAGGTGGTGGCGAAGTTTATACGATGTGCTATACCTATGCTAGTTTTTTTGTCAGATATAACCTCGCCACATGGGTTGGAATCTCGGGAGAAACGCTATACCTATTCGACGCAGTACGTCCGGTGAACAAAACATTGCTCAATCTGAACCGGTATGTAGGGTGGCCCCGACTCTTCGCTGGTCACCAACGAATGGTTAGATACCAATATCCGTAACGTGAGCGCATTCGGAAGCACATATCCCGATTTCGAGTTTATTATGGAAGGTACCCACCCCGGCGCCATTCTTCTCTCGTTATCTCACTGATGTCCTATATAGGCGATACCCCGACCTTCCTGTCTCTCATTCAAAATGGTTTGAACGTCGTCGGGAAACCTCGATGGGGCGGGTGCATATCGTCCTTTTTCCCCCTTATGCTAGACTCATTGTGTTTAGATGGGGCGGTCGTTATGCCCGTGTCTCGCGATGGGACAATACATATGTCGATACCTTGGACTGCAACGGTGAGTTTCTCATATGTCCCCTTACTGCCGATGAACCAGTGGCCTCAGTTCCGGGGGAGAACGGCCAGAACTTCACGAGCGCGCAGGCGACGGTCTGGCGCTGGCGCAATGCGTACCAGTGGGATTTCTCCGGGCGCATGCTCTGGTCGTCCACCGCAGACTTCTCCGCGGTCAATCACAACCCCGTCGTCGTCGTAAACGGCTCCAAGGAAGTAGCCACACCCCTTTATCTCGACGTCAAGCCCGGGGACGTGATTACCCTTGTGCGTGCGCTTTCGTTGATTCTGCTCTTGACATGCTGAATATGAGTATTATTGCAGGATGCAACAGACTCGCACGACCCAGACGGCGATGCCTTTGCGAATGTAACATTTTGGCAGTACCTAGATGTTTCGCAATTCCAGCGAGATCCTGAGGCAACACCGGCCTTGGAGATTGTCCAGACGGATCTGACCGCCACTGTCACTGTTCCACCGCAGGAGGCGTTCGACGGCATCTGGGCGTCCTGGCTGAGCGGGCGCGGCGCTAACGAAGACGACACGACTCTGCATGTCATCGTCGAAGTATGGGATGCGGGGACTCCAAGCTTGGTCGGATACAAACGCGTAGTCTTGACGGTGAAATTTTGACGCTAAATTTATCGATTCAGCGCGAGGACTACGTATAAAGATACAATGCCGACGGCGGCAAGAAAATGTACTTCCTACTTTGTATCTGTAGCAAGTAGATGGAGAGAAAGACGGCGTCTGGCGAGATGCCGCGAGCCTGGGGCGAATTAACAAACAGCAAGTGTCGAGTAAAATAAATTTAGTATCATAGGGGAGTTCAGGTATGTATTCCAGAAGGGCAATTGTGTTGTTGTAAGGTCAGTGTTTGATTGATGCGGAAAGTGCTTCTATGAGAATGAGACTGGTATAAATGCGTGAATGTGAATGTTGATGTGATTGAAGATGGTGAAATGGAATGGATGATGGCTCGTAACGTCGTCAAAGTGCTGAGGGTATAGTGGTCGATTGAATGAAGCAAACCGAAGAAACCCACCCGAATCGGAGTGAGATCAAGAAAAATGCAGATGAGTGAGTTAGTCGTTAAGTTGTCGTCATTATGCAGGTGTCGCGTTCTGGACGACTCGTCAGAACTTTGACTATTCGGGTGAAAAAAAATAAAAAAAACTTGCCTGAGAAAGCAATCGAAAAGCAGCCGTCAAATCGGCACCATCCGCCGCCGTTCCCACGCCTCGCGCCGCGCCTTCCCGCTTATTGGCGCGCGTCTGCGTCCCTTTCCCTTTCCCTTCCCGCTCACGTCGGCAAAGACATCCACATCCCCAAAGGCCATGTCGCCGTCCACGTCGATATCGAGCCCCATCCCCTCGACATCAAGCGAGTCGGTGAGGTCGAGGTGTTCGAGGTCGACGTCGATGTTGAGGCCCTCCAGCTCCACCGCGTCGAGCTCGAGGTGCTCGAGGTCGACGTCCAGATCGAGGTCGTCGAGGTGCTCCAGCGTCGTGCGGATCCGCTGGATCGGCGGACTGGTGCGTGTGCGGCGGATGGGATGACCGGCGCCGAAGCCTTGGACTTTCGATTGCGACAAGACATCTTCATACGACGGCGGCTTGTCTTCAGAGTGTGCCGAGTCGGAGCCCAGTCCCTCAAAGTCCGACACCTCGGCATCGTCGATGGCATCGGTTGCATCCGACACCCAGCGCCCCAGCCCCGACGGCCGGAATGCCCGCCCCATCTCGAGCTTCTTGCTGTCAGTAAACACCGCCGCGCCCTTGCCCCCATCCAGCCACCCCCGGCGCACGCCCCTGCTCTCCCGCAACCGGTCGCAGTCGTCCTTCTGCCCCTGCAGCATGCTGCGTGCCGACGCAGACTGGGACAAGACGAGCCGCAACCGGGCGGTCATGCGCGCAAAGTCCGTGTGCTCAGCCCGGGCGGCGCGCTGCACGCGTTTGCGCTCCCGCAGCTCGCGCTTCGCTTGCCGGGCCTCGGAATGGGAGGACGACGGGCGGCGGGGCGGGTGCACGGCGGAGGCAGCCCGGGAGTGCAGCGGCGAGGATTGCGCCGCTCGCCGGATGTGCGAGGGCGTCGGCGAAGGCAGGGCGTCTTGATCCTCCTCCTCTGCGTCTACCTCGGCGGGATCAGAACAGGTGAAATAGGAGCTTGTCGTGCTCGTCGACACCTCGAGTGCGTGGCCATGCCCGTACGGGATGCTATGCCCCGACTCGGGCGTATGCACCGACGACCCGTCCGTGTCCGTGTCCCCGCCGGCGCTGTCCTCCAGTTCGCTGTCGCTCGCATAGTACTCATCAGAGTCGCTTTCGTCGGACGACCACGGCTCGAACGTCGCGTGCCGCGGTGAGGTCGGGAATGAGACCGAGTTCGGGGAGAACTGTGGGTAGGACACGGAGTGGGACTGCGAGTCGGCGGAGCCCGAGTGGGAGTGCTGGGAGCGCGTGGGAGACGTCAGGGCTGGCCACGCGCCTTCAAGCTCGCGCATGCGCGCCTCGGCGCGTCGCAGCATGCTGCGTGCGACCCAGGAGTGGTACCCGCCGCCAATCCCACTAGCATCGCCCTTGGCATCTGAAGCGTCCTCGACGCGGACGCGAAGGGGAGAAGCCTCGAACAGCCCCACACGCCCGCCCAGCTCTGGTAATACATGTGCGCGGAACGCATCCACGAGAGTTGAGCGTGCGCGCCGACGGAGGGCACGTGGGCTCATCTCCTCCCGCCGTTGACTGAGGGCCGGAAACGGGGTCGACGCCTGTTTCTGATGCTTGGAGAACGCAGAGGAAGCAGCTGATGGTGGAGCAGACGCGGGTGGCGTTTCGAGATTGTGGGGGATCGCAGGTGTTGGACTGGAAGCTTCCATGGGGTCCCCGCGTGCCATGGAGGAGAGCGCAGAGAAGGAGGCGCGGCGCGCGAATGCGCGGAGAGAGGAGGGTGAACGGGGAGGGCTCGAAAAAGATGATCGCGTCGCGGGTGCAGAAGCAGGTGCGGGGGGTAATGTTGGAGACGGCGGAGAGGGAGACGGAGCAGAGAATGAACTGTAGAAAGAGTCAGTTTATGGGAAGAAACGAAAGTAATAATTAAAAATGGCGAGAAACGTACGCGACCAACGCCATGAGCAGCGAGCGCGAGCGGTTTAGACGCCCCTTTGACCGGGTAGCCTTGGGAGACGCCGGGGGCGAGTTCAGGCTCTGTTCTTTGCCCTTGGCCTTTTGGACCTCGCGTTCGTACTCCTTCTCCCTCTCTGCCTGACGCTCGCGGACCTCCTGCTCACGCTCTGCCTCCTGCTCGCGCTCCTCCTCTGCCCTGGCGCGTTCCACCTCGAGGGCACGCTGCCATTCGCGGGAACGCTCCTCGGCCTTGCCGCTTTCTTCCACGTCCCGAATGACGCGGGCGAGCATCTCCGCGCAGCGCGCATCCATGTCCCACTCCTCGGCGGCACCGTCGAGGAAAGTGCAGGCCACGCGCTGCCGCGGGAGGTCGAAAAGCACCTCCCCGAGGAGAGAGGGCAGCGCGGCGGCGCGGTCGAGGGCATGGAGCGCGGGCGGGGCCTCGAGGTCGTCTGCAGCAAGGCGCGCAAGCTGGGCGGACCATGCTGCCGGTATGGGAAGGTTCTGAGGGAGATCGGGGAAGGCAATGGCGAAGAGAATGGTGGGTGTGGGTGCGGCTGAGGCCGGAGGGGTGAGTTTTATGAGCATTGGAGCAAGACAAAGAGCAGAAGCGAAGAACGGCGGCGGGGTGAAAGCCAGCACACAGAGTAAGGAGGAAAGACGGCCGACAGACAACTCCAAGCGTCAGGGATGATGGAGTCCTTTGGCGGGTTTGCGTTATGGCCGTCAGTGACCCTATAGCCGAGTGAATTATTTGAATTGTATGCTCGTCGCTGGCGGGGCAAGTATTACGGGTATGCAGCCCAGAGTGAAGCACCAGCTCAGCCGCAAAGGCAGGATTAGCAGGGAAACGCGACAGAGAGAGAAAGAGAAAGTAGTCAGGGCCGTCGATCAATCCCATCACAAATAATATTGCTTCCTCTACTGTAGTGTTTCGACCGAGTGTTCACATCACGCGTCACGGAGACCTGTGAACTGAACACTTGGGACACTCGTACCCGTCACGGACGCCAAAAAGTCGCCTGAATTGAGGTCAAAACCGATTTTTTCCCGGCCCGGTGCACCTTTTATAGTGATTTTCCGGCGAGTGAACACCTGTTTTTGTGAACGCTTTGCATCACGCGTCACACCCTGTGAACAGTTGGTCGAAACACTACAGTACTGATAATACCTCCAACTCAATCCAGCAACATTCAGGCTTTGAGGGGCCATTAGATGGCTCGGCAGGACCTAAGTTGCACCATAGATGCATCATTAATTCAGACCAGCCCCTGGCCAACTTACTCCTCAATCGCGATCGCGTTTCGCGCTCACCCGCCGCTCCAACAGACGCGTTGGCGTGCAAGAAAAACGCGTCAAGAGCATACACATGGACCGCGGCGGTGACCATCAATCAGCAGCTCGTCATTCTTCAGGCACGGGCACTGCTAATCTTCGTCGGTGCGGGATTCCCTCTTCGTTTATTTCTGAAATATTAATATTGACTCGCCACAGACTGGCTTTCAACATTTGTTCAACATAATTCGATTCTCTCTCGTTCAAAGACTGTTGTGATGTATCTTCGGCCGTGATCTCCGACCTCAAATCGCCAAGACCTTTTTCACCAGCGCGCGTCCCAACTCCGACTTCTGAGGGCCTGGTATGTTATCTAGGCAAATATCTAGCACCGCTCGCCAGCGTGGGCTGCTTAAACTCCACCGTGTGCTGCTGAATGGATGGTCTGTACTGGCTGGCGTGATTTCAGTTTGAATCTATTTCACTCATGGCGCAGTTGCTAGCGCTCACGACGCGACATTCCACTCGACGGGTCTCCTACGGAGTGCGCTTTAACATTATTTGCTATAACGCGGGACACTAAGCCTGTGTGTAGAGCAAACCGGCCAGGTTCCACAAGTTGCACCAGGCAGCGCACGGAACGAGAACAGGGCGCGTTCCTTCGCCATTCCAGTGCCCCTACGCTCCCTGACTCGCATCTCAGGTCAAAATGAACCCCCTACGCCTCCGTATCGCCCAGCGGCTCAAAGAATCGCAAAACGCGGCCGCCCCGCTCACGACGTTCAACGAGATCGACATGTCCGCGCTAGTCGAGATGCGCAAGCGGTCCCCGCTCCACCAGCATGACCCGGCCAAGCTCGGCTTCATGGGCGCGTTCGCCAAGGCGTGCGTCCTTGCGCTGAAGGAAATTCCCGCGGCCAACACGTCCATCGAGGGGGAGGACGTCGTTTATCGCGACTATGTCGATCTCAATGTTGTAGTCGCGACGCCCCGGGGTCTGGCCACCCCTGTTGTGCGGAATGCGGATAGTCTGAGCTTCGTGGGGATCGAGAAGGCGGTTGCTGCGCTGGGGAAGAAGGCGGGCTCCGTTTTTCTATGTAAGCGCATGGGATACTAATGTTTGCGCACAGGCTCAGGACGGAGAACTTGCGCTCGAGGATATGGTCGGAGGCACATTCACCCTGTACGCGTAACGCGGTGAACCCATTCGTCCCTCCTCTCTGATGACTGAATTTCTTTCCCTCAGTGCCAACGGCGACGTCTTCCACTCGCTATACGGTACCCCCATGCTCGATCTTCCCCAGACTGCTGTTTTGGGTAAGGACTGTCGTATATACCCGGGAGGTATGCTTACCGTCCTCTTCTCCAGGCATGCACGCGGTCAATGACAAGCCCGTCGTCGTTGACGGTCGGATTTTGATGCGCCCCGTTATGGTCGTTGCCCTGACGTACGACCATCGACTGCTTGACGGCCGGGAGGGTACAACTTTCCTTGGTGCGTTCTGCTACTCGCTCTTTCCATCCAACTGTCTACTGTCGATTGCACGACCCCTATTTCTTTGCATCGCTGCCCTGTTGCAGCACGCTCACCAGCGCTCTTCTAGTTCGAGTCAAGGAATACCTCGAAGACCCGAGCAAGATGCTCTTGCGGTAGCTGGGTAGTATTCTACGGTGCGTCCCATTCGGTGGGGATCAATGATCACGCCGATGACCGCGCAATGCGAGGTCTCCGCCGACAAAAAATGTAGCGCGTTGGACGGTATTGTGTACATAACCGCGTACCTATAGGTTTTGCGCGTAGGGGACAAGGATGAAATGAAATTACCATATTTAGACGCGAGCGTCTTGGCATTTGTGTCTGTTTACCTGCTTTTGAGAGAGTCTCACGCGTACATGACACCGTCCTAGCTCCCGGCTGGCCATGTCCACGACAGACCCGACCCCGACGGGTCTCCCCGCCGAGTCCTCCTCCCCGCCGAGCTCGTCCAACCAGCTCACCTCTGGCACAAACTACTTTTTCGGGTTCCTCATCGCCTTCATTGCCTTCCTCTTCGTGTTTCTTTCGCTTGGGCTCCTCGCCCGCCGGCGGCGCATACGCCTGATGCAGGAATTCCTGCTCTATGGTCCGGACGACGACCATTCCCCGGCCAGCTCGCAGACGGAGCCGCTCATGTGGCAACCCGTGTATGCTGATGCTGAACGTCCCGTGTGGAGTGATATTATGGTGCGTCCAATTTTTTTCTTGTCTTGGTCGCGTACGGCGGGCTGACCGCGCCGCCCCAGCCGCTTTCGACCACGCTCCTCCGCCGTGAGGTAATCGAAGAGAAGGCGCCCTCGGAAGTACTGCCCCCGCGCCCCACGCGCAACCCGTTCGTCGTGTACTTTGGTTTCCCCGCGATGAAGCCGCGGCGAAGGCCGGCCCTGCGGAAGACGCAGGTCACGGAGGGGATGAACATCGCGGTCATGATCACCATGCCCATGTCGCCCGGCACGCTCGCGGACGACGAGCCCCCCGAGTGCCAGATTGGCACAATGCAGATACCGTGGACGGACGAGACCCTGGAGGCACCAATATCGGACGAGAGCGACGACGGGGTGCCGCGAGCCAGTGATGTATAACATTTGTATTTCCGCAAGCTTGCGGTGTATATTACAGAAAAACGAGAAAGAAAAAAAAACTACATGGATGGATTCCATCGTACATGACCTACATCCATCCCACAAGATCGTTATTGGCGCCAAGAGCAGGCATGAGCGCTCGATAGGTGCCTCCGTACGGAGATGCAGGTGGCCTGTGTCGTCAATTTCAGCAACGCAGTATAGCGACCAGAAGGGTACACGCACCCAACATATCCGCGCACCCCGAACTGCGTTTTCCCTGGACCCCCATCCTTCTGCAGCTCCTCGAGGACTTGGCTCCGCCGTTTCGCATAGCGCGCGAGGAGTTCCTGCCAATAAATAATTTTTAAAGTAGTGCCAAGGAAAGGCGCGTCGCGTCGTACCTCCTTCTGCGCGGCCTTACGCTGCTCCTCCGCCTCTCGGTCCGCTGCGCTAACCACCATCTTCTCCTTGAGCTTCCCCAGAAAACTCTGACGTCTGGTCGAGCTCGAGGCTGCTGCGGGCGGTCGCGAGCTGCTGGAACTCGCCGTGGCAGCAGGGGGCGGCGCGTCGCCGTGCCGTGGATGCTGCCACACGCTGCGCGGCGGGGTGGTGTTCATGTCCACCTGCATCATTAAGTGATAAGTGCGTGGTACCGGGAGTGGATTTGCAAGCGCGACGTACATAGTAGTGGTGTCCCGAGCTGTGGATCCAGAGAAAGCAGGCGCGAACAGGGTTAGGTTTGATGAGCGTGGTGAATTGCATAAAGAAAAAGAAAAGACAGAGAGAACGCACTTTGGATCGAGGTGGCAGAACCACCCATCGGGGAGCGGCGCAGCGGCATCTTCCAGTGAGGTGCGCCGGTCGTCGTCAGAGGGCGTGTATTGCGGGAGCGTCTCTGTGGATGCCGTGCGCCGCACTGTAGCGGAGGGGTCGGTGCTTGGTCCAGGGTTCGGGGATTTCGAGTCGGCCATCCAATCGGAGTCACTGTATGTGTAATTTGCAAATTTGATTCTGTCTTGGTACGGTACTACAGTCTGAGAGCTGTAAAAGAGAAGGACGGGAGGCTGACTTTGCAGGCCTTATCAGCTCTTGAAAAGCTGTAAGTATCTGAGTCAAATTTATAAGCTGTTGTTGTGGGAGGCTTGATGGATCTCCCAGATCTGCGGTGATCCTAAAGCTGGGCTAGCCTCACCCGTGCCAGCCCGTGCCTGACGCCTGAAAGTTAGAGCTCTAAATTCAGAGTAGAATAGCAGCTTATCCGACGAGAGTATTAGATCTGCGCAGTGCAGGAATGACTTGTCAATGAGAGTTGAAGGTGAATTGGATGTTGTCAAGCGCAGCTAAAATCCTGCTCAAAGGCTTTTCGACGGCAGGGAAATCGACAAGTCAAGGACTTTGCTTGGAAACGCGACACAATTGCGAAAAAGGGGGGGCAGTTCGAAACTCGGGGGATGAGCGAGGATGAGCGTCTTTGTGGGTGATCGGAACAGAACGGAACAGAAATGTCTGATCTTTGGGAGGTTCCCACGGTTGAATTATAATATGAACAGTTGTGGCATAGGAAAAACCTCCGCATTGAGTTTCCATTTGGCTGTGGGCAATGCTTATTTCCTCCCCCCACCTTAAGCAATTGAATTAAGCCATGAAATTATTCGGCGTCGAATCTGAACACTGCTCCCAATTCGCGGCCTTCATTGAAACAGCTCGTATATCGCGTTGGTAAGTTATTTAAGCTGCGGAGATAGAACTCTGGTTCGGGGAAAACTATTCAACGTGAGTACCACGTATGCCAACCCAAATTTCCCGTCAACGAAGTAAACAAACGAGTTATCACTGATCGCCTCTCCGGCCGGCCACCATTGAGGCGCCATACATCACCGTGCTGCGGATTTCCTTGTTTCAACTGGTGAAGAAGGTGCAACGCATCCTCGGCGCTCGGGCGTCTCATGGGATCACTTTGCGTCATTGCATCGGCCAGCGGCAAAAGAAAGTCGAGACCACCGTAATCCTGCCGAAAGTAAATAACAGAGTGGAGGGGTAGAACAAAACACACTCTGAGAAGCTTTGTCTTGAGCATATTTCCGAGCAGGTAAATGTCGACCTTGAACGGGTCATACCGCTCGCCTTCTCGTAGCTCTGGAACAGTTTTATCTTGGCCTTGGACTCCACGAAAGACGTCGTGTCCCTCGGGGCAGTACAGAGAATGGCTGAAGTCGATGAGATAATAATTAACGGGCGCCACAGCAGCGCGCGATTTGCAACGAAAATTGGGGCGGGGCCGGAAACTGTTGCAGAAATCGATGCCGTCCGGGACCACCTTGGTTGGGTCCATCATGAGGTTGAAATAACATGCGTCGCTGCAATGGAAGGTCAGAGAATACCAACTTGAGGCTGGGCTGAAAAAACCCACCGATGCGCCACCTTATGCTCGTGCATGAACCGAAGTCCCTGAGCGGTAATGAGGGGCATAAACGATAGGAAGAAATATGAATTGACCTCAATAAATTGCTGCATGGCCTCGACTACTTCGCCCTGGAATCGAAAACGGGGATGTACGAAATGACTCAGCAGTGGGGTAACCAGCAGCACCTGAGACGTATGAGGGATATTGATGACGTCGAGTAATGGGACAATACGACTTGTTGAGGTCGAAAAGCGATGCAAGCGCCGGTGTATCGATAGCTCTGGGTCTTCGGCTTCAACCCTTTTAAGTACTACTTGTTGGCCGTCTGAGGTGCGAATACCATCGAGAACGTTGGGATGGAATACCTGTTCTATACGTTAACAAATCGTTAAATGAGGCCTGTTCCACATACATTGGCGATGACCATAAACGACTCCCTGTATTTTGCAGGAGGGTATATCGGACCCGTTGCACGCCTCCAAGACGGAACCCATCCTGGGTCATATCGGCGGCGCAAACAATACCCACGTCCCAGAAGAAACATATAAAGGTCCCTCCAGGGCTCCTCACTGGCTTTGAGGCCGTACATTTGATCAAACGAAGTCAACAAGTCCTCGTCCAGAGGTGGTTGAAGAGGCACATCGTGGGGAAGTTCGCTGATATACTCTATTGTCTGGCGACTGAGATGGGGGGACATTCGGACAAGCAGTCAGACTCGCAAGCGCTAATCTTCGACGCGTGTATTCTGCGTGTATTATAGCCGTGTTGGCACCGATCGGCGCGGTCACATGATCTGGGGGGAGGGTTTTCAATCATCAATGCTTGACACACGAGGACACACGTTGTCTTCGCCTTCATCTCTTGCCTTCGACCTCATGGATAGGCCTTCGTCAAACCAACTAAATGACACATCCGAGACGCCATCGGCTGGTTCTCAACCTGCCAGCATTTCGAACGCAGGGTCCTCCTTCCAGATCGCGTACAATCGCCAAACCGCCCATCCGCCCAAAATTCCTTCACCAGATGCTCCACTACTTCCGGAACAATGGAAAAAATGGAGAGGGGGGGCACTCGATTGTTATTACAAGCTGATAGGATCAGATGACATCTATGCGACTGTAAGGCAACAGGCGTATGATGCCCCGTCTGTATTATCTTCAGTTTCTCTCGCCATTTCGAATCTGATAAGTTCGTTTTGAAGACTGGATATTTTGGACCCAAATATCTGGACCGCAGCTCGAGATAAAGTAGATTATGAGACGATCATCGACCCACTCAATGAAATACTTACATGGGCCCGGGTATGTTAACACTGTAATTGGACTCTCGGCCCTCACGTATCCAATCAGGACAGGTCAAAGGAGCTGCGAGGTCTTGGTGGGGATGGTGGTCCTACCGGATCATCGGCACAATTGGACCTCTGTGTGTCGATTCCTGACTTTCCCGGCGACTTGAAGCCTTTTGCCACCCTTGAATGTAGTCCGCTCTCTTCCACATCCGACACCAGCAGCGAAATAGGAGCGGAGTTCTATCTGTACTTATCTTCACTGCGAATTCTTCGGGGCTGCGCTAACTGCAATGGATGTTTAGGTCCGCATTGACTTCTCCTGATCAAAACCAGACCGCCGAAGAAGAACCAATGGCAGCTGAAAACATGTCTTCGGACTTGCTGACTGGATCGATGGGTTCTCGTCTCTCAGAAGGTGACTACAACCGCGGTGCTGATGATGGCGATCCGAACGCTTTTTCATCCAAGAAATGCATACACTTTGTTCTTCAGAATGGGCTTGGTGAGCAAAACGACAGCTGTCAGTAAGATCGATCCCTGCTGAAGTTGTCGACAGCTCTGACCCCGCCCGATATCGCCAACGGGGATTTGATTGGCAGTGGAAGTTATGCGAAAGTCTATAGAATCTGGTCAAGTCCAGGACAATCGACCAAACCCATCGCCATGAAAAAGCTCCTTCACGCAATAGACACGGAACATCTTCATGTGGGAAGTCCTTTCCGACGAGAGATTGAGATCCTGGCGAGGTCAAACCACAAACACATCGTCCAGTATCTCGGTTATAGCACACAGGAGGTTGGCCTGAAGTATGAAGTCTGCATGTGAGTTCAAACCATCTAGTTCTGAATCTTTACGAGTTTTTGTTCAACATAATCGAACAGTTATATGGAATACGTATCCAACGGAAGTTTAGCAAGTTGGGGTAAAAGCTCGACCGTGACCATCGCCGATGCAGTGGACAAGACTCTTCAAATATGCCGTGGCCTCGAGTACATACACAATCTCAAAATCATGCACCGAGTAGCCTTTCTCTGGTTTCTCCCTTTATTTATAAATTCTGATCACATTTATCTGCAGGACCTTAAGCCAGGCAATATTCTCTTGACCAGCGATGGGATCTGCAAACTTGCCGATTTTGGTTTGGCAAAAATCGTTAGCCACAGCACCGATGTAACACAGTCCGGCTGCAAAGGCACATATCCCTATATGGCACCCGAAGTCGTGATGCCAGGATGTCGCTACTCACTACCCGCCGACATCTGGAGTGTTGGTTGCATTTTCTGTTGGCTTTTGGCAGGATTGGAACCATGGAACATGATCACGGAGAATTACCCGCTCATCTTTCGAGTCAGACATCTCAACCATTTTTTCTTTTAAAATTACTGACGAAAACATTCAGCTCGGAAATCTGTCACTCAATGGTTCCGATGCAGGTCCTGAGCCTTACTCTACCATGATGGATCCACCTCCTTTTTCTGTTGCAATTCGGGATGCGTGCTTTAGGATCGAGTCGGTGATTCGCTATTTTGATTGGTAGTTTCGGACTGAATCGGTCAATATCAGGCCATCTCATCGCTTCAAGGTTGGGCAGCTCATTGAACTTCTTCAGTCGAGCGAGATTGGTGAAACATGAACCAAAAATTCCAGGTGGTTTCATTCATAGATGTATGATGCGGCAGTATATTTTGGTTTCGCCAGGATACCCGTACCTTTGAATTCAATTGGTTACGTCGTGCAATCTACTTCAGAACAGGCTGAATATTGCTGCTTGATTGATGCAGGTATCTATTTATCTGCTCAATAACGGTAGTATACATTTTTTTCCCCTCGATTTTAAACCTTAAGCTTGGCATGCACTGGCAGGACTACGCCAAGTCTCCGATATGATGAACTAGAACTCCTACTGGGTATCCAGCGTTGAAAGAGAATTGACGAGTCAGGTGCATTGCGTACGTCGGTACGAAACAAACAAGACGACACCATCGCAAAACGAGAGAGGGGAGCATCGTCCTCATTGGGCCATCGGAACAGATCGGCACACTGAGATTTGACGTTCCCACGGTTGAATTCAGCTAGAAGAGTATTGAGGAAGCGGTCAGTATGACCCAGGTTGAACGCTGAAAAGCTTCTTCATGGGTGCGATATCCACACAATTATAATAAGTCCTGGTTTCAATCTGGTTTTCATTGGATTGGGGGTTGAATAGACAAAAGAAAATTAGCCTGCTTACCAGGGTGAGCGTTGACTTCGAGCACGGCTTGCAATTTAGAGCCTTCTGAACCTGAAACAATTCGAATACGGCTTCGGTAATTTATTACAGCTGCGGTGGTTCGGGGGAAACTATTCAACATGAGTACCAAGTAGGCCAGCCCAAATTTTCCGTCAACCAAGTAAACAAACGAGTTATCAGCGATCGCCTCTCCGGCCGACCACCGTTGCGGCGCCATACATCAGCGTTCTGCGAATTTCCCTGTTTCAACTGATGAAGAAGGCGCAACGCATCCTCGGCGCTCGGGCGTCTCATGGGATCTCTTTCCGTCATTGCATCGGCCAGCGGCAGAAGAAAGTCGAGACCGTCGTAATTCTGCCGAAATTAAATGAATGGAGTGCAGGGTGAACAAAAACACACTTCAACAATAAGCATCTTAAGCATGTTTCCCGGAAGATAGATGTCGACCTTAAACGGGTCATACCGCTCGCCTTTTCGTAACTCTGGAACAGTCTTATCTTGTCCATGTACGCCACGGAAGACGTCGTTACCCTCGGGGCAGTATAGAGAGTGGCTAAAGTCGATGAGATAATAATTAACGGGCGTCACAGCAGCGCGCGATTTGCAACGAAAATCGCGGCGGCCGCTGTCATCGGGGTGGAGGTACGTCCCACAGAAATTGATGCCATCCGGAACCACCTTAGTTGGGTCCATCATGAGGTTGAAATAGCATGCGTCGCTACCGTAGAAGGTGAGAGATATTCAACTTGTGTTAGCGCTGGACAAAACGCACAGATGCGCCACCTTATGCTCGTGCATGAACCGAAGTCCCTATGCGGTTATGAGGCATATAGAATGAAAATAAAGACGTGAATTGACCTCCATGAACTGCTGCATGGCCTCCATTACTTCGCCCCGGAATCGAAAATGTGGATGTGCGAAATGGCTAAGCAATGGAGTGACCAGAAGCGCCTCGGACGTATGAGGGATACCGATCACGTCAAGGAGCGGGACGATACGACTTGCTGGAGTCGCAAAATGATGCAAGCGCCGGTGTATCGATAGCTCTGGGTCTTGTATTTCAACCCTTTTAAGAACCACTTTTTGACCGTCTGAAGTGCGGATACCATCGAGAACCTTGGGATGGAATATCTGCCTCAAGTGTTAACAAACATCCACAGAAAGTTTACGCCACATACGTTGGCAATGGCCGGTAACGAGTCCTTGTATTCTGCAGGATGGTATATCGGGCCAGTTGTACATCTCCAAGATGGAACCCATCCTGGGTCATATCTGGGGCGCAAACGATACCCGCGACGCAGAAGAAACATATAAAGGTCCCTCCAGGGCTTCTCGCCGGCCTTGAGGCCGTACATTTGGTCGAACGAATTCAGCAACCCCTCGTCCAGAGGCGTTTGAAGAGGTACATCACGGGGAAGGTCGCAGATACCAATTATCTGCTCAGGTGTAAGGTGTGAGGGCATTTTTAACAAGGTGCAACTGAGCAAAGACTGAAAAGGACATGGGTACGCGTGTCGTTGCGCGCAAGTCGCGTGTTCAGGCTGCAATCGCGATCACATGATCTGGAAGTGGATTTGTTGTCCTACTCAGCTTTCCCATAGAGGTCGCGTTAATATTACACTGTGAGTGCTTATCTGGATGACGTCGCTATGAGTATATTCGTCGCTTTTAAATCCCATACGTAGGTATATACACTGACCGTTGTACAGTGAACATTAGTCTTTATTAAGAAATGTAGCATCCCAACCATTTTTTAATCTCGGTTGGGAAGCTAATGAGACAAACAGCCAACTTCTCTGGCAACGACTGGCTCATAACCAGCAGCACAAGCGGACAACCTTGGAATGCTTCTGCAGACTAAGTATTGTTATTCGAAACGCTCCAAAAAGAAGGAAAAAAAAAAAAATGTACCTACTGCCTCGCGTAAATAAAGCCGAGCTGGTCCATCTCGTCGCCGTCTTGTCCAAAGAAGCCGATGATGCCAAACCCGGCGGGTGCGGTCATCGTCGCGCACGATTCGGTCGTTTTGCCTGTCATGAGTGTTCGCCCCGTCGACGTGGTGAACAGCGCGTAGAAGTTGCGCGTATCCCCGCTGACCTGCGCCCAGCACAACTTGCCGCTCACGATGGTTTCGCCCGCCTCGAGTGTAAGGGAGGCGGCTGTTCCGCCCGTCCCGCCGTGCACGAAGTTTGCGCCGCTCGTGAGCGTGATCGCGACCGAGTCGAGCCGCTCTGCCCCGCGTACCGTGAGCACCCTGGCCTTCGGAGAAGTGGGCAGCGAGGGGAGGTCGTTGAACCAGGCCCCGTGGGGGCCGCCCTGCAGGTCTGACTGCCGCAGGGTGCTCGTGAGTGCCCACGCAAAATCGACGCGTACGGGGTTGTGGTCCGTGAGAGTCGCGAGGTCCGAGGAGAGGAAGCGAGCGGTGTCATAAAAGAATCTAGGCCAATGTAAGTCCAATTCAAGGTGATATTGTGGTAATGCTACCCGTTGTTGGTGAGCGAAATGAACTTGTTCCCTCGATAGAGGACTTTGTCGACGACCTCGCAGTCGGTGTCCGGCGGGACGCCGGTCGGGCATAGCAGCGCATCCGCGCCACTGGCGGGGAAGACGCCGCCCTGGGAGCCTTGCACCCAGGCACTGAGCGGCGCATCAGCATGCGGAGGGACTTCGAGAGGGAAAGACAAACTCGGTAAGCCCGTTCTGAGTGGAGAAGATTCGGACGCCGTCGTTCGGGCGCGTGTAGCGAGCGTTGGTGTCGCCGAATACGATGACCGCGTTCCCAACGGACCAGGTGTCAATGTAATCCGCGACCTGCTTGAGATTCGCCGCACGGGCGGCATTGTCGGCGGTTTCGGTGCCCGCGTCTGCGTGGAGATTATAGAAGTCGATGTACACACCCTCGTCGACGCGCAGGCGCATAAAAGTGAAGCCCTTGGGGGTTAGGCAGTCGGATTCTGACGCGTCGGAGCAGGTGCCCCACTGTAAGCAAATTTAGCATACGGCGCGTCGAAAACGGGAGTTGCCCACCTTAATGCGCGTGAAGTCGACCCAGTTGAAGTTTGAGAGGGTGTTCAGGCCACTGCCAAATGGCACGCCACCCGACGTCGCTGTGCGGAACGCGTGGTTGTCGTTCGCATACAGCGTCGCGTGGTAGTTGAAGTCCTCTTGGACGTGAATAACGTCGTAGGCGAATTTCGCCAGATCCTGGCCGATGATGGCGGTGTTGGTCGTCTTGTCCCCGGACTCGCCGTTGCCGTTGAGGATCTCGGGAAGCCCAGCAACATTCATGGAGAGCACATCGAAGGTGCCCGCCGATGCGGATGCAGCGCGGACGGCGGTTACATTGAGTGCGATGAGGGCAAGAACGAGCTGGAAGGTCAGCATGGTAACGAATGTGAGTCCCACTGGGGGCGGAGGAGGTGGACGACGCATTTATATCAGACGTAGAATATTGGACTGGTGCTTCTCATTGTGCGTAGCGACAAGAATAGATCCCGGATTTGCGGGACCGCGGGGCGGTCGAAGATGCACATCTCAACTAGGGATATCTTGGGGACGAATGAGCGCGCGAGTCGCCGGCAACGTGCACACGTGCGGCAGCGTCGAGGGACTGCAAGTCGTGGTTGCTGCGAGAAGTAAAGGCATGAGAGAGCACGAGACGCGCTCGCTGAACTGATCACGGAGGCTTTATGGCGAGCACATGGGGAAGGAGGAGAAACGAAGAACTTCTCCAGGAACGGTTCTGGACCCCAACGTTTTGCTGGTAATTTGAGGAAATGGGCCATGGCCGCGGGGAGCACACTGTAAACGCGGCCAGCGATGGTGGTGGTCAAGGTCAAACCAAGGGCACTACCGGAGTTGTGATGAAAGGTAAACAGAATGAGACAGAATCGCGCCCTTGTGACTCGAAAAAAAGGGATCCAGGCACAGAAACCGTTTATAATATTTTGCATTGCACAACGCCAGCTAATTGTACCACAGCTTTGACTTCTATCTAGTTCAGCCTATGCGAGCGTCTATCGTACCTCTCAAGATAACATTTTGACAAGAAAAACCTCAAACACCACTCAACCCAGCATCCCCTCCTTCTCGTCGTGGTCTGAGTATGCGGTGCTGCTGGCGTACGGCGAACTGAGCTCAGCATAGCGGGCGATCTTGAGGCGCTGGGACGGCGGGACGGCCTTGTCGTCGACGGCGAGCGGGATGCCGCCGTGGAGGACGCCGACGCGCTTCATTGCAAGGAGCTGTGCGGCGGTAAGAGAGGGAACTAATAACAAGTGATGAAACAGAAGACACGTACGTTATGTGCAGCATTCGAGTGGTCGTAAACGCCGCCAAAGAATCCGGTGGTGGCGTCTTTGCCGATGTACTTGATGATCCAGTGGGCGCCACCGGGGTGCTCATCGATGAAAGACGAGACGTCGTGTATGAAGCCGGAGATCAGGATGAGCGGGCGCTTGGACGACTGCTCGAGGAACGAGTCCCACGAGATGACAGGGAGGTCGTTGCTGTCGGAAGGCCATGCGAGACCTTCCTGAGTCTCGCGCAGACGCTTGAGCTGCATCGTCAGCTGGCCTTTGCGTACTTCATTATCAGGGAAGACCTGAAAGCACCGTAAGTTTAATTGGTTAGCAAGAAAAATTGCAAGACACAGACCTTGAGATGGGACGCCAATCCGAGTTGTTGACATACCCAGATGAACCACTTCGTGGGGTCATACTGGTACCATTTGATCGCGTTACGGTAGTCCATGGGGAACTGGTGGTGGAAGTTGTGGTAGCCCTCGCCGATGGTGACGAGCGCGGTGACGAGGTGGTCGCGCGGGGAATGCTTGTCATCGAAGGGCGAATCACCGAGCCAGTGCGCGAGCGAGTTGACACAGAAGGTCGAGTGGTGGACGAATAACAGACGGACGAGGCCCGCATAGACGTACCCACCGCGCGCGTCACCCCAGCAGAGCCAGGGGATGATGGTCGGTACGATGAAGCTCATGAGGAGGATGAGGGGGATGTAGTGTCTGTGCTGCCAGCGTACTACCTCGTTCTTCGACAAGTCGCTGACGTCCGCGACACCCGGCTTGCGGCGGGGCTTGACAAGCATCCAGCCAACGTGCGAGTACCAGAAGCCCTCTCCCGCGTTGTAAGGGTCCAGCTCGGTGTCGGTGTAGCGATGGTGCGCGCGGTGGCCCCGCGACCACCACTTGATGGAGCCCTCGACCGCACCGGCTCCCGAGATGGCAAGGAAATACTCGAGGAACTTGTTCGCGTTATAACTGCGGTGCGCCCACAGCCGATGGTACCCCGCGGTGATACCTGAGACAATATTGAGAAACTAGACGCGAACAGCGGCAAGAAACTCACCAAGACCCGTATAAAAGTAGTAGAACACGGCAAACAGTGCCGTCTCCCATCGCAGCTTGGTGTGGAATGCGCCAATGATGCTCATTACAGGCGTGAGGGTCAGAATAGCGACATTCAGCCAGTTCATCTCAGACAAGAAGTTGTCCCATGTAATTGGGGGAAGCGGCTTGGTCGTCTTGAGGGTGTGGGAGACGTAGTTTTCGACCTCGGGAATGGATACGGGGGGCTTGTCCATTGGCGGGGTGGCTCGGCGAGGGTAAACGGATGACATGGGGGTTGTGGAGAAAGGTGCAGCCGACCCCCAACTTATATATACCTCATAGCAATTCTTTGGGGAGGCATTTTCAAACTCCGACACGCGACTTGGCGGTAGCCCTCATTCATCCAGAATCCATAAATAAAATACAGTCTCTTTCCCCAACGCTTCGTCCCACTTTCTCCTTCTACTGACATGCTCCCAGCGGGTCCTCGTCGCGTCTAGCACTGGCCAGTCGAGTCCGGGCCATCCCTCCATATAGGTCACGTGAGCCCACCCAAAATTTGGGGCGCGACGGTCCGTTCCATGTTCGGTTCAATTTCTGGTTCCTCCACCCTCCATGTGATTCCGGCAACTTGGAGCTCTCTTCTTTCTTTGTTCTTTCTTTCCCCAATTTATTTTCGGTTCTTTCCTTTGCTGGACTACCATCCCCACAAGTTGAACATTCCGGTCAAATCCCGGACCGCTTTTTTTGCGTGCCACGGCGGCCGCCGGGAGGCATCCACAGAGGAGCGCTGGTCATTGGGACTGTTCCTGACATCATGTTGAGCTCATATCGTGACGCGATACCTTGCGCAAAATTGAATCCGCGGATATAGTAGTGATCTCGATCACACCAAAGAAACCTTTTTGAATCAGCTCCGCTGAACACCTTTTCGATTGTTTTACGGGAAAAGGTGAGTAGTTCAATTTTTTGGATTCATGCGCTGATTTAGCAATACTTAGATGGTGTATGGTTTTTTTCTTATTTCCCTTCGGACATTCGAGCCAGCCTACCCGCGTCAGACAGGCTCTGAGCAGGGAAAACTGCACACCCAACAACCGCCGCATCTTCAACCGGAATCTTCGAGACTTGAACCCTTCAAAAAAACTCTTCCTTGCTTATTACAATAAGTATCCTCCTCTGCTACCAAGCTGGAACAAAACGATGAACGGAGCAGAGATAGTCCGACGAACCTTGTTTGTAGATGCTTTCCCAGTCTAGAAGCCTGTGAGTGAATGTATGCGTAGGTCATGTGTCGCGAACGAGCCCGTTCAACCGGTCGTATTCACAGAATTGGAGATTGGAGGACTTGCCGACTGGCTCTCAGTGATTGATCAGCCGCCGAACCAAGCCAATTTCCTGCGGACTCTGTCCTTTAGGTCGGGTCCCCACCATTTCTCCGTTTGCGAGGACTTCGATGGCTGAATTTCTTATAAACCCAACTTCTTGCTCAATAATAACAGAGACTGACTAACGGCGCCAAAAGTCTCGACCGAGGAAAGATTGTTTAGCTTTTCGAAATGAACGATCCTTCTGAGAGGCCCAATCAATCCTAAGGCTGGGTGTATCAGTGTGGAATAGCAGAAAAACGCTACATTACTGGGCGAAACTTGAACCGAACGTAAACCACTAAACCCCTTACTTCCCCGCGTTTTTCTTTGCCGGTGGGGTATCAAACTTTTTAGCGACTTTGCTCTGGGAGTGCCTCCGTGGATCAATCATTGTTCTAGGAGTCTAAATGTACAACAGGCAACGGGGACTCAACTGGAAAGGGATATTCTGTCGGACTGCAATTCCGAATATAGTCGAAGTCCGATTTCAACCTTTCCCACGGTTCAATTTTTTTTTTTTTTTGATGTTCACTTTCTTCTCAAAAAGAAACAAAACAACCTGGTGCATTGGACACACTTGTGTTTTGTCTGTTGAATAACGCCCAAATTACACTCCTGTTTCCCTGCTTAGACTTTATTCTGTGATAAAGCATATGTAGCTATCTAAAATGAGCGAGGATTCCTGGAGGCTTCTCGTAGCGGATCCGAAGCCCAATAATAACGTTTCAGCGACAAGTCTTTAGGACCACTCGAGGTAGGAATCGGTAATGGTCGCGATTTCATTAGACAGCAGTAGTTTCAGTTATTTCTTTGCGCGCAAATTCCTATGGGAAATATTGACGGGTATAAAACGCGGTTCATCTGGTTAGTGTTGGTTTATTTGACTACGGTTAAAGTCGTAAGCCCAAGCTTCTACTCAGAATCCTCGCATTTAGCTTTATGCAGCTTTGGTGAGATGTTCATATCGTCGCTCAGTGGTAGTTGTGTGATCGGGGCACTGCAGTGATCCCCGCAGGATCCAGCAGGATCCCCACGATTTTCCATCATTCCTGGTCTTGGCATCGTTGTTCGCATCGCAACTGTGCAAGCTTCGGTCTGATGAGTCTTTACCACGCACGAACCGTTCTTCGTGTGTAAATGGCCAACATCGTGTTGGTTACCGCTGCTGCTGCTTTCCACAGTTGCCAACATGGTGAAACCAAGGTCTTGGGAATCGAGTTGCACTGATCGGATGCTAACCGGTGTAGAACAACAGGAATGCGTATAAAGATGCGCACCTCAGATGTTGTTTCTTTACCTGGTGTCCTTCATTCCTCGCCCGCACCCATATTTTTCCTTCGTCCGCCATTTTTTTTTCATCCACACATTTGACCATGTTCAACAAATCTACCCTTCTTTTCTGCGTTTTGGCTGCATCGGGTGTCGTCGCAGGTTAGTCTTCGCCATTTTATTCTTCTTGAGCTCTACAGAGCACTTCTTCGCTATCCACAGTTCCCGTTCCCCATCGTAAAGCTGCCTCTTTTGTTGCCCCACCTATTATCGCCGCAGCTGTGACGCCTGAAGCCGCGCCGGCATGCAACAAGACCTTGGTGACAGTCAACATCGCCGAGATGAAGCAAGTTGCCAAATCCATTCTGGCTGTTGGCTTCGTCTTACCAGACCCGTAAGCAGAGATATATCTTCAATTCTTTCCGGATATTAACATTTGCATGAAGATTCCGCCAGAATGCAAAAGATTCTGCAAAGTTTGATACAGTTGTCACAGCACTCAACGACGCCGACAAGGGCGCTGCGGCAGGCGATTTCGCCGCGGTCTCGACCAAGATCACATTTGTATCGGACGCAGTCAGTTCGTTGCTCGATGGAAAAGTTGGGGATGGACTCGAGTCGAGCATTGACTTGGACTTGGCCAAACTGGTGGATGAGACAGAGCCAGTAGCTGCCGCGTGTGATGCTTCTGGAGGTGTTGATGCTGCTTCTGTCGTGTCGACTACCCTTGCAGCTCCCGTCGCCGTCGCTGCCAAGACCTCGGTCAAAGCTGCACCCATTGCTACAGTTGCCGAGTCCACGGGCGCATGCGACACGACTGCCTTGGAAGATACCATTGCCCAGATGAAGGAAGTGGCCGACGACATCCTGTCTGTGGGCTTCGTCTTGCCAGATCCGTGAGCATGATTGGGTTTTTACGCCTTCTCGAAGTTAATTTCGGTCTGCTCGCAGCTTCCGCCAGAACGCGAAGGATGCTGCAACCTTTGATACAGTTGTAGCAGCGATTGACGATGCTGATAAAGCAGTTGCTGCAGGCGACTTTGCCACCGCCTTGACCAAGATCACCTTCGTATCGGATAAAGTGGAATCCTTGCTAGACGGAAAGGTGGCAGATGGGCTGGAGTCGGGCATCGATTTGAAGCTTTCCAAGCTGACGAGTGACGCAGAAACGTTGGTGGTCGCATGTACTTGATTGAAATCCCGTCGAGCGGGAGGTACCAGAGGTTCTTAGACATAGTGTACGTTTCAATTGTACAAGTTTTCCGGCAAAGATGTCGAGATTTGCATGATTACTGATAGGAAAAGTAAGAGTTCATGTAACGGTACCTTACCCTGGCAAAAATCCAACGACAAGTGAGAAATGCAGAAGGCCGAGATGCCCGAGAGATGGTTCTACTTCAAGATTCACATTGTTATTAACGGTATGACCCTCAGCTAGATCCCGTACCTTTCTAGGATGACTACCGAATTCTGGGAACTATGAATTTTCACCATAACTGCAGATTTGGTTATATTAGCTTGGCTTGAACATTGAGGGTAGAACTTGCGTATTTCCGTTTTGCCGTTTCAGTTTATTTCCCCAATGTACATGAATGAATTACAATCATTTACAACATGTATACATGTATATCCCAAGTTAATCACCAGCGCACGAAACAAAGTCGTTGCCAGACGCGCCGGTGTGGGTCACAACGCTGTGAGGGATGTTCGTCAGATTTTGGAAGAGCGAAGAGAAATGTACTGACGCGCAGTACGTCCCGTCGTCGGTGGAGAAGATGACACGGTCCGCGCCCGGGGAGCCGCCAGAGTATAGTCCGCTCGTCAGGATGGGGTACTGCGCCATGTTCAGCAATGCACCTTGACAGACGATGATGACCGACGCACCTCCAGGAACGCTGTCTTCCCGGTGCACCAGAACTTGAGGTTCTCGTAATTGTTCTCAGCATGGGGGTACGAGTCTGTCAACTGCAGTGAGTAGGCAAAGAGACGACGAAGCCGGCATGAACACACTGGAGCCGAGGGGGCTACTCTTGTGAGAGAACCCAGCCGACACGGCAGCCTTGACCGCAGCGAGGGTATGCGTTACGGACCCACAGGTGACGCTGCCGGCGGGCCATGCGCGCGTGGCAAGCGGGCCAGCGAGCGCCGCAGCGGCGAGGGAGACCACGGAGGGCTTTGGCGAACATGGCGATGGTCCAAACCCATGAATTGCGCTCGCCTTTTATACATACGCGCGACTTACTCTAAATGTTTATGCCGGACCGAAGGTCGTCGCTATGGTCATGCCGAATCGACCATGTGGACATGCTGCATACCAACGTGCATTTGTAAATCGCTTTTGGTTCAAAATGGGAGGAGATACGAAGAATACGGCCGCTCCTGGTGGCGAGCTTTATCGCCTACGCACGTGTTGCTATTTTGCATGTGGTCCGCGAAGATAATCTGCGGGGCGGGTAACGAGAGGAAGTTGATGGAAGAACTGTCGGCTTCGAACCCGCAGATAACCAGCGAATATCTCCTTGAAGGTTAAAATGAACCGTTGTCTCGCAGGTTTCGGAGGAGGAGAGTCTGATGGGCCTCGAGTCGTCTCCTTCATATTACGGTCTAGGAGTGTCAGCCAGAGTCTACCTCTGTCCACCTTCGCGCCAAATGAAAGTCCTCCGTTGAAGTATCCTGTTGGCTGAGTATCTCACTGACAGTAACAATCTGAACGCTTTCGATAGTTTCGAGTCTCGACAGAAAAACGAGGTTCTCCGATCGACGGCGTCACGGTTGCCTGTCGTCCACGGTGCGATCGAGGAAAGATTCTGAGAGAGCTGGCTGAGCGAGGTCAACATCGATTTCAGACTCCGCTCGAATTGCAGCAGCGGGGTTTGAAAAATCGCCTGTTGCGAACCGCAATCCATCCTCAAACACTCTCCTCGAGAATCCACATTCGCATTTTGCCCGCAATCAACATCAAGCTTCTACGACCAACTCTGCAAGTGTACTTGCGCTTCAATGATGGTTCCAGGTATCAAGTATAAGTACCTTTCCGGCGCCTCCGAATTTTTCTTTCTTTCCCTGAGTTGGCTCAAAACAAATTGAGTCCATGCCATAAAATGTAAAAAAAAGAAGACCCCTGCTCCCGTCCGCCCCAGCGCCTCAACCGCAAGGTCCCGCACAATTTTGGATCTGAATGATCTCTTCATGGGGTTGAATATTGACATTCGTTTTCACGGCCGTCCAGCAATTCAGGCTGTGTGTCCCGAAGGACTGCGGCTACAACGAGGCAGACGCAGAGAAAAGCGAATCACCTCTGTACAGGTTCGGCGCAGTGGCTTGGGGAGCAGGGGCATTGATTCGTGTGGAAACCGGGAGGTCATCATGAGAATGATGTACTGCGTTCGGCGCAGATGGATCAGTACTGTGGGCGCTAAAGGATTGGACAGTTGAAATCCAAGAATCTATACTTGCAGGGGACAATTCGTGCCTTCCCATCCCTCTCTTCCACGTTGAGTCGGCGGGACGGGCGTGAATGGAGAATGGGCTCCTAGTATATAATTTGGAGTAGTACGGCCGCGGGGGGATGAGCTAAGGTTGAAAACGAAGAACGATGAGAAGGATCGTGAAGGGTACTCAAATTGGATGTTATGAAAAAATAGAAACTTAATGGTCAATGCAGGGTTGCGTCGACTTCAGCTTAAGGAAGATTGAGCAGGAACTCTTCTCCGGCGGGTGGATCCATCGACGAGTGGGTTGGTGATGATTCATGAAAACGCCGAGTATTCGGATTATGATTTGAATGACTGCAGCTGGTCGACCGTGGTGGACTCCGAACTCTCCAGTTACGTCTGCAAGTAAGTAAGTTGCGAAGAACAGCTTGGTTTTACTATAACCCTGGGTAGTAGTCAGATTTGAACTGCGCGCTTTCGAAATTGAACATACGCGGGTGAACTGCTGTTGGAACGTTGGTTTCTGTGATTGTTAAATTGACACCTGTCTCATGTATACAATAATCGTTCATCCTACTGTTTTCGAATGGCTCGCAGAGCATCCTGAGGAGGCGAGACAAAAAATAACGAACAGAAACGGCAGACGCGCCGGCATCTACTTCGGAACTGTTCGGCAACCTGCCATCGTGAGCATAGCTGGAACACGGCACGTCGGACTCTCGAATCTGGTCGGCTTCGATGTTTAAATTTAGGACAGAAGCAACTGACCTTCGTGGGGAATCCGGTGCTTCGAGCGCAGGACATAACTCTGTTGATGACCTTCCAACGTGCAGCACACTGATTGCCCTGCTCCCGCGCTGCGCGCGCCCAAATATGTACAGAGGGTTAGCTACTCCTGGAGCTGGCATATTTGCCAGCTCCAGGGGTCTATTGCCGTGCCGCCGAAATGGCGACAAGGCAGTTGCTGGTTCATGATGATGGTCCATGGATCAGAGACAGTTGCTGATTCTAATGGATCAGAAGTGTTTATCTCACCTATGCGAGGTTTAACATTGCGGGTTGCGGTGCAAAGTTGCATCGTTCCCGAAGTGGACACTCGCGGTTTGAGGTGCCGTGGTGGGGGAGCAGGGCTTTCTTTTCTTTTTGAGCTTCGACGTAGCTTTGAACTGCAGCAGAAAAAGAACACAGTAGCAGTGAGGTAGCGTGCAAAAAAGAGACCGCGCAAGGAGAGGGTAACGCAAAGTAAGGATTTGAACAAGCTGACAAGCCGACAGCCAATTTGTGCACCGCCATTGCAGCGCCACTGGAATAATCGCACCACCGCAAAGTGGGCTGACTTTTGACCATGGACCCAGAATCGTCTTCGTCGTCTACTCTCATGTCCCAGGACCTCGGCCTCGATCCCAGCGACCCTCTCAACCTCCTCCTCCACAACCACGACCAGCGGGACCAGCAGGACACCGACACAGACTCGCCTGGCACCCCACCCGACTGGAACACCCTTTCCAGCATGTGGCCCCCAGTAGAGGATCAAAAGATGGACTTTCAGATGGACTTTGGCCTCATGGACATGTCCTTTGACCCTGCGATGGGTATCGAGCCCAATGCGCTGCATTATGCGTACAACGCGGTACCCGATCCATTCCAGTTCACTTTCGAGTCCCCGACCATGAGCTCCAGCAGCTCCTCCGAAAGCGGGTCCACTTCGGGATCGTTCTCACCGCTGGTAGCCTACTCGCCGCCATCGTCCGAGCCCGACGAGGATCCGGCGACAGAACTCGCCAGTCGTGTCCGCAAGACCGCGGGTATAATGCTAGCGGTCCCAATAAACCAGGAGCACGAGCAGAAAGTTCTGCAGTACCAGCAGCAAACGCCGACACAGGCACAGCAAATGCAGCAGATGCAGCAGCAACACACACCCCAGCCGCCAGCATTCACCACAACGCCTGTCCCCGCGGCCGTGCTCGCCAACACCCCCGCGACCACCGTTCCCCAGCCGCGCCCAAAAACCAGCCACACCACCATCGAGCGCCGCTATCGCACCAACCTCAACGCCCGCATCCAGTCCCTCCGCCAGGCCGTCCCTGCGCTCCGGGTTGTCGACCGCGCCGCTGCAGCCAAGGCCGGCGAACCCATTGACGACGAGGGGCCCGATGACATTGTTGATGCGCGCGGCTTCGTCGATGGTGTCAAGGTCGCACGCAAGTGCTCCAAGGCAAACGTCCTCGGCAAAGCCGTCGAGTACATCCGTGTGCTCAAGAACCGTGAGGCACGCCTTGCCCGCGAGCTCTCCGGCCTGAAAACACTCCTTGGTGGCCTCGTCGGCGGGCGCGAGCTGCTGCATGAGTGGGAGCGCGAGTGGGCTGCGCGCTTCGGTGGGCCCGAAACAGACGAGATTGGCGACAACAACGCGCCCGGTGGGGACGACGACGACGAGGACGAGGATGATGAGGAGAGCGACGGCGGTGGCGGACGCAAGCGCAAGAAGCCCAAGGTCGACGCTGTCCCCAAGCCCAAGCCCAAGGCAGCGTCAGCACCCGCGGGGGACGGCGAGAAGAAGAAGCGTGGTCGCCCACGCAAGGTCGTTCCCCTCCCCGTCTCCGCCCTCGGTGCAGGCCCCGCGCTCTCCACCTCTGCCCCGCTGCAGACTACGTCTCCCTCGATACATTCCGCGGTGCCCGCAGACGGTCCGCAGCGACAATACCTCCTCGGCGCGTTTGCGCTCTTCTCCTTCTTTGCCAACGCGAACGTCTCTACTCCGTCTTCGTCGTCGAGCCACCACCACGAGGGGCATGTCCTCACGCGCGTCCCGCTTCCCCGCGCGGAGGGCCTCGGCCTGCTGCAGATGTTCCACCTCCTCGTCAGTGCCGCCGTGCTTGCGAGTGTGCTGCTCCCGCTCGGCAGGAGCATCTACGGGCGGCTGCGGGCCTCGTCGCCTGCCGCTGGCCCTGTGAAGATTGGTCCCGCCAACACCGCTCCTGTTGCTGTTACGGAGAAGGAAACGGAAACAGAAAGCGCTCCCCCGTCGCCGACCTCTTCTGAAGAAATCGACGACGACACGGACGCGGACACGGAGCTGTCGCGTTCGAGCATGAGCAGCGGCGACGACGAGTATGTGTACAGCACTCGCGACGAGCCGTTCTCCGCGGGCACAAGCACGCGCGACGAGGCCGAGGCGTGCATTCTGGATGGTGTGTCTTTTTTTTTTCTCCGCTGCGCATTCGCTCATCACTGTACTCAACGCGCAGCATCCACCCCCCTTGCCACGCGCCTCCGCACCGCGCTGCGGCTCTACAATACGCCCTCCCCCGCATCCACCGTCAGCACCCCTCCCAATGACGATGACCGGCGCCTCCTAGCACTCCTCGTCCGCCCCGTCCCGGTCCTTGGTGCCCGCCTTGCATCACGTTTCTGGGACGCCGGCTTGGGTCTCGAGGTGGACGAGGCCGCGCGCCGCGTGGCGAGCACGAAAACGACGACGCGCACCTGCAAGTCTGGCGTTCTCCGCGCGCTTGAGGCGGGGCTCGTCGTGGAGCGCCTCCGTGCGGCGGGTGTGCGCGCCTTTGTAGGCACGGTGCTTGGCGGCGACTCAAACGCCGACGCCGACGAAGAATCGGACTCTGACTCGGCCGCCCTCGCCGCCGCGCGTACGCTCGGCGGGCGCGTGGGGACCCTCGGTGCGCGGGTCGGGCGCGTCCTAAACGGGGGCGACCTCGATCTGGATTTAGATTCGGACGTCGAGTCTGACGGTGAGGACTCGGATGTGGCCGCGCAGGAGCGCGACGTGGCGCGGCTTCTGCGCGCGATCGTGCTGTACCGGCGGGTGTTTGGGGCTACGACCCCGAAGGGTGGTACAAGGGCACGGGCGGCGGGCGCAGATGCCCGCGCGCTGCGGCGCACGCTTGGGAGTAGCGACGTGTTTGAGGACGCGCGCGTGGAGGAGGCGCGCGATCGCGTCGTGGATTTGCTCACGGGCGAGCAGTAGGTGGTGTGGTGCGTTGTGATTGGATTGTGACGCGTTGCGTGCGTTGTATTCCCTGCGCTGTAGTTAGTACGCACCGCACTCACACGGACAGATATCCAGAGAGTATCTATGGCTATTCTAGTAGTGTACGAGGCGGGTAATGGAAGAACTATTAACATTGTTTAGAATATACAGTTGGCTCCTAGATTCGTCGGAAGTCATCCCAACAATGTCACCTTCGCGGAGAGACGTAGGATCGGATAGAACCGCTTCCAGTAACCGTCCCCGAACCTTTACCCGTAAATAATACGGATCCACTGCCCGTAATCACTGCGGTGCCACTTCCATTGACCCACACGGTCCCGCTGCCAGTGAGCCTAACGGAACTGTCGCCATCGACCACCATGTAGCCGCTGCCCATGGCCTCCACCCAACCGCCGTTACCTTTGATGACCGTGTTGCCGCTTCCCAAGAACTTTACACGACCGGCGCTACCTTGTACGATAGTGTTTCCGCTGCCTGTAGACTTCACACAACTACTGCTACCTTTGACAACAGTGCAGCCGCTGCCTGTGGACTTGACGTTGCTGAAGACGGTGGAACTTGAACAACTGCCGGTGGTCAAGGACCCGCCTACGTTAACGCTGACGATGCTACCGCTGTCGCTGACTGTGACGCTGCACCGGTCCAAGTGCAACTTTGGCCTCCATTTCGGCTCTGGCTTTTTATCCCAAAGGTCCAGTTCCAGTTTTCTGTCCAGGTTGGTGTCCGAATTCTTTGTCGCCTTCCTCGTCGGTTTTGGCACCGACTTTGGCTTCGAGGTTCGTTCGACGGGGTAGACCGACATCAGAAACTGCTCATCGCCCTCGGAAAGCACATTGTTCAGGGGAACAGACATCAGGGCGCTATGTGTGTCTCCCCTGCGGATGGGATAGTGCATGATGGACTCCGGATCGTAAGGAGCAAGCTTCGCTCCCTGGCCGACCCTATCGTAGTTCCTGTGCACCTTTTGAGTGTCCCATCCTGAGCGAGCCTGCAGGACTCTGTAGTTCCAATTCGCTTTGCAGTCTGGATGCTGATGTTCGTGGATCATACCTAATTTAATTTTTTTAGCGTTCAAATCGTAGTTGAATGTGGCAAATACGAAAATACCTAAGGCGTGACCGAACTCGTGCAAGATATCTGCCTGCCGCCGTAATCGTCTCGCCTCCGTGCCCAAATTATCGCCCACATGCAAGTTGAGCCACATGGTTGGTTTCCCGGGATGGTCCTCGGCCTGGCGCCCAATATAGGACTCCAGAACCTTTCCGAATGTGATGCGGATATCAGAAGGACCAGGAGCACCCTCGTCAAGGAACTTGAATTTTATCCGCATGTGGAGTGAGTTGTAGTGTTTTTTGACAAGATGTTTGACGATGCGTTTCTCACTCGAGTCGCCGTCGAGGAAGCGCACCTTCAGGAGGTGCCGGTCGAAAGGCCATAGAAGGCTTTCCCATGCAGCTCCATCGGCCCGACCTTGGGCGTCGCTGTGTGAGCGACCGGCAGGCATGTGCTGACAGCGGGGATGAGGCTATTGGGTGAAGAAAATGGGGACTTGAGAGATGAGCCTAGCACATCTGTTCCCCGTATTTTAAGCAGATGCCTTGAATCAGATGGTTGAGAAGCTTACGTTCGCTGTCCAACACCATGCAATACTACTGCTTGATACCGGCATCCGTGCCCATCCCCGCATCCGAAACGCTTGGTGAGCGCTTCCAACCCAACAGCTCTGAGGCCTGAGGGCGGTCACTCCTCTTTGGTTAGCACGATCAAAACGCGAAGACAGCATGTCTTTTATCCTGTCGAAATCAAGAAGCATAAGAATCATAGAAACGGGCCGAACCTATGCACTGTACAGTGATTTGAATTGTTTCGGGTATGTTTTAGGCGACGCCATGGCTCGCTCGGAATGACCGCACTTCATAGGCTCAGCCGCTCATCGAACTGGCTCTGTTCGTTGGTTCCGCAGCTTACCGGGGTTCGAGTCCCTGCGTGGAATCGTGTATCCCGTCTCGAGACTGAACAATACAAAACTTGGCTGTGGCTTGAAGATAGATCCTCGTGGTGCTAAGGATGGAACTCGGAAACGCTGAGGTCCGCCGACTGGTGCTGCCCTAGACTCCGACAACGGGAAAAATTCCGTAGAAGAATGAGCACAAAGATCAGGTTCAGCAGAACCACAACGTTTCGTCCTGGAAGCTGGAAGAGTGAAACCAAAAGGCGTAGTGACGTAACGGGAGACACTGCCACATTGCCTTCCTTAGCGCACTACGTCCAACGGCGCTAAACAGGACGGACGCATCTCTAAGCGCGAATCAGCTCCACACGGGTTCCGAGTAGTGGTCTGGGAATCTCAACACTCGACGCAAAGATCGCCTGCCGAGTCGAGCTACTAAATACTAAGGAAGCTTCGAGAATCGACGGAGGAATCCAGGAGGCTGCCAATCTGGCATTTTTGCCCACAGAAAACGTATTCCAGTGTGTGCATTCAACTAAGAAAACTTTACGAAACAGGTACTATATATTGCATTTGCAGTCAGGGGTCGTATTCGCGAGATTTCAACCTATTCAAGTAACGGAGATCTGAATCTTTTTCGGCGCCTGCTCGGGAGTGGTCTTGGGGAAGGTAACAGTCAAAACCCCATGCTCCATCGAGGCTTTGACTTCATTCTCCTATAATCATGCAGAGTATTAGCCAAGTATAATGGGTATAATTCGAGAATCTCTTACCTTTACACCCTGAGGCAATTGCAGAGTCCTGCTCATTTTTCCGTAGCGGCGTTCGCGGATGGCATAACCATCCTGCTCATGTGCCTCGGATATCTTCCCTTCTGCAGCGATGGTCAACCTCCCATTGTGCACATCGATCTGCACATCTTCTTTCTTGATTCCAGGCAGTTCGAACGTCGCTGTTACAGTGTTGGCTTTGGTATCTTCGTGAAGATCCATCCTTGATACACTCCAGTCAGATACCAATAAACGAACTTGAAGGAAGGGTTACCTAGGCCTGATAGTGCGTTGCAACTCCTCGTTGCCGCCATGGCGCTGAAGAGCTTGATTCTGGTTGTTGTTGGACATACGACCAAAGGATTCGTTGATCATACGCTCAACATCGTAGAAGGGATCGTAGTAGACGATGGAAGACATTGTGTGTGAGTAGTCAGTAGTATGTGGGCGAGAGAAATGCCACTGCATTTATATGCCGCCGACACGCTGCAGCTGCTACGAGAAAGTTCGAGAATAATTCAGAATTGAACACGAAGATGCGTCATAGTAAGCTGAGGTCACCGAGTGGTCACATTGGCCATGAGAACCGGCGAGAACCTGCCAGAACTTGTACAAGGTTAGTTGTTACAGAGGTTCGCCACCAAAAAAGTGGACTAACCATTCAAAGTGTACGGCCCGTGCGCCAATAGATTCGAATGGAATGTTCGAGAAGACTACCGAAGCTTCGCAAACAATGCCTCCATTAGAGCATATTCGCAGCCTCCGACGGGATTTCTGGAATCACTCGTAGCTTTTAAGCGAGATTGGTGACTGATGTGACTGCAGCTTCGGTCCTTGAATTCATTCGGGCTTTAGGATTGACGGGAAAAGTGAGGGGCCATGACTTTGAGGTCTGTAAGTCTCGCCTCCAACGGGCCCTCAAAAAAATGGGCCCGTAGGACACATTTCCCAATTTTTGGCCCAACTTTTTGCTCTCTGCCGCTGCCAAGCCGTCCGCTTTTGCTGTCACCACTTTTCTGGAATCAGACATCACTTTTTTTATCAAACGTCTCGCTTAGGTGTTTTTGGAGGTTGCGAATATGCTCTATTGTTGGGGTCCACTTTTTTCGAGGATTACCTTTGAGCAAGATCTGAGCAGTGAGCACTGGTAGTAAGTAGTAGTTCCCCGCCGAAGTCCAATGGGAGTACCACCGGCGGGGCATAAACCCCATGAGCCCTGGTCCCGCCGACTGACGCATTTCACCCTACACTTTCTTCCAGGAGAGAGACGCGAAGCCTTTCTTTCTGTCATAGTCAGCAGACAAATGTCGAGACGCGTTGCGCATTGGCACCTTGCACGTCACCACAATGATCAGGTAAACACAGCCACATTGCCTTTCTTAGCGCACTACGTCCAACAGCACTAAACAGGACGGGCGGCATTTCCGCCGGCATTTCCAGCGCAAATCGCCTCTGCACAGGTTCGTTGCGAAATTTTAATACATACTCGACGGAAAGATCGCCTGCCGAGTCGAGCTATTACTAAGGAAGGTTCAAGGGAGGATTGGGCCCTGGCAGGTCTTAAAACATATTCAGGTGTGCATTCACCAAAAAAAAACTCTGTGGAGCGGGTAATATACATTGCGTTTGCAGTCAGGGGTCGTATTCGCAAGATTTTCCTTCCAACATATTCAAGCAATGGAGATCTTTTTGGGCGCCTGCTCGGGAGTGGTCTTGGGGAAGGTAACAGTCAAGATCCCATTGTCCATCGAGGCTTTGACTTCACTCTCCTGTGATCAAGCAGAGTATTAGCGAAGTATACCGAACATGAATTCGAGAATTTCTTACCTTCACACCCTGAGGCAGCTGCAGGGTCCTGCCAAATTTGCCGAAGCGCCTCTCGCGGATGGCATAACCATCCTGTTCGTGGGTCTCGGATATCTTGCTTTCTGCAGCGACGGTCAACCTGCCATTGTGCACATCGATCTGCACATCCTCTTTCTTGATTCCTGGCAGTTCGAACGTCGCGGTTACAGTATTGGCTTTGGTATCTTCGTGGAGATCCATCCTTGATACAGTTCAGTTATAATCCGGTATGTATACGAAAATGAAGGAAATGTTACCTAGGCCTGAGAGTGCGTTGAAACTCCTCGTTGCCGCCATGGCGCTGAAGAGCTTGGTTCTGGTTGTTGTCCGACATACGACCAAAGGATTCATTGATCATACGCTCAACATCGTAGAAGGGGTCGTAGTAGACGAGAGACGACATAGTGTGCGAGTAGTGAGGTGACTGAGGATGATGGGCGAGAGCAGCGTTCTGAGGAAGATGGGGGACAGCAGCGTTGCATTTATACCAGAAGGCGAGGGCGCCGACGAGCTACCAGAAAGTTCGAGACCGTAAATTGACCGCGAAGATGCGTCATACGCTGAGGTCACCTCGGTCATGGGAGGGTAAAGAAATCACAAGAAGATTCTGGAACCTGGACAATTTTGGGCAAGCGGGCGATACTTCTTCCGGGCGCAAGATATAGACCATGATTGTATTATCTAGGTCAGCATGTTGACTACTGACTACTACCCGAGGTACCCGAGCGTGAAAGCACAACCGGTAATGCCTCTATGTGCAGGATCCTGGAGACTAGTCATGGGGATCATCGCCTTTGGCGTTACTTGGTTTGGTAGTTCTGAGTGGTAGATGCGGGCGCCACATAGATGCACAAAAAGCCCTGCTCCTGCCGGTACCGGACACCCACAAGAAGTTCAGGTAGATTCCTGTCCTTTTCCGTCACACAGGTCAGCAGCTGAGGCAAGTTGAAGACGTGGAAGCAGGGAACGAAGTTGAAGCGCGTTACGTCACCGCAGTGACCAACTGTCGACACCGCCACATTGCCTTTCTTGGCCAACTGCGTCCAACACCACTAAACCGGACGCAGCATCCCTGGCCCGTTTCACGTCCTGGGCTTGGGATTTAGACTCTGACTTTTGGTGAAACTAGCTCGAGGTCTTCCGGTACAGGCCTGTAGTCCAACCGGCCTCCTGCCGAATTCGAACGGAATAAGAGTCGTCTTGGTCAATGACAGACTCGAAACCAATTGGATCTTCTCGGAAAGATCGTACTTCGGTGTCAATTACCGCACCAAAATTATCTCCGGTCCTAATCCTTCTTGTTCTCCATCTGTACGTCTTTCTTTTTTCTCACACACTGTTAATTGGCCTCATATCGCATATACAGAGCATTGCATCTGATCTGGCGTGCTTGGACCGGTAAGACACTTGGGGTTACATATCTTCATATTATAAAATCTCACGACAATGTGTCAAGGCGTATCCCTGACTGTCACCGTGCTGAACCTTTTGCGCAGCGCAGTAGTACACCATGCCCCAAACAACCAAATCACCGACACTGTCGCAGCGGGGGTCGTTTGCCTCATTCTCATCAACTTGATTCCACCTCCCATGAAATACGCTGTCGATATTCACCAGGCCATCAAAAATGGCGAGGAGATATTGAAGGCAATTGACCCCGTTGTCACTAATGAAGAGGACAAAAAAATAATACAAAATTATGAGAGGTGAGAATCAACGAATCAATGCTTATCTATCTCACTATAAAAGCTAGTGAGCGTGCTGAAGCGGCAGCTGCAGCATACAGATACAGCCAAGTCAAAACCATTTCGCCAAAGACGATGTTTGTGGTCAAATTTGAATGGTACAAGGCGAGAAAGACAACGAAGCGTATTGAAAATGCGAAGAATGACCTCCAGGTTCGTGTCAAATTTCACCTATGGGCCAGTCCTTCTCACCCCGCTTGCAGAGGGTCCTTTCCCAGCAAAACATCCGTCGTCAAGCCGACATTTCTGCACAAATCCCGACGTGATTGTATTACACCTTATTACATTCTTAGTGGCGATCAGCAGAGGTATTTCAACTCCCTCGTTGTTCGATTCTGAGAAAAATGACTTTCAAGTTCTCCGACCGACACTTTCGTCGAAGGGTAAAAAAACAAAGATGCCTCCGCTCTTCACCAGCTCCTCCCGCATGGTCCCATTGCAAATAAATGCAGACGAAGCACCCCTACATGGTGGAGCCAGTACGAAGAATAGAGGCATTGAATGTTGGGAATAATCCGATGTCATCAACAGAGTTTTGTACTGTGTACGAGACCCCGGTTTACCGACGTCATTTCACAAAACAAAACTCATCCACCTTCCAGTTACAAGGATACAACACATCTATATCCAGCTAGGTAGATACAAAGTCTAAGGTAAAATATATCCTAGTCACAACTACGATAGCGTCTATGTTCTCCCTTTGGGAGCCGTCTTGCTGAACAGCTTCGCCTTTTCAATCGCCGCATTACTCTGCTTCACGAGGTTCTTCTTGTAGTCGACGATGCTGATGTCCGCCTTGGTCAAGTTCTTGATTGTGCCGTCCGCGACCTCCCAAAGCTCCTCCGCGACTTGCGAGATGAGCCGGAAGTCGTGGGACACGATGACAACACCGCCCTCGAACTCCTTGATTGCGCGGGCAAGGGCATCAATCGACTCCATGTCCAAGTGATTCGTCGGCTCGTCGAGCAGCAGGATGTGCGGGTGCTCCATCGCAAGCTGCGCAAAGACGACGCGATTCCGTAACCCGTCAGAGAGCTGCTTGATTGGCGAAGTCTGGTGCGCGCCCGACAGCCCGAAACGCCCCAGTTGCGACCGCCAGCCCTGGATATCGATCTCCGGGAACCGCTGACTGAATAGGCTCTGGAAATATTCGATCGGGGAGGTGTCGTACGGGAGCTGGTCAGCACTGTGTTGTGAGTATTTAGCCAGCTTGAGCGCCGCCTGTAACCATAATCAGGATCGTTTGTAAGTATGATTATGAGGAGATACGTACATGTTTGGAAATGGTCCCAGCTGACGGTTGTAGTGCGCCAGTGATGAGGTGCAGGAGTGTCGACTTGCCCGTACCGTTGGCACCCAGAATAGCTATCCGTGCGTCCATACTGCATCTCGTTAGCATTTCATTCATTGTTCCCAGCGTCAAGACTCACTCAATACCGAAGCTCAGATTCTCGTACAGGTAATCCTTCTTCTGTCCAGAGTATGCAAAGGCGACCGTGTCGAAGGCGATGATCGGTGGCGGCAGCTTGCGCACATCCTCAAAGTTGAATCGCAACGGCTTGCCCACCTCGATCTTCTCGATCAGACCCGCGGCCTCCATCTTGTCGATAATCTTTTGTTTCGACTTGGCCTGCCGCACCAGGTTGGCGTACGTTCCCGCAGAAGCGATGAATCTGTCCCAATGAGCACAAGAAGATATTCATAATCAGGGAGACGTACTTTTTGATGTGCTGGATCTCGTCCTGCTGTTTCTGGTACGCCTTCATTTGGTTCACCTCGTTCTCTTGCTTCGTCCGGACGTAGGTCGAGTAGTTACCGGCGTAGTAGGTCATCTTCTTCTTGTTCGTTAGATCCATAATGTTCGTGCATACACTGTCCATGAAATCCTGGGAGTGACTCGTGATGACCAGGATGTGGTTGTATGTGCTGAGATATGCCTCAAGCCAGACCACGGCGCCGAGATCCAAGTGATTCGTCGGCTCATCGAGAAGAAGGAGATGGGGCTTGACGAAAAGTGCGCGAGCGAGCGCCACACGCATACGCCATCCACCGCTCATGTCTTTGGTCGGCTTTTTCATCATCGTTGGTGTGAAGCCGAGACCGTGGAGGATGCTGCCGGCCTTGACCTCGAAAGTTGCGGGGTCCATCTCCTCGAGCTGCTCGTAGGCCGCTTCGAGCGCGAGATCGTCCACGTCGTCTGCGATGGAGAGCTGCTCGATATGCGCCTCCAGCTTTGCGACCTTTAATTTTGCGGACGCCACGATAAAGTCGACGGCGTTGACTTCCGACGGCTCCGCCTCGCCGGACACAAGGTAGATATCAATGTGTGGTGGGATGTCGATATCGCGCGCTGCGATCGACTGGAGGAATGTCGACTGCATCATAATCGGTTAACCATCTGTCCGTCTTCCAAGGAAAAAAAAAATCGCACCTTCCCCGAGCCGTTCTCGCCAAGCAACCCGTACCGCTGGCCGTAGTTCAGCGCAATCTCGGCATTCTCTACAAGTAGGCGACCGTGGAAAGATAGTGTGTACGAGTCGATCTTGATATCGCGCGCCTTGACATCGGATACCAGCACGCCGCTCGCACTCCTGGAGCATTCAAATCAATCGGAATCAGCGTTCTGGACGAAATCAAGGCGGAAGACGCACCGGTCGGTGGCAATGCTGAGCTTGGCCATGCTGGTCAGATCCTCCTGGCTATTGGCAGCGCTCAGACTGGTGAGCGGGGTGTTGACGCTGCTGCCATTGCGCGAGCCTGTGGTGGGGGTGCCCGATGTAGACCCCTCGCCGCCAGCGTTCTTTTTTGCGGCCTTTTCTGCGAGGCGCTTCTGCTTGGATGCTGACGGGGCCATGGTGGTCGGTGCAGAAAATTTCGGAAACGAGTGACGGAGTTTGAATCAGATCAATCGGAGCGAGTCACGTGACCAATTAACGGGTTTCGCGCTCGACGTGTACCATGAATCTCTCCCTCTACAGTGTCCAGGCATTCCTTATTCTCGACACAGAAGGCAGCCGCGTTCTCGCAAAATACTACAGACCAAAGAGTCATCCGCTGGGCGAATCAAAGGAGTTCTTGACCCTCAAGGAGCAGAAAGCATTCGAGAAGGGACTATGGCAAAAGACGAAGAAGGCGGGAGGTGCGTGCGTTTCCCTCTCCGCAGTGCGCTAATAAATATTTTAATAAATGCACAGGTGATATTATCTTATACGACGGGCATTTGGCCGTGTACAAGCACTCGCTGGACCTGATTATCTACTTTATTGCGGGCCCGTCGGAGAACGAGCTGATGCTGTCGACCGCGCTGAACAACTTTGTCGACGCGCTGACGCTGCTCCTGCGGAACCAGATCGAGAAGCGGGGTGTGCTGGAGAGCCTTGACCTCGTGCTGCTGTGTCTAGACGAGACTATCGACGACGGGTGCGCAGTGCGGTCTTTTGGTGGCCATTTCTGCTGCTGATTCGGACGCCATGCAGAATTATCGTCGACACGGACCCCGCCGCAATTGCATCGCGCGTCAGCCGGCCACGACCCGACACGACAGAAATTATCATCAACGAGCAGACGATCATGAGTGCGTACCAGACGGTGAAGGAGAAGATGGCGCAGAGAATAGGGCAGCTGTAGTAGAGTTATAATATTTCGTGCAATAAAACACTGGCCGCATATGGCTTACTCGCAACCACATTCCCGCGTCTCCGTCCTCTCCACCTCGTCTCAGTCGTCCGTCGACCACTTCTCCCCGACCGCATCCTCAACCCGCTTCTCGCTGCCGTCCATCCCCACAACCCCCAACCCGCAGCCCAGACCCACGGGCGTGCGGCCAAACATCTATGACCGCAATCTCAACAAGACGCGCATAACAGAGGTCTCTGGCGCCGCGTTCACGTTCCTCTTCTCCGAGATGGTCCAGTACACGCAGAAGCGGGTCGGCGGCATCAACGACCTCGAGCGGCGGTTGAACACGCTGGGCTATCGTATCGGCACCCGCGTACTCGAGTTGATGGTCTGGCGCGCAGAGGCCGCCTCCAAGGCCCCCAAGCGCGAGATCCGCTTCCTCCCCGCCCTCATGTCCATCCACACCCAGGTCTGGCGTGCCGTCTTTGGCAAGCCAGCAGACGCCATAGAGAAGAGCGTCGAGAACGCGGACGAGTATATGATCATCGACAACGACCCCCTCATTGAGCGCTACATCAGCGTACCCAAGGATATGAGTACGCTTAGCTGCTCCTCGTTTACTGCTGGAATCGTCGAGGCCGTACTAGACGGTCTATGCTTTGTGAGTTTCCACTCATTTTTCGGATCATCAGCTCACGATTTTACGACAAGCCCGCACGCGTTACCGCACATAACACTCCGACCTCACAATTTCCCTCACGTACCACCATCCTAATCAAGCTCGAAAAGTCGGTGCTCGAGCGGGAGGAGGTCTTGAAGTAGCGTGTTCAGCCGATGTATGTATGTACATTACTTGCACTACCTTCCATGATATATTACACCAACGTCTAAAACACCCGTCCGTCGTCCGTACAGCAGCCAGCCGCCTAGAACAGCCCCAGCAGATCCTCCTGCGGCTGCTGCGTATGTGTTGGAGGTGGCGACACCGCAAGCGCCGAAGAAGACTGCGGTGGCGACTGTATCGGCGCTGGGGGCGACGCACCAAATGCACTCCCCCCAAATGTACCCATCGGACTCGACCCCATGCCCATGTTTGCCCCGCCAAAGATGGACACGAGGTCGTCGAGCGGGTTCTCCGACAGCCCGGTGACGAGGTTGCGCGCCGCGGGCTGCACGAACACCTCTGTGGCCGCCAGCCCAGACGGCGCGTCGCCCACAAGATCGTCCCCAAAGTCGCTGTTCCGGTGTCATTAAAAGTATAGCATTGAATGGCAAGAAACAACTTACAGCAAATTCTCCGCCTGTTGTCCCTGCGCGACCGTTTGCAGCGCCTTTTGCGCCGAAAATGCGTCGCTAAAAGCAGTCAGAATTGAAAGTTGCCACGATGAAATGACGCACTCCGTCTCTCCGCCCTTGCGCACCGAGTCTACCCCAACACGACCCCGCCCGACGAACGTCTCCTCCGGCTTGTGGTACACGCTGGCAAGACTTGAGATATCACCCAGCAGCTCCTCCAACAGGGCCGGAGCGACCGTCGTCCGTGGTATTGATATCGGTGGCCGGTGGGCCAGCACAACGGCCTGGAAAGATCGTCTAGTTTACCACTTCATACTTGGTGTTTAGCACACATACCTTTGCTGCCCCCGGATCTGTAGACAGCAGCCGCCAGTAAATGTACGCACGGTCGCGCACGTCGGGCGAGTCGCAGTCCTTCGTCGCCGTGTTCAGCACGCGTTGCACGACACCCTGCGACGAGTCGGGCTTCTTCAGGAACAGTTTCACCACGGCGGTGAGCGTCTGCAGCTGCACGGAATACGACTCGTCTATGAACGTGTCGACGAATATGCCGAGCAGTTCGTCGGCGTTGTCGATCTTGTTTGCGTACTCGCCGATGATCCAGATGAGCGACGCCTTGGCTTCGGGCTCGTCCAGCTCGTCAAGGTTCGCGCACAGCGTGGGGATGACACCCTCGTACGTGGAGGGATATTTGCGGAAGATGTCCTACGCGGGGTCAGCGAATTGCCTGAAAGGGAGAACAGACAGACCTTCATCACAACGACCGCCTCTTGCACGACGTAGCTGACGCGCGTCGCAATGAGATCCAGAAGAACGTTAACGCATCGCTCCGCCGCTGCGTCGATCTTCACAGCGGTCTGCCCGATCGCCTTGATGCTCTTGCGCACAAAGTCGACGTCCACTTCGGATGCATACCTAGCACATCATGAGCGAGAGGAGTGCGAGAACTCTCAGCCAAACACACTCTTTGAGCTCACTCAGCAGCGCGTCGACGTTGTTCTCGGCCGCGAGGCGGACCATGATGTCGAGCTTTTCGATCTTGACATACAGCGGGTCGTTGTACTTGCAGAAGAACACGCGCATCTCGTTGGCGAGGATCTCGGGGCGCTTCTGGAGCAAGAGGTTGATGTTGCGCAGGGCGACCCACTGGACTTCGGGTGGGGAGGAGAGCAGCGTGACGAGTGGCGGCGCCATCTTGCGTATGAGCTGCTTGATGAGGTCTTCGCGCTTGACGCCGCGGATGTGGATCATGATAACCTGCGGAGACTGAGGTGGGCAGAACCAGGCAGGCGGACGAGACGTACCTTGACGGCGGCGAGGACGACGCTGCCGTTGACGTGCTGGAACTGCGGCACGACGCGCTCACAGATGTGGTCGCTCTCCTTCTCGTCCTGGGCGACATACCGCGCGAGCGCGTTTAACACCGCGACGCGGCCCCACTCGGAACACTCGTTTAGAGCGATCAGGAGTTTATTCAGGACGGCCGTGGAGATGACAAAGAGCGCGGGGTCGGGGCTAGTGATAGAGGGCAGTGCGGAGGCGGCGATGTGGATATCCGTGAGGGCCGCGACGGTGTTGGCCACGACCTGAACACGTTAGCAATACAACACCACTCCAAATATTAATCATTACACACCATCGGATTGCTGTCCGAAATCATGTCGTGCAGCTGCTCCAAAAAGCCGTTCTCGAGCACCAATTCTGGCTTGAGATCGTAGAGCTTGGCAACACACAGCGCGGCGGTCTTGCGCACGTACGGGTTCTCGTCGCGAAGGCACTTCTGGAGCGGGTCGCAGAGGTAGTCGATGATCTTCTCCGCGCGCAGGACGCCCATGGTGCGGATTGCGAGCGCGCGCACAAGCGGGTTGGGGTCGTCCGTGTCCTTGACGAAGGTGTTGACTGCGAGAATGACGAGCTCGGGCTGCGTCTTGGCGTAGTTCATGAGGTAGAGGTAGACGAGCTTCTTCTGCTCGAGATCGTCGGTCTGCATGTTTTTGAGGACATCGGGGAAGAGCCCGGAGACGTCTGTCTTCCGTTCAGCTATTTATTCGAACGTCGGCGACAGAGTGCACCTTTGCCGACAGTCATGGAGGCGATGGTGCGCTTAATGGCATCCTTGCGCTTCTCGGGGTAGCCGCTGTTGAGGTCGACGCTGAGCTCGTAGTTTTCGCCCTTGCGCGCTCGCAGGCTCATGGTCGTGCCAGTCAAAGCAGAATGCGGTCACGTTTTGTGTACATAAAAGTACATTTATTCGTTGTAACCTCGTACGGAGCGCTAGCCACGCGCTACGCTTTAATTTTGAAGATAACTCTGTGTCCGTGCTCTTATTTTCTATACATACACACCGCACCCGACTGCCTAACGTCCGCTGGTCCCAGCCCTTACATTACGCGTTTGCGTTGGCATTGTTCAGACGAAGGGTGGTCGGATCGACAGACCGCATAATTTCGACGGCCGCTTCCACGAGTTTCTCGAGCGACGATAGGATCTCGGGATATTGGGAGGTTTCAATCTTTCATTACGTTCAGCGTGGACGGGGAGAGAGAGAAGGGAGCGGACAAGGCGGACACAAGCGTCATCTTGAGCCGATTGGAAGATCCCAAGCGAGACTCCAATCGTCGAGTGCTCGTCTGGCTCCGTCCACAGATCTCTGCGAGCGGTGTATAGAAGGTGGGTGTCGATATCGGACCTATCCCAGTGATACCACGAGATTGCCTCTTTCCAGGCGGCCTGATCCTTTGGTTGAGGCACGAAGGTCTGGGTGAGAACCTTGAGCAGTACATACACCGTAGATTCGACGTCGTCGTGTGGTAACGGGGGCTGGTTCTTCAAGCTGGCCATCGCCAATGTCGAAATTAGTACGAGGGGTAGCGAAGGAGTAGGCGAAGAGGAGATTGCACCCTAATTCATAGATAGATGCGCTGCGCAGGAGCTGCAGCAGAGCTGCGACCAATGAGAAGTTCATCCCACTGAAATAGTTGGGAATGGAGGCGAATTCCAACCGTTCGGGAGTAAGAACGGAAAGAAGAAGCGTTGTATTCGCTCCGGCTCCATGAATCGACAGGGTGGGCACCAAAAGGCGGGTGGCCTGGAAAGTAAGTAGATTATCAGCATTTATGATAGACTGCTGGTATTGAGCGACGCTGGCGTTCGGACCGATGAGGGTATTTGAGTCGAGGTTCGGCGCGCTTGTTCGGGTGAACTCTACATTCATCGAATATTGTAGCGTTCTTTGCTGCTGACGCCCGCAGGGCTACATCATACTTCCTTATTTTCTTGTAGCCGAAATGTTCATTTCGAGGAAGTGAGTGAGCGGGGGCAGGATGATACCATTGGTAGCACGGCGTCGCCTGCAGAGGGCAGGGTTGTTGGCACAAGTTCATTCGAATATGAGGGCAGAGTACAAAAATCAGCGAGGCCTGCCAGCCAGTAACGACCGTTAATGTAGCGGTCGGCTAGGTTCGACTCAGTGTTCGACTCCTCGGAGTAGTGCTGCCGAATCAGGTCCATGAGCCCAGGATCGTCGTTGAATCGAGATTGAGCCAAGAGTTTGAGCTTTGCAAGCCTGCCGACCAAGTTTACGGAGCCCAATCGAGTCAGGACCTCGTCAACCGACGAGGACACAACCCGGCGGTCAAAGTGTCGCTCACAATAAAGCGCATCGTTCTCGCGCAACTCGTTCCGCGTGTTCGACGTAATACCGCCGATGACGGCAGTAACAGACACTGCTTCAAGAGTCTTGTTTGGATATTCTATAACCTCAGGGGCGGTGGTTACTAGAATAACAGAGGGCGAATGTGGGGAATTCAGATCTGAGGCCACAGGTGGGTAGGGTTGACTCTGAAGGAACATGCTTCAGAGCGGACAGCGGTACTCAAAGAGGAGTCTCACAGAAAGTAGATGTAGCATCGCCTCGCGCTCCTGCAAGCCTGTAGCTTCACCAAAGCTTCGCTCTGCAGCAGCTGCTCCAAAGTTCAGAGGCGATACCGCTCCCAGACCACCAGCGCCATCGTCTTGCCAAGCTCCTTCCGTGTTCAAAAAAAGCAGTCCAGTCGATATTTCGCGAGTATTTTGTTCCGGATGCGCTGGCAGGACTCGAAGAGGAAGATGGGAGATAGGAGCAGCAAAGGAATCGGATGCAAACCGGCCCGGTCACACGTGACCGTGACAAACGCGTTGATGCAGCACCTCGACCGACTCGCGGCCAACACCCAGGCTATACGCGCTGCCGCCTCCTACGATCTGCCCCTTGGTCCCTTTACTCGCGCCATTCTTCATACCGAATCTCTAGGCGATCTCATCCGCGACATCGAGCCTGCAGAGCTCGGCCTTTTTACCCCTCAGCTCGCCCGCGTCGAATTTCACGGCCCCGCAGTCACCAGGAAGCAGGATCCAGAGGTCTATGCACAGGCTGCATACACGTATATTGACCGCTACAATGCAATACGGCCCATGCCGCGTGCATATGCTCAAGTTGTCGCCATTCTCGACCAGCTCGCCGCCACCCGCGATAATATTCGCGCACTGACTGCCGCACTCGAGCAGATCCAACCCTCGGAGATCAAGCCGCTTGCTGACCAGGAGGAGCAGCGCGTTTACGATCTTCAAGCGCGTCTCGCGGACCTCAAACAGCGCGTACGCGTTCACTGGGCTCTCATGCACTTTGCTTATCTTTCTCCAGAAGGAGGCAGCTGCGCTGGCTCCCCCGAAGCCACGTAAACGCTCGGTACGTCAGAAGCCACCGCCGGCGCCGTCCACGCCGCCCTCCAAGCTGGACGAGACGTTCCACACGCCCGCAGCCGCCGCGCGCACGCTCCGCTTCACAGACAATCTCATGGACGAGCACGTCGATCTTGCAGACGTCTCGGTCACGTCCCCGATTGCACCATTTCGCTTCGAGGACCGCGGTAGCCGGGAGAGCAGCGTGTCCCTTGAAGAGAGCATGCAGGACGAGATTGTGGAGGAGGCCGCGGAGGAGACGGTAGAGGACAGCGTGGAGGAGGAAGACACCATTGTGCTACCCAAACCCGTTGTCACGCCGCCCTCATCGCCCCCCATAGAACCTCCTGCGACGCCCGCCGCCGACACACCTAAAAAGGCCAAGCTACGCGTCAATAGTGAGGTCGAACGCATCGTGGTATGTTATTGTCCATTCTCAATTCAAACGCAATACATATAGTACAGGCCAAAATATGGTCGTCCGTCGGAGACCTCATCATGCCCGGCCACCCATTCGACGTCGCCGGCACCGGCACGGGAAAGAAGCCGCCACGCGCAAAGGAGACAATGCAAGTGCCTGCCCTTATATCTCTGCTTTTTTTCTTCTGATTGTTGTTGATCGCAGCGCACACCTGCAATCAATTGCAGTACTTACGCCGACGCCCGCTTCGCCCTCGACGACCGTCTCGTCACTCACCACTCCCTTGCAAACCGCACCCACGCCCCAGCAGATCCTCACCGCGCACCTGCTGCTCGCGCTCCTAAGCACGGGGCCCCAGTTCGCCATGCCGCTCAACAGGGTCAAGGAGGCGCTGGCCGCCAAGGCGAGTACCGGCGGCGGCTCCAGCGGGGGCGCTGTTATCGGCGGCCAGAGTACCACCCGCGTCCTATATGGTTGTGTCGCGAAGCGCCTCGTTAAGATTGAGCGCGGCGGCGGCGAGCAGATTGTGAAATTTGATCTTTGACGCAGTTTTCCTCAACATAATCGATGGTTGTAGTTTGTAATGCCATGATTGAGGGTGGAGATTTTGAGTCCATCGCAAGACGTGGTGAGGCGGGGGTGAGCGCATGCGTTCGACCCAGACCCTACCATCTTCAATTTCGAATTTCGGAAGAGGTTGCACAACAGTCGGTGTTGAAGCGACTTACCTAGCCCACGTACTTCAACATCCGCAAGGTTGCAATGCAATAAATACGACTATAATAGGTTCGACGGACGGCAACGAGGTTTGAGAATAAATGCAAAGTTATCGTCAAACCGTCTTGGACAAGGAGAGAAATTTTTTGAACGGCGTAAAGTGGGATGGAATGGAACCTTAATTTACAGGAAGAAGACCGCGATTTAACCACCAACAAAAGACGCGCGGACCAGTGAGTGGTTGAAAAAGTTGAAATTTTGGTTTACCCGTTTCACGGCCACAAATCGCTACCAGCAAGATTCCAGGTGAATCTAGGGAACAAACAACGAGACTCAGTCAATCCATTTTAGCTGCTGTTCGGGCCAGACTCAAGCCGGCAAGCGGGACAAAGGGCTCGAATTTAGCACGTGACGAATCACTGTTCCCGATTTGGATTCGTGTTCTTGTCTTCCCCCATTATTTGCCCTTTTCCTCCTGCGAGCAAGGGACACGTAGGAGGTCACTGGGACTCAGCCACTTGACTCTCAGCGCGCAATGTCTGCCATGGAGCGCTCTAATCTCCCTGTCGAACTTTTGTGCCAGGTACTATATCTGCTTGACATTGACGATCTGCTCAGTTGTGGCGCCGTGCGTTCATTTTAACATACATTCTTTTCTATATCTTGAATATCTATCCATTTTCCAGGTCAACAGGTATTTCAAAAGTCTCATTCGGGAGTCTTCTCGTCTGCAGTTCACCTTGGATCTCGGAAAGCATCGCATGCTCTCCATTTTACCTCCGGCCGAGTTCCCACCATTCTCCACTCGGCTGAAGCTCATACGCGACCGCGAGCGTAACTGGCGCTCGCCCCAGAAATGGGGTCCGCTGCAAAAACTCAACCTACCCCCGACGGGCACCGTGTACGAATTTGTCGGCGGATACTACGCAAATGGCCGCGAAGACGAGAATAAAATCACCTCTGGCATCTCCTTTTTTGAGCTGCCGTCTACGGAGCCAACTACTTCTGACGCACCTCTCAAGACCTGGACCCACGCGATGGGCGGTCTCAAAATCGTCGACTTTACCATGGACCCCGCTCAGGACCTGCTCGTGCTTGTGACGCTCGCGCCTCCCCAGTGCGTTTGTTTGATGTTCCCTTTGGATTGTGCTGACACTCGACAGGTGCGATTCCGTATACCAGGTCCATCTGCGTTCGTTCACCACCAACGAGCCGCACCCCGAGAGCTCGCTGCCCATGGGTGTCCTCGCGTGCCTGCCCAAGGTATCCGACCACCACATCCCGCTCGAGACCACCGGCGCGGTACGCGTCCAGGTCGCGGGTGACCTTGTCGCGCTTCTCGTCAAGGAGGTGCATGACAGCGTCAGCGCGCATCTGCAGATCTGGAACTGGCGCTATGGCTCCCAGTACTCCGTGCGACCTTTTTCTATCGCTTCTCTTTCATGTCTAATCTGTTGCTGCAGTGTGCGATGGCCCGCATGGCCGGCATCGAGGACTTTACCTTCCTCTCGGACAGTATGTTTCTAATTGTCCGGCCCTCCGGCCGCTTCGAGTGTTACACGTTCGAGAACCCCGTGTCCTGCTCCACCGTGCCTCAGCTCAAGAGCAGCTATAATCTGCCGCAGCTGGAGGACGGGTTTATGTATTGGTGGGTGTTTTCAACCACTCTGTCCTCTCTTTCTAAAAATCCCCGCAGGTACATCTGCATGAGCAGCAACCCTGCTCCTGGATATATCCCCCATTCAGAGGGAAACAGGGTATATTATCCGCGTCCGGATGAGCGCATCCACGCGTGCTGTCTGTACATCTTCAAACCACAAGGGCCAGGCGACCACCATGTGCACTCTTTCGTCTTTTTCCTGAACGTCAAGATGTTCTTGGATGCAGAGCCTGCCCCAGCGCCAGCGCCAGCTCCAAACGCCGATATATACCCTGTCGAGGGGTATTCCGGTGCGGCAACTTACTCGAACGAAGCAGCACCGTCGCTGTCGTCCGCCCAATCTTCCTCGGGTCAGTCACAGTGGCAAGATCAGTCCCAGTGGCAAACGATCTTCCAGCCAGACAACAATTCGCTTACATACAATCCACATCCATTTCAGCTCTTCTCCCCGCATCCGTCCTTCTTCACGCCTGTGAACGTCCAGCAACAGCTCGCGTTCCCGCCGCCGCCGACTGCTGCGGCGATCAACCGCTCACGTCAAATGCACCTGCGCTCCCTACTCGTCTCAAGTAGCGTGCAAACGATCCCGTGGGAGCAGTGGGGTCCGCAGAATACGCGCTGGTTCGACGAGGCACTAAGCACTGACTGGCAGCACGCACTGTACGGCCTCAAGACGGTTGAGTGCATCGACCCGCTCAACCCGACGCTCCCAGTGGCCGCGCGGCCCAGGGACGTGGCGGAGCGGTTCTTCGCCGAGGCCGACGATGTTATCGCGGCGCCGCCTCCGGCGGTAAATCCCGCGAACTTGCCCACGGTCGACGACCTGCTCAACGGGATCGGTTTCGATGTGACGGACGATGCACCGGACCCCACGACTGGCGAGCAAGCGCGCCAGCGCGTCGGGATTGCGCAGCGGCACATCCGCGTACGCGATTATAATCCGTACTCGCTGACGATAAAAGCCGAGGCAGACTTGCAAGAGGCGGCAGATGAAAAGGGCAAGGGGAAGGCGCATGCCCGTGAGCCCGCGTCCTCGAGGTGGGATCGGCGGATTATCGCCACGGCGTCGATAACCCCGTCCCGCGGCGTGTTCGTCAGCGACATCGTCAGCGCGCTCCCGTACAGCGAGGTTATCAGCCAGGAGAAATATAATGTTACGGATGTGATGATGGACGATTCTCGTGTGCTGCTGATGCAGGTTTGTCTCTTCACCAAATTTGGCGGAAAAAAATACTGATAGCCCGTCGACAGCGCGGAAAGGGTGGGAAGCTTAAGGGGATCGACATTCTAACAATGTAGAAAGGATCGCAGTGTTAAATGCTAGAGCAAAACAAACTAGAGCACCCAAAACCCGAATCAAAGGCAATATGTATGTACATGATACAGATACTGGACCCTCAACGCTGGAATCTATGTATTACTCAATTATAAATGCCTTATTCTATATGTATCCATCTATCCTCCAGTCCGAAACCAATAAATTATCCACAATAAATTACCCAAATTACCTGTAGAGGGCGAAGAGCGACCAGAGCAACATGGGGACCGTAAACCACACGACGTAGATCTTCATAGTAATCGGCATGATGAAGGCTTTTGCCTTCTTGGGTGGGGCGGCCGGCGCCCACCACCGCATTTCCGACCATACTAGGGGAAGGAAGACGAGACAGGCGGTGTGCAACTGAGGTAAGAGGGGTCAGAGCTATTATAGGGAGGGACATGACAGGGGATTTACGATTTTTACGCTTCTCCGAAGCAGCATGGGGTATTCGTTAAAGGAGGGGGAGATATGGAGGTGCTTGACGTGGAGGCCGGGCGTGGCGCGAGGGTGGGTGAAAAGGACCCAGAGGGAATAGAGGGCGACAGCGAAGAAGTGCCGGGCTAGTAGGACGGGTGACGGGACGACGCTGCGGATGGTTAGTAATTTTGGGCAGCACAAGGAGCAAAACGTCGTACACAGACAAAAGCGAGGCAGGACCGGTAACACACTCGCCCCCGCGTTCAAAGTACTTTATGCATCCTGTTCTCAGAACGGCCAGATCCTCGTCTACGAAATCATATGTTAAATAAATGCCGTAATGCTGATCCTCAACGTCAAGACATACCATCGCCACTGAAGAGGTCGTAGAGCGCAAAGCTCAGGATGTTCACGGTCGACGCGACGGATTTTCGGCGCCAGTGCCATTTGCGGAAAACACTGTTTAGTTGGTGGGAGTCCTTGAAGTCGGTGAGGGTGCCGAGCAGGGATTGCAGGATCATGACATCGTGCAAGGCGACAGTCATTCCGCCGCCCGTGAGCGGGTGCCGCATGTTCCAGGAGTCGCCCAGTAGAACTACGCCCGCAGTAGATGAGGCGTTTCCCTGTTGAACAGCCGGGAGAGCCGAGTTGGGCATCCGTCTGATGCGGTTTTTTGCCAACGCAATTTGGACGGAACAGCGCAGCGGAAGAGGGAGGTGAGGGACTATCTTGGTGAGCACATGCGACTTGGAGATACGGTCAGTCTAGCCAACGGGTGCAGCGTGCGACTCACTTTTAAATCCGAAGGAACGGGATGTTTGACACCGACTAGCATCCGGGTATCGTGCTTGGAGATCTGGTACAACAGCACAGGACCTGTTCCGTCGACGAGCACTACTGTACCGTGTTCCTGGAGAGGGAGCGGTGCGTCCTCCAGAACGAGCCCAATAAAATGACTGCGCGTCTCCGTCTTCATTGCCGTGGGTCCCATAACAGATGCTCTGAAATTGGAAAAGCACCCGTCCGCAACGACCACGAGGTCCGCAAGGAACGTGGTTTTGTCGCCGTCCTCCCCAGAGACGGCACCGCCTTTCTGGATGGCGTGGACTCCAATTACTTTTTGCTGGAAATGGCAATGAACGAGCCCTGTGACAGTGGCCTCGATGACCTCCACTCCGACCGACTTGCGAGCGGCGTCGCGCAGATTCATGATGAACCGTCCGTGATGGAAAGAGCGGCCCTCTGACGCGTCTGGGTAGGGAACCACGACCGTCTGGTCCCCATTAACGACGCAGTACCCTTTGACATGAGCTGCGTCGATGTTCTCCAGACATGCCGCGAGACCGAGCTGCTGGAGGGCCAAAACTCCACCCGGTTGAAGGAGCTCGCCCACAATGCGGTCTGGCTCTGCGAGCGAGCGCTCCAGCAGGGCTATCCGGAGTGGTTTTGAGCGCGGAAGGGTAGAGAGAGCGTGCGCCAGGGCTGAGCCCGCGACGCCGGCGCCTACGATAAGGACATCGTAGTGGTTGTTCCACATGAAAGGGAGGATCAGAGAGGATTCTGAGAAGGGTCCATATGCGCTGTCGGGTCGGCCCAGTTTTGCTTTGGGCCTATATCTTGGCTTGATGAAAATTCCCTCACAATCGCGGCTCGAGATCTGCAATGGGCCGTCGGCCCAAGGCTATCCCCTCCGGAAGCAAATACTCGCACACATCGGCGAACTCGATTCCTTCCAACACCATGACTGGACGGCGAATCCAGGCCCAGCTCGACCGTGGCCTGCAACATTTCTCAAGCAACCAATGCTCTAGTCGCGCTCAGAATTCAGTGTTTTGTTGAATCACCACACTAGCGAAATAAATCCCTTTCCCCCGCCTCGACGCGCCGACGCACTGCCGACGCGTCTGACGCGTCGTACCCTTTGGCTTCCCTTTCTGTTCCCTGTATATTAGGACTCCTAAAGAAGCAGCCGAACGGATGTGTGGAATCAGTCCAAAACACAATGGTCAGCCACTGTCAGCCACCTAGGGTATATCTTTCGTGCTCTCCTGTTTATCCTTCGTGTTTCTTGCTTTCCGCTCTCGTATACTGTCTACCTGATATCTACCTGCTACCCGCATCTCTTCAGAAATGTTCTCCAAATCTACTGTTTGTGTATGCCTGCTCTCCCTTCTCTCATGTACTGATGTCTCCTTCAGCGTGATTCTGTTTCGGTTTCGAAAAGGGACAAGGTACCCTCGAAGCTTTGTGTTGCTATTAAATCTTTCTTTTGCAAGAAAAAGGTATGCATTTGACGTGGAGCGCCGTTCTCCGTCGCTAACGTTCTACCGTAGGCTCCTGTCTCCACCCCCACAAGCCACGCCGGCACCCACCCCGACCAGGGACCCCCCTCTGTCGACGACTTCGAGATCCTGTTACTGCTGGGTCGCGGCGGTACCTCGTCCGTGTACATGGTCCGCGAACGAAAGACTCGCGCCCTGTACGCGCTGAAGCAGGCGCCCAAGAGTTGCCAGTCTGCAGACCTCGCGCAGGAGCAACTCATCATGAAGTGTATCACCGAGCTCCCTGATTCTCCTCGCTCTCTCCTTCCGCTCGTGGGCAGCTGGTCGGACGACCAGTATTTTTATTTGCTCACCGTAAGTGTATTTTGTTCCGTTTTATGAATGTGGCTGACATCGACAATCTCCAGCCGTGGTGCGGCGGTAAGGATCTGTCGTCCTTGGCGGTAAATAGCCAACAGCTCGGCGGGGATCGCGTCAAGATGTTTATGGCGGAGCTGGTTAGTCACGGCTCGTTGTTTCCTTATCCATCGTCTCACCATGTCCTTCAGGTAGTTGCAGTCGAGGCTCTCCACAACCTCGGCTACATACATCGCGACATCAAACCGGCGAACGTCTTCCTCACCAAGGAGGGACATGTCGTTCTGGGCGACTTTGGATTTGCGAAGCGGCTCAACAGCGGCGAATCCGACCTCTCGTTTGACGCCGATCCTAACGCTTCGTCTGGATCGTTCCTGAAGCCCGGAGACGTCTCGCTGTCTACTCAAGAACGGTGTGGGACGTTGCATTGGATGTCCCCCTCCCAGCACGCCGGCTCTCCGTACGCATTCGACGCTGACATGTGGGCTCTCGGGCTCCTCATGTTCAAGATGTCCACAGGAAGGGTAAGTCAATGTGTTTATTCATTCATCCACACGTACTTATATATCTTCCCCAGCTCCCCTTCGGCAACCGGGCAGACACCACGGACGAGGTCCACACTGCCTATGCCAACGATCCCATTGAACTCGCGCCTACGGACCCGCTAGACGACATGGCGAAGGACCTCATCGCTGGTCTTCTCAGGAAGGATCCCCGTACTCGGACGACCATCCCCCAGATGAAGGCGCACAAATACTTTGCTGGAGTTGATTGGGAGGCGGTCGCAAGGCACGAAAGCCCCGTGTCCTGGGTTCCGCGAGAGCCATTCATTCCCGAACACGGCCGCCCCAAGCTTCTTTCCCCGGGTGTTCCGTACAAGGCTGGCGCAGATCCCCACCCCGCGTTCGCGTTCGTAGCGCCTTCGTTCCTCAAGCGGCCGCCTGGTCCCCTCAAGGCGCTCGCGCAGCGGATCGCTCGTTGTTTCCGCAAGACGAACATGGTCTCCATCAAGCGCAAGAACGAGGGCAAGACGCGTGTGTACGAGGTCAAGCTGGCCGCACAATCGGCTTCCTCGTTGGAGAAGAATGGTTCGGTGTGCGGTTCCGACACTGGTGGCTCTGGTCGTCTTGCTCCGTGTTCGTCTCAAGGAACCAAGAAGTCAGCTCCTCAAGGTTTCAAACCCTCACTCGGGCAGCGTGTCGTGTGCTGGATCAGGGGCTTTCGCTTCAAGCTATGAATGTTGAGACGGGTGGGGAGGAGGGTGTGCTATGTGGTCTTCTATCTGCTTGCTTGTTCTCGTCGTATCTCTCGGTCGTGTGGGTTTTCTTTGTTTGGGCTTCAGTCTGTGCGCTTCCTCTTCTCTCGCGATACCTTCCCTCCTCCTCGCTGCGATACCTTCTACCTCCCCAAATATCCTCGTTACGAACACCCTGGCTCCACCCTAGGCACGACAACCTCCCCGCCAGGAGCACGACTTTACGACCACCCTGGGTACCCACCTAGGCACGAACATCTCCACTCTGGAGCACGAATACCTCCCTCCTCGAAGCGGAGCACGACCCGCATGACCCGTACGACCCGCATGACCCGCACGACGTTTTACGATCCACCCTCCTTGAGCATGACTACCCCGGCCGGTCTGGGACGACGACCTCCTCACGAAGCACGACTACCTCCTTTGCGAGCACGAACACCTCTTCACGGAGCACGAACACCTCCTTTGCGAGCACGAACACCTCCTTTGCGAGCACGACGGCCTCCTTCGCGAGCATGACGACCTCCCCCTGCGGAGCACGACCACCTCCTTTGCGAGTAGAACACCTCCTCCGCGAGCATGACCACCTCCTTTGCGAGCACGAACACCTCCTCACGGAGCACGAACACCTCCTTCGCGAGCACGAAGACCTCCTTTGCGAGCACGACGATCTCCTTTGCGAGCACGACCATCTCCTTTGCGAGCACGAACACCTCCTTCGCGAGCACGAACACCTCCTCACGGAGCACGAAGACCTCCTTTGCGAGCAGGAACACCTCCTTTGCGAGCAGGAACACCTCCTTCGCGAGCACGACCACCTCCTAGAGAGCACGACACTCACGACGCTCACGACTGTTATGGCCTACCTCCCCGGCGGAGCATGATTTGGAGTCTGGACTCGTTATTTTTTATCATTTGGACTCGTTATTTTTGATTGTGTTGTTCTTTACGGACTGGACCTGGTCGTCCTGTTTACCTTCGGTGTAGTTTGGAGCTTTGAAAGAAAGCATAGTCTGGTGGTCATGGGTGTGTGAGATGTGATGCATAAAGCTGGAAGGTTGCGATGAAAGTGTGAGATTTTGAATTGGGACGAAGAAAGAGAGAGAGAGAGAGAGAGAGAGAATTCTATATTTTTATACCGCAACAGGCCAACTCGGGCCAAGACGCGGTCATCTCCGGACTCGGCCACTACCTAGGAATTGGGACGAAGAGTCCCTCTTGACAGACTGACCACTTGTAGGAGGACGAAGACGTTGTCAGACTGCGATGGGATTGAGCCTCGTGAAAATGAAAATTCTAATCTCTTGAGAATAATTCATGTGGGTACGACTGCAAAACCGAGGGGCGTGGTAAATCGGACGGAAACAAGGAATTCTATCGTTGGAGGAAAGCGTAGTGTTGGTGTGGCCGTTTGACTGCTTCGATTAAAGACGGCGCTCATTGGACATAATCTATTATTTGCCTGTCAGATACACGTCTGCCGAAAGTTTCCTTGGTGTGCGATACAAGCCAGTCACACATTCCACCCACAGAGAGACGGTACGTGCGGAACAAGGCGACTGTTATACGATCAAGACTACCCCCAAAAAATTACTTGCTATTTATTCTTGATTTATTCCGGAGAACGTCTGAGCACCCCAAAACGAGAATCATGCACAAAGATTTCATACTCCCGCGCAAGCCATCCTCTCCGCCTCCCCCTGCAAGACCCTAGCCCAATCTCGTTGTAAAAGTCCTTGGTGGTGATGCGGATTGCAAGGTCGTTTTTTTTCAGTAGGAGCTAAAAACACAGCGTGATTGCATGGAACACCAGATGAAAACCGACGTTCATGGCAGATGTGGCTAAGTGAATAACTGATTCCATAGCCTCAGAGCCGTGGTCTTCGCAACGGACCCGGCGCAGATGACGGTGGTTGGAAGCAGAGATTGTCACGGGCCCGCGTTGCTGCCGTAATCAACCTCCGTTTTCACCCGAAGCCGCGCCGAGTGTATTCGTTGTCTGCTTGTTAAGTACTGCTCAAGGCGTACCCCACCGCAGCGATGCTGCCAAAGGTAGCAACACACATCCTGCACAGCACTTCCCGTGCTGCTGCCGCCGTCCACAACCAGTCACACACAATCCGCAATGTTTTCCACTCCAGTCCATCCAACGGAACGCTGGGGCCCTGGAACGGGCCTAGGGACTCGGGCGGGAGTGGCAGCAACGGGCCTAGTCCCGGTGGCCAAAAGTACACTGGCAGCAGGTTCCACAACGGGTACGCTACTCGCGCGGTGACACAGGCCAACGCCGTTGCCGTCGATGGCTCTTTCGCGCAGACCGACGAGGAGGACATCCCGCGCGTTTCACTCTCTCGCGCACCTCGTCCAAGGAGCCATTCTCTGTCTACCACCAAGCCAGAGCTCCGCGTCCTCAAGACCGTCCAACTCCATGCCCGCTCACGGCACGCTTTTGCGGCCTCGTCTCTGGCTCCCAAGGAGGTCTCACCTCCCCTCGTCCGCCGCAACTCGACCGCGAGCACGTCTGTGGAATCGTTCGACGCACCCCCACCGCCCCCTCGTGCTCCGACGCCCACCTACACCGTCGACCCCGCCGCACCGCAGACCGTCTCACCACCCGCCTACTCCCACTTCGAGGCCATCCAGGATGCTCTCAAAAAACACGACCCGGCCCTCGTCGCCCACGCCGTCCGTGACCTCGTCGACAACGTCCCCCGCCCGTCGGTTCGCGAGTACAACGCCGCCCTAGAGGCCCTGCGCGAGACCCGCCGCCCAGGTGAACCATTGGTGTTCTTGATGCAGACGTACAACGCCATGCTCTCACACTCTTTACTGCCTAATCTGCGCACCTACTTTGAACTCATCACCGCCATCACCGACCGCGACCACGAGATTCACACCGCCGTCACCGCCCTTCAGGCCCGCGAGCGCAGGGGTCAAGCCGCGCCGTCCGATGGAGAGCGCATCGCCCGTCTGCGCGCTGAAAACACGTTCGACTCGGCCATGAAACTCTTCGAGACCGTGCACGCCAGTCCGGACGGCGCAACAAAAATTCCGCTTTACTTGTACGTCGCGTTGCTTCGCTCGTGCGCCAACCACGAGCACCAGGGGGCGGCGCTGCACGTCCTCGGTGCATTGGAGGCCCGCACCGACATTGTCCCCGTCGCGTCCGTCTACAAGCACATGATTCGTGCCTATGCGACTCCGACGGGCATTGATCAAGCGGGTATGTGCGTTGTCTTCTCATTAACCTCCTACTAAGACCGCCTAGAAACCATCTTCTCGGAATTCCTCCGCCGCTCGTCCAGCGGCGGCATTGACTGGTCTGTTGCGTACGACGACCCCGACGGCCCCCGCCGCCAGCACCTCCAGGTCTTCAACCAGATGATAGAGGCCTACTTCCGCGCCGGCGCACCCGACAAGGCCGTCGAGCTGCTCGAGCGCATGATGAACTCGTCTGCACCCGCGGCGTTTGGTGCCAGCGACGTCCCGCGCCCTGCGAGCTCCACTTACACCGTCGTCATCGCCGGCTTTGTCCACTCGGGAGATCTCAGCACCGCACTTGCGTGGTTCGAGCGTTTATTGGCTCAAAAAGAAGTTGCGCGCCAGCCGTACGAAAGCTCGACGCACGTTCTGCGGCCCGACGCCGTCGCCTGGCAGCACGTCCTCGACGGGTGCGCCCTCGCGGGCCGCGTCGACGACCTCAACCGGCTCTTCCTCACCATGAAGCAGTGCGCCCCGCGTGACGGACTCCGCGTTCGCGACACTGACCGCGAGATGGTCTATCTCGCCAACGCGCGCCGTCTCGCCGATCTCTCGAACACTGAGCTCTCCGAGACTGCGGGCTTCCTCGTCGGCGAGGTCATCGGCGAGAACATGGACGTCGCGCGCATGCTCCGCCCGCTCTGGGAGGCGTGCGTCTCGCGCGGAATGCTCGGCGAGGCGGTTGCCATCGTCGAGAGCATGGCTAGCCACCGCTTCGTCGCGGACCACCCGATTGCTGCGCTCATCCCTCGCGTCTTCAAGCGCCAGGGCCCGCCCCCGCCGTATCCCATCGTTGCGCGCATGATGCGCCTCGCAGTTGTCACGGGCGTGCCCGTCGAGCCGGAACACCGCGTCCTCGCGCTGCACGCGTACGCACAGGACAAAACGAAGCAAAACCCCACGCCCGAGGACTACGCGTTCCTCGTCGAGGCCGCCGTCGAGCAGGAGATTGTCGCCGCGCACCGGCCCGTGGGGTACGCGTTCCGCGGCCTGCTGTGGCTGCTGGAGGACATGGCTGGGCATGGCGTCGCGCTCGAGGACATCCCCGCGCGCATCACGAGAAAAGTCGTCAAGACGGTGTTTGTGAAGCACGGGACGGACGACATGCGCAGGATCTTCCACCAGTTGGGCCCCCGGTTTGCGAGCGTGCTCACCGATCCGGAGCGCTCGGTTGACGCGCTGGCGTCTGCGGCGGCGTCCGAGGCGAGCGGCGAGAGCGAGGAGGTGCAGATGGAGGTCGTCCCTGAGGAACAACAAGAACCGCGGTTCTTGATTGACAAGGGGCTCTCCAAAAACATCGAGGACACCCTCCGCACCAATACCTCCGGCTCGGCGCTCGCGGCGTACGCGCAGTTCGAGAATGGGTTGAGACACGCCTACGTGCCGTCCGCGTTCGTGCTGGGCAAACTCATCCAGGCTCTGGGCCGCGTGTTCGAGCTTGATCGGGTGCGCGAGGCGTACACGGCGGCGCAGACTCTCCTGCGCGGGCTCGAGGCGGACAAGCAAGCGCAGAGCGCGGCGTGGTTCGCGGTCGAGAACGGCATGATCATCGCGCTCGCGCACGCCGGGGACCTCGAGTCCGCGCACGTGCATCGCATGCGCATCCTTGAGATGGGTGGGGCGCCGAGCGCAGATGCGTACGGGGCGCTCATCCTGTATGTAAAGGACACGACGGACGACACGAGCAACGCACTCGCGCTCTTCCAGGAGGCGCAGGTGCACCGCGTGCCCCCCAACCAGTACCTCTACAACAACATCATCTCAAAGCTCGCAAAGGCGCGCAAGGCCGACTATGCGCTCGAGCTGTTCGAGCAGATGAAGGCTGGTTCTGGGGCTGCCGGCGGTGTGCGCCCCAGCAGCATCACGTATGGGGCGGTGATTGGTGCATGTGCGAGGGTGGGCGACGTGCATTCGGCGGAGAATTTGTTCGAGGAGATGATGACCACGCCGAATTACCGCCCGAGGATCCCCCCGTTCAATACCATGATGCAGCTGTATACGACGACGAAGCCGAATCGGGAGCGCGCGCTGTATTATTATAACCAGCTGCGCACCGCCGGCATCGCGCCGACGGCGTATACGTACAAGGTGTGTGCGTTGTGTCTTGACTTTACTATCAGCTAATGCCCACACAGCTCCTCATGGATGCCTACGGGTGCATCGAGCCTGTGGACATTGCGACGATGGAGCAGATCTGGGAGGCATTGCGGGCCGACCCCAGCGTCGAGCTTCAGGGCAACCACTTTGCGACGCTCATCAACGCCTACGGCTGCGTGCAAAAAGACCTCGACAAGGCCGTTTCGGTCTTCAACTCCATCCCGTCCTTCCCCGGCGCCCCCGCACGCGACGCGCTCGTGTTCGAGGCGTTGATCAACGTGTTCGTCGCGCACCGGCGGACGGACCTCATCCCTGAGTATGTCGCGCTGATGAACAGCGAGGGCGTGCACATGACGGCGTACATCGCGAACTTCCTCATCAAGGGGTATGCGGACGTGGGCGATATGGGCCAGGCGCGCGCGATCTTTGAGGGGCTGGTGGACCCGCCGAGCGGTGTGGCGGCGTTCAACAACCATGCGCCGCATGAGCCGTCGGCGTCGCCGGTAATTGACCCGATGGAGCCTGTGTACCGCGAGGTGGGTGTCTTCGCCAAATGAAGAATTAATATACTCACTCTTTGCAGCCGTCGACGTGGGAGGTGATGGTCCGCGCCGAGCTCGGGTCGGGGAATCGCGACAATGCCACGGCGCTGCTGGAGCGGCTGCAGGCTAGGTGCGTTTTGTTTCGTTTCCTTTCTGCCTACGTAGCTCACACGAGCGTAGATGTTACCCCGAGGCGGTATACAACCGCATCAGCGGGATCCTCATCGACCACTCGCAGGTGCTGTCATGAGACACTCGGAGTGCTTTCATGAGGTGGCGGACGGTGTACTAACCCAGTGTATATTAGCAGCCAGAGCTCTCCATCCATACTGTATATTAGACAGCAGCCGTAGATAGTTAAAAGTAGAATAATTTCGTGCCTCCACTCTTTCATGGTGCGCGGTTTGGAGCGTTATACAACAAAGTTGCAACAAAGCACTGTTACTCGCGAATGCAAACAAAGCCCGCAGGTCGGTGCACCATCTCTCTCCAGCACAACACCGCCCTTCTCATCTTAAAGACACGTCCCAAGTTACAAGTGCACTCTCAGACAGGGGCCATCGTCGAATGAGGAAATGCTTACGGCATGGTCCCGTGATTCCACTCTTTTTTCCTGTGGTCCAAGTCGCGCAGACGACGCCATGTCCCGCTCCCTCTCCGCTCGCTGCCTTCACCGTACCGTCTTCTCTTTGCCTCCATCTACATCTCCATCCACCTCCCGCCGTTCTCCAGGTATATCTCAATGTCCAGAACTTCCCAGTCATCCCTTGACAGTTATTCTCAGCTGCTCGTCAATATAGCTATGCCGCACTCAAAACACGACCTCAGCCCGAACAGAACTACCCCAGGCGTCAAGATAATCCGCCCCCATACTCTCGGGCAATTCCTCATGAGCCCGGTGTCCGGCTGCAGCAGGATCCATCTTGGGGACAGTCTCAAGCGTTCCGGGAACAGGAACCACCACCCGACGACGTAGAAACCCGGCGGTTATCTGAGGACAGGTCCAGTCCCGTGCGGGAGAGAGGGAGACGCGTGGACGTTGGGACACGCAACCGGGAACAGCAGATGAGAGGTGAGGGCAGCAGCAGTGACACTGCAACAAGCTGCCGTCGTCGACCAGTGGAGCAGCAGCCTCCGCGCGTTCATTCCGACACATCGGAGTCTGTCCAGCGTGGTTCGACGGAGGCGACGCAGTCACACCAGCCAGACACCATTTTTGCGGACCATTTAAATGGGCTCTTTCCGCCTTTAAAATTTCCTCTAGAGCTCTCTGTGAGGGTCCTGACGCACGCCAGTCATCCCGCTGCGTATTACGGTCATAATGCGCAATTCTCATTCATCGGTGCGTCTATTGTCTGTTCCTCGTGTGCGTAAATATTGAAGCCGTCAAAACAGGCCGGCGGGTGCTAGAATCCTACCTACTCCTCTTGCTAGCGTCGTCACCCCACCTCAAGCCGGGCCACGACTTGGAGGAGATCGTCTCAAACGTCCTCGGCACCTACTTTCTGGGGGAGCACGTTGGCTCGAAGTGGGGGTTGGGCCGGGTGATGAGATGGACACCAACCATCGCCGCGTCGATGCTTGAGGATGGTCGTGCAGATCGGACGAAGCTGCTGAAGGATGTTGGGCTTTACAAAGTCCAGGGCGACGCGGTGACCGCCGTCATGGGAGGCATTTTCCAGCAGTTTGTGAGCATTATCCCTCCGGTGTCTTCTCTTTCCTTTTCCTTTGTCATTGACGCTACTCCAGGGCGCCTCGGTCGCACACCGTGTTTTCCACACGCGCTTGTTGCCGCGACTTCTGCTACCAACGGGCGGCCTCCCCGTGTGTTTCCACGCCGACGCCCAAGCGGCTTGTGTGCGTCTCGGTGGGACGCGCGGAGATTTGTTGGTGGACTCATCAGACGCACCGAAACGAAACAAGCAAAAACCTGCGGCCTTGTCGTCCCCTAGACCTAATAGACAGACGCTTACCCACTAACTAGCATTTTTAATGGAAAGAAAAGTCGGGAGAATTGCTACTTAGTCGAAGCCAATTTTTGCGGTCGGTTTATGGAGCAACCGGCGAATCAATTCGTCCCTTTCCTTTCAATCCCTTCTTGCCAGCGCGTCTCCCCTTGTTCGACAAATCCTGTTCTTCCTGTGCATTATGGCTCTGTTCCAGCCCACTACCTACTCAGTGCCGCTCAAAAAAATTCCCTGCCTTCTCTTGACGGATAACATTGTAGTCCGTCGTCAAACCTCGTTCCCGTCCGTCGAATTTATTGTATTGTAAGGTAGACCCCATCCACCATCGACGAAGACCAACGGCACATCCTGCAAAAGGTCTCGGGGGATGTATCCCAGCCCGAAATCTTGGGCACCAAGGACGGCATTGTCGCCTTGGCCGAGTTCCTGGATAAGTCCGGAGCCTTCACCAAGACTGGCTTACCCCGAACGAAGGCAGAGATGCCGCTATTCGACGACGAACCGGAACCACAAGACTCCGATGACGAGTTGGATGGAGTTGGTTAACTGGCAGCAAGGCTGCGCGGCACCCGGTTAGAGAGCTGAACGAGATGAGATTCAAAACCCAGCGGAAATCCGCACTCCCCTCCCCCTACCTCGGTCCTCCTTCGCCGTGTCAAGCGGCACCCGTCACTACCCCAGTTCACAACCAGTTCGACTGGTCCGGCGATCTCACCCCACCATCACTCAGCTGAACAAAACCCCGGATATATTACACCCTACCACCCGCACCCGCCATTCACAGCGCTTGTTCATCAATTTCCGGGGGAATTAAATAAGGTGCGGTTCCTTATGTTTAGTAAATCGCATCGGGCGGCCCGAAACGAGAAAATAAATATATTATTTAACGCCCACTGGAATCTAATCTACAATCTAATGTTTAGTAATCCAAATTAAGCGCCATAAAATTTAAAGTTTTGCCGCCTCTTTTGCCGTCAATTAAATGGGACATGAAAAATTAGGATATTAACAATGGGAAAGGTGTTGTGAAACTGAGCATTTAAATCCCCCAGATACCTTTCTGTAAACATTAGGTTTTGAATCAGATTTAAAATGCGCTGAAAGAAATAGTTTAAGTGCTCATTTAAAAGTACTCAAAACTGCCCACGAAAAACAAGGTTTACAGCGCCACTAAACCTATCTGCAGCGTGACGATGATCCGCAGATGATCTGCAGATAGGTTTAGTGGCACTCTAAACCTTGTTTTTCGTGGGCAGTTTTGAGTACTTTTAAATGAGCACTTAAACTATTTCTTTCAGCGCATTTTAAATCTGATTCAAAACCTAATGTTTACAGAAAGGTATCTGGGGGATTTAAATGCTCAGTTTCACAACACCTTTCCCATTGTTAATATCCTAATTTTTCATGTCCCATTTAATCGACGGCAAAAGAGGCGGCAAAACTTTAAATTTTATGGCGCTTAATTTGGATTACTAAACATTAGATTGTAGATTAGATTCCAGTGGGCGTTAAATAATATATTTATTTTCTCGTTTCGGGCCGCCCGATGCGATTTACTAAACATAAGGAACCGCACCTTATTTAATTCCCCCGGAAATTGATGAACAAGCGCTGTGATTAGGGGAAGTCAAAGCGGTCTGGGAAATCGATTCGGACATCGATTCTGATGTCGATTTAGGCTTGGACGGACGAGTACACGCGAGTACGAGCCGCCTCGGAGTTTGAAAATAATGATGGATGCTTGTTCACCTGTGCCAAAAGTTGTGCCTTGGCGGTTTTCTGGAATTCCGCTTCGGAACCTTGATACGAGGAGCTAGGAATTTATTCGCAAATTTACCGTAAGTTGTGAAGGAGCTCTATGCAGCTCTTTTTCGAGCTTTTATGGGCACAATTGATGGAAGTGTCATCTCTCTGATGGCTCGGCGTTTGTTCGTGTCTTTTTTTTCAAACTCCGAGGCGGCTCGTACTCGCGTGTACTCGTCAACTCCAGCCTCGCTACGGTATAGTGATTCTGAACGACTATCTTCAGAAAATCGCGCCCGGTACAAGTAGTGAGGCTGAACGAGCCTAATGTCGATTCTGATTTCGATTCGACACTCCGAATCGACATCAGAATCGACTTTGGATCCGAATCGACCCAGAATCGTGTTCCTCCTCCAGAGGAGGAACAAACCAGAATCCATTTAGACCCTAACCCTGCCCACTCTTGCGTCTACCACATGCGCTCGTCACCTTTGGGAATTACATAATAATAATCATATTATTTTTTCTCCCTCTGTACCTCCGATTCCGGCCCGCACACACTACATGGCTAAGAAAAAAAAACTCCTCCTCCATCTAAGTCTCCTGGTCGTAAACGGCAGCAAACCGAGAAAGGAAAGGCCCAGAAGAAGAAACCGGGCAAAAAGAAAACCGACGACAGCAGCGACGACAGCGAAGATGAGGTGGATGAGCTGGAGGCCTCATCGGCAACCGCTATAGCTGTTGAGTGAGCCTTTCAGCCTGACTGTTTCTGGCATGTAACTCACCTCCTGCCCAGCTGGAAGAATCCTGAGCTCAGTCAAAAGCTCCTCGCCAAGATTGCGGAGAGCAAAGAAATCAAGCAGGCCCTATATCCTCCGTGCAGCCCGAATGCAGCCACCAAGGACGGCGGTGGGCAAAAAAAGGTTGTTGCATTGTGGCAGTTGGCCAACGACCTTCTGGGCGACGATGACAGATACAAGGCTGCGCTTGCTGCTGCTGCTGTGGGTACCGCAAAAGACAGGGCAGCCTGGGCTAACAAGATCAAAGGGCGTCTCCGAGCGTATGTTTATCAGATATATGCACACTGTGAATATACTTAATCTCTATATAGGATGGCTAGGACGACTCAGATCTACACAAAAGAGATGGGTGAAACCGCGCAGGGATTGACAATGCCGACCAGATAGATATGAGTGCCTCAAACCCCTTCACAAACAAGTGGGGTACATACCTGTCATAGTCCGAATAGAATGCTTGCTGATCCATGACGCCTTCAGCGAAAATCTCCGACGCTTGCCCATGGTACTCCGACATGCGTAACCTTATCGCCCAGCGCCCTAACCTCGTTCCGACTGGCCTTGGTGACAGCAGAACAGAGGTTGACACATCTGTTATCCTGCCGGGAGCCGCAATAGACGATGATGCACCGAGGGAGGAGGAGGAGGACGGCACCGATGCGGGCACCCCTATTTCAAACTGGAATGTCACCGATAGTCCTCGTGCATCATCTGAGCCTACTCGCAAGCGTGGCTTCTCCGAGATCGATGACGAGATTGCTGCAGGCAGTTGGGACGACTACCGCCCCTCATCTCTGCCTCCTTCCGGGCCCATGCTCGATGATGCTGTGCCCTCTACTGATACGGCCGCTGCTCCTGATGACAATGATGCCGAGAAGGATAAGAAGAAGACACACCAACGGAAAAATCCTCCCAAGCCTAGCACATCCACCCCTGCCCTACCCACATCTACCACCACCTCCAAGCCATCGAAAAAAACGAAGTTGGGAGAGTTTACCGAACTGGCAAAGCAGGAGGAGAAGTCCCGTCACAAGGAACTTGACTTGGCGGCACTCTGTACTCGACAGGCTATCACGGCCACGGAGGACAAAGGGCGGGTGGGAGCGAAACGAGAGGACAGACGGAGGGAGGAGAGGTAAGGAAAGCAGGAGGAGCACATGCAGAAGTTGCGGATGAAGGAGCTCAAGATGCGCCAGAACCACGAGTTACGCATGCTGACTGCCAGCACATCTCAATCTCACGCTGCCAGCTTCTTTGATGGCACATCTTCCTCTGGATCCCGTTATGCGTCCTCCTCAGCATCCACTGACTATCATTTTGACGGCTTCAATGGGAATGCAATCACAGGTCCCTCCACACCCGCCTTCGACACAAATTCCACCAACGCAGAGTTTGATTTTGCCGACGGGCTGTCGGCAAAAGGACTTGGTCTCAGTGGGACCCACTTTGGCTGAGCCTATAGCCTGGGCAGCCTTGTTCTCCAGCTGTGTTTTTTTTTACCCACTGTCCTTACATATGTGTTCCCCCGATGCCCAGCTTTTGTCTGCATATCTACATCAATTCCATTTTATGACTGAGCACCAAAAAAGGAGGCATTTCCGGAATAAGCACTCATTAAGCGCCATATTTGGCTTTGTTATACACCAAGGTCAAAGTCATTCAATTGCGGGAGGTTAGTTCTAAAATCATCACAGTGAATCTTGTCTAACCGTGCCGTTGCCAGATATAAAACTGTTAATTATAGGTTCGCCACAAGAGCCTTTCTAAGCTTTCCAGAATGACTTGTACGAGATTCGTCTACATCCATCCTGTCCCAACAAGGAAATAACAGCCTTGAATCTACGCAACTATACCAAACTCCTCCTGATTTCGACGTGATCGATGCCGCCGCCGTCTATCCTTTGTCCAGAATAGAACGTGTTTGAGCTGCTCCCGCTTGGCTTTCCCCACATGAACTTGGTTGCCGGATGATGGTTCTGGTGCTGCGTTGTCCTCGGAATCGGATGACGACGAGAGGCCCTCGTTTATAAATGGGTCTGCCATTACCGCTTCATCGTCACTGCCAGCCCTCTCGACCTCTTCGCATTCCATGGCAAATGAATGTACACCCACGCATGCAGCAACCCAGTACGTCGCAAACTTGTGAGTCTTTTCATCTTTGATGTTAACTTGGAGTCCTTTTAGCGAGTGAAAACGGCCCTTTAAAAATCCAATGGCATGTTCTGAACGAATGCGGACCATGGAAACATGGTTATTGAACTCCTCGTTACCGAGGATAAGGCTGTATGGCTTCTTAAATGGCGCAACAATCCATTTTTCAAGCTGATGACATGTGGCTGAGTATTCAGATTCAGAGCGAAAGGATGGTCATACAGTGTACACGGAATTGCCCATATAAACTCTCCATCCTCAAGCAAAGTCTCATGCTCTTTAGCCAGCCGAGTTCCTTCCCATGCCATCGAGTCGTGTGTACTACCCTTGAAGCCATACCCAAAGTCAATAATCCGCAGATTAGGCAGGTTTACGATCTATACCCGAGGAATAAGCAAGGGCCCAATATGAGGAACCGATCACGTACTTGGATGTTAGGTGAATAATTGCACTTGCGGTCAAAGTAGCTCTCACCGAACCAGAACGGTCGGTCGAACAGGGCCACCACACAGGGGGCATTCACCTCCGCTTATGAATCCATAAGCGGCAAACGCTTACTGCGCGCTTATTGCCCGCTTATTGCCCGCTTATTGCCTGCTTATTGATGGTGCCTCGGAAGTTGCCACATCACTGATCCGGCTGCCGGAGTGCATCGGGTGGCCTAGGTGTGAAGCAAATCTTGATGCAAAGAGTAAACATGACCACCAGAATAATCAAGACAATACAAAGACACTCTAACAGGCCTAGGAAGACAGCAGGGATGAAGTAAACCAAGTGGAAAGCTAGACTCCATATATAGGATCAAACAGATCTAGACCTAAAGATTGGATGTCTTATTCATGCCATGGGATGGGGCGGGAACCTGCTGTGGTCCGCTGCACAGTATTTCTGCAGCACAGTAAGTATGCACCTTGTGCTGGCCCCAGATTCTGCTTGGGAATCAAATGATTTTGCCAAAAGAAGAAGAAAGAATTACAAGTGAATTAACAAAGGGATGGGTAGCCTGTTTCATGTAGTTAACCTGGTACTATGAGGGGGTGCATGTACAGCATTTCAACTCCCACTTCATGCATCTTACCCAAGCCCCTTGATTGTTCAACCCCCAAGTCAAACTCACATCAACAACAACGGCTTGATTGATCCCAAATTGATCCGTAACTATTATAAGCGGACAATCAGCCAACAATAAGCGGGCAATAAGCATTTGCCGCTTATTGGTTTATAAGCGGGGGTGAATGCCCCCTGTGCCAGTGTGCCATCAACCATACACCATCCATCTCGCCAAGCCTTGCATGAGTGCGCTTGTACCCATCCCTTCGACTTCTCCTTCTCGGCTGCCGTTGGCATGCACACAAACTCCGCCATAAACTCGGGGCGTAATATAGCCGTCATCACACACCGGGTGACCAGCGTAATTGTTCCCTTCCCTACACCTGCCCAATTGGCCACCTTCTGCAAGCTGGCAGCATTCCCTGAATGTCCAAAGCGATATAAAGCGATGGCCAACTGTTCCTCCACAGGCATTTGTCCATTGGAAGAGTCGTTTGAGAAGACCGGGTCGGTCTGGATCTTTCTAACGAGCCGGTCAAAGATGAATGGTGACATGCGGATGTCCTCGCGAAAGAGATCGGGACGTGTATGCTTCTGAACCCGGAGGACATGGGGCATGAATGCTGGGCCGCGAGGGAATTTATTACGTGGCATCTCGTAGCGCTGAGTGTACATTTGCTCCAGATTGTAGCGCGTCCATTTGACTGTAGAAATAATCGGTAGAGTCTTTACTCGGGACCAGAGGATAAGAATCAAAAGACATCGTGTTTGGCTGAGCTCTGCAAACACGTAGCGAATACAAGTGAGAGTAGGCTACTTGTATACCTGTGGATTACCTAATTGATGTTCCTTGATGTTCCTCAACATTCTGGCTAGATTGAATCCCAACATTGACGAGGTTGTTGGGACGCAGCGGGGGGTAGTCGTGCATCACTAGATCCTCCATATCCACGTCTAGGTGGTCTGCATTCCCGCCCGAGTCTGATCCGGATGAGCTGGAAGTGTGCGAGTCGGAATCTTCTTCTCCATCCGAGTCTGAGTCAGGATACCCAGCCGGGTGGAGCTCTGGCATTTTGTCATCGCCATCTCCACTGCTCGAAGAGGAAGACATCGAGGAAGATTCGGAGCTAGCGGAGGATTGGTGCCAGTCGGAGCCCAGGAGATCTGACCAGTGCTCGCTGGAGCTGTCCGATGAAGCAGTGGAAAGGCCGGTGCTGATTGACGAATTGACAGACGAGTCACCACTGTCTGAGCCCGATGTCATGGTGATTGACACTGTCTCTACGTCGGGGACTACGACTGCTGCCGCCAGTAATTCGTCTGCTTCCTGCGGCGTCATCCCAGCCTGCACAAATAGTTTTTTAGATTTATTCTTGCGCCGCAAGAGTGACTTGAACTTGGTTGTGTGGTGGTGTAAAAAGATTTTGACACCATCGCGAGCACGCGCCTGGCGCGCAGAGAGACGGGGCATGGATGCTTCTGTGTCGGCGCCGCAGACAAGATGATGTCAGCCGACGGCGAGTACGAATACATATATACAAATAATACATCAATTTTCTTAACCAGTTTATGTCTTGGTTATGTTACACTGATTCGAAACTGAATCGCTTCAGAATCGAGTGTTAAATCGGGTCGGTCAGAGTTGATGTTGATTCTGGGTCGATTCGGAGTGTCAAATCGAAATCAGAATCGACATCAGAATCGATGTCCGAATCGATTTCCCAGACCGCTTTGACTTCCCCTATTAGCTCCTCAGGGGGCACTGCGTCTTAGTACTTAGTTTACTTGTTGCGGTATAGAAATGCAGATTCAAAAAAAAAAAAACATCACGTGGGCCGATGTGACAACTGCCTTTTCAGGCGATGCCAGCAAATAAAGCTGAAATAAATCTGTAAAATAATTAGTAGCTAGGATTGGGCTAAATCCTTCGACCAGATTGGGAATTTGGTACTTCTTTTGCATCCGAAGTGGCGTGATAAGGGTGATTTGGCCCCAGAATTAGCCAATATTTCAAATAATCGGCCCAGATCACTTGCCACGCTGGCGCGGATCGTACAGGCAATCCATGGGGAAGCACTCGAAGGCCCACAAGACTTGCACATCCAATCTTCTGCTTAACCTGAGTAATATCGGGTCCAAGACTAAACGGGCATGGGAGGAGCTTAGTCCAAAGAAGTTACAGAAATGGCTTTCCCCGAGGAAAAAGCACAAGGAGAACGTGGTGTGCATACAAAGGAGACGTGTCTGATCCATCTCACACGTCTGACGCGTCGAATGATCCATTTGGCGTGTCGATCCAATCATTTCACGTCCCCGGATTCACATCGGAGTCCCCATCTGCTGCGCCAGCAGCGCGTAATTTCACATGGAAGCTACCCAAGCCAACTGTAGAGGAGGTGGATGATGACCAACTGTCCACCTATACATTCCCTCCTCCTGCTGAGCCATATTCTTTCCCTGGGCCACTCCCTCCCTCCTCCCCTCCCCCCCACAGCTCTCAAGACTATAATAATTGCACTGATGATCCCCAGGACTTGATTGATGTCCCGGAGGCCGATGATGAGCTCCTTGCGACATCACCTTCTCACGATGATGACTACCCAAGACCTTGTGCATCTTGTAGTTTCCTTGACCATATGCATGAACAGGCTATGCACCCGGGTGCCCTCCGTCAGGCCCCCAATCTTGGGGAGGCCAAGGTTGCTCTAGAATGTATGCAGAGATATCTGCGCGGAGAATTGCGCGGCACTGATCTCTGGGGACTCCGAGGTGTCGGTTACAAAGATCCTGACATTAGTGCTTTCAGACAGAACCGTTTGACCGGCATCCGGACGCTGCTGAATATCTATGTGACTCCGGGGCTACAGGGTGGTACTTACGGCCGGTGAGGTGTTTCTGCTCGCTTGGCGGCCCTTGGTCTCGGACGCAGTAAACACTGTGCCCATGTCCTTGCTTCCCTTGCCCGGGAATTTATTCTCACCCGTTGAAACGGTGGCTCAGGCTCTAACGCTGCAAATGCTAAAATACTCAAATCCCTCCAAGGCGAATGACTGAGTCGATGACAATCCTCACAAAATGAGCCTTGTCAACTAAAACTCGAATCAACGACAAGTTGAATTCAGAACACAAAACACCCCTCAACGACGCTAGATAACTCTGACAAGTAGATTGCCTTTTAGGACGAGGGTACGTGCTAAGAGGATACCAGAAGAGAGAATATCTTGTTTATAATAGACCAAGGAGCTAATGGCTCAACAGGGAATACGAGAGTTGGATTTTAGTAAGACTTGTTTCACTTAAAGCTGAGCAAAGTCCCACAAAGGTTTGGTTGGATTTAGAGCTTCGAAAAGCTATAGAGCGTAACAGTAAAAACTGGCAAGTGGGGGTAGGCTGTTTAGACCTGGTGGTGGGCGGTTTAGACCCTAAGTGTCCCGAAGGCGCGTAACTCCGTGTTCTATGTCCCGTAGGCGCGTAACTCCGTGTTCTAGTAACCCCGTGTTCCTTAAGACTCAATCACACACACAAATCGAAACCAAAAGATATCAAATTCTAGTAGAAACCTTGTTTAAGGGTTTGAACAGAAGTTGAGCCTAAACGATACCCTGGACGTAGGAGCGTGATTGCTTCCTACTAGCTAGGTATAATTCAGTGCCCTACAACCACCAAATGCCCCTCCTTATATACTGTTACATTGGTGCTTACAACGACGAGATTACTGTGCTAGACAGCTAAATACAATTGAGTCAGTCAGCAATCCTGGTATCGGGTGTACACTTCGTATTTATGCTATTGGATGATCATAGCCCTATATGTCTTCTTGGCATAGTGCCTAGATACTAATCAGACACATTGGACAGGTAATTCGATCACTGAGGAAACTGGGAGTCATCCCTCCTGTCGAGAGGGATTACTCTCTGGAGTTCCAGGATTAAGCTGCCTGCGCTTGCAATACTCACAGGACGCTAGGGATTAACCATAGCTTCCTGTAGGTACCAAGTTTGCCTAGAACTTTAACAAGACTCGTAAAGTTGCGAAAGCAGAGGCACCGGGAGCGGGCACCGAGGGGACGCATGGTTTGTTGCAGCTGGATCTACGGTGCTCCTTCGAGCGAAAATTGATGTCATATGACACCACGACTGGCGTTCCGAAAAAAAAGGGGCCTGTGTAGTGTGTTTAGATTAATCGAGTAGCCACACACAAGTCGCTGAGGTACCTGATCGGCTTAGCCGCTACAAGCTTGACCAGAGGAGGAGGTTCTTCATCGTCGCTCTCGGCGTCGAGCGGGTCCAGCCCTGGGACATCGTCGTCATCATCGCCGGTGTCAACAGCTGTGGTATCGGGAGATTTTGGGATGTCGAGCATGGAAGTTCAAGAAAGAACGAGGATCATCGGATCAGACTGATCATATCGGAGTTTGATGGTCTGAGTTTGATCATCAATCTATCTTTCTTCTTACCACCATCTCAACAATTAGGCTTGCTCGACATTGTTGAGATGGTGGTTCTTCTTGTCGAGGGAATTCCGAGATTTCAAGACATGTCTTCAAGTCAGAATTGAGAATGTATAATATGTAGGTAAGTTTAGTATGAATCCTCTGCAGGATCGACGTTGTACGAAGTACAGTACATGAGCGGCTTGGGGAAGGTCAGACCTTCAAACGAGTAGAGTACCAAGCTTGTATTTCCCCATCCGGGATAATCTACCGCGATGCCGGCCTCCTCATCCTTGTGGCGAAGGGGCGGACACTGCATGATCTCCTTGCAGTCAGTGGTGGGGCAGCACCAGTCGGTTTCGAGGTGAAGCCAAATGCAGGCGTAGCAGTGACTGTGCCCGCACAGATACCTGATTTTTTTTTTGGTTAGGTTGTGCATGAATGGAAAAATGAAAAAATGCCTATGAAACTGGATGGGCCTTGACATTCGAGCAAATGCTGCATGTCTGGTGAGCTCTGGTAGTCCCCAAGGCTGGAGGCAAGACACCATCCACGTAGAAGTCCACTAGAATACGTGGGGAATCGCTGATGACACGATGTCCCTGCTGGATGCGAATGCGCTGCTCACGCTCGGCGCAGGGGCGGATGTGGGTCACGCCACCAGAGGGTCGGGGCTTGACGGGGCGGTGTGCCCGCCGCTCCTCGAGGCTGCTCTGCCCAATGCCCCAGCACGCAGTAATGTGTTCTGCGGGAGTCATCAATTCGTATTCGGAGAACGTGTACGGTGGGTTGTGATCTGGACGAGGTGAGCAATTTTTTACTGAGAGTCTAGACTGATTAGCCTTGAGCTTTTGACATGAGAGCTTGAGCGAGTGTAATGCAAAGAGGCAGAGATGATCCAAATCAGGGTGTGTGTGCATGATAGGCAAGAGGTTGTGTCCGCAAGCGCACCAAAGACTTATTACAAGTCCAGGATGGGCTCCAAAAGCCACAAAAAAAAGGCGGGGCCGACACCGCTGATAGACACGAACAGTGTGGTCACCAAAACGTTCAAAGCATCGGAGGATGGCCGGCGAGGGCTTGTCGAAGTCAACGAGGTTCTCGTCACGGCTCCTGCATCACTGCCACCGCAATACCAAGCGGAGGATTTCCAGACGGCCGCAGCACTGGAGAGACCGGCATTCTCGTACTTGTGTGAGGAGGGAGAAGACTGGGACAAAACAGAGCTGCCCGAGATTCTTCCTGAGGCAGGCGAGCAGAATCTGGTCGACACCGAAGAGGACGTTATTACGTTGCGGATCGGGAGCGAGCAGGTTTCCGGAGAGGAAGAACACCTCGAACTATGGGAGAGGGCGGTAAGCCTCATCATTAATTTGCCCGAGCGCCTGTCTGATTTTCTGGCAGGATAATCCAATGAAGGTGTTCATGACCGAGTTTCGGCCAGAGACACTGGACGAGATGTTACGTGGGGAAGGGCGCGGCTCCCAGACGTCTACACCGCCTGCACCGGGTGCAAGGCAGCGGACCCACTGTTTTGCTGCTCACGTCAAACTTGCGTTGGGCCGGCAATGTATTGCGAGCAGTGCGTCGTGCAGCGTCATCGACAATTGCCGACGCACATGCTGGAGGTCTGTGGTTTTTTTCTTTGGGATGATTATTTTCTTATTGGGATGCAGCGATGGAACGGCGATTTTTTCGCGCCATTGACGCAACATGATATGCTGAGTGGAGGGTGTATCAACTTGGACATCCGGCAGGTTCCTTCTGCCACGTGCACGTCCTGCGCACAAGATTTCGTTGTTATTGATCTTCTGGGCGTGCGTATGGTGAAGCTCAATTTCTGCGGATGTGACTCGCGGATCGAGCATCGTCAACAGTTAATGAGAACTTGCCTATGGCCGGCGACTTCGTTGGATCCCCAGACCTGTGCGACATTCAATTGCATCAGGTTCTTTGAGCTGGAGAATTGTTTGGGGAAGATCTCCGCTTATGACTTTGTGCGTTCGCTGGAGATGCTCTCCAACAACGACAGGCTGGAGACAGTGTTCAACAACGATGAGAAGACCGAGTGTAAAGCGCCGCCGGTGAGTGGATTGGGTCACACCGGCGTCAACATTTCATTTATTGAACTGACTGTAGGATCGTCGTCAGGCTTTCCATGCAATCATTCGTCAATATCGCCTGATGGAGTTATACAAGTGCGCGGCCCAGGGACAGGAGGATTCAGGAGTTGAGGGTACGGCGCAGGGAGAGCTAGCAATACCGTGTCGTGCCTGCCCTCAACCCGATTGGAATTTGCTGCCGGGGTGGGATGACATAAATTGGGACGAGCTCGATGAGGATCAGAGGTGAGTTCTCCGGATGAAGCTCAAGGTGTGAATGCTAACGAAATATTAGTTATAAATACTTTTTGGAGCTGGCGGAGGACACCAACTTCAAGTTGATAAACCGACAGATTTCCACAGAGGCGACTGACCCGATCGTCGGCGACGACTTGGGATATTTCTGCAACTGCGCCGAATATTCCGAGCATATTCGTAACAACATCGACGAGGAGGAGATTTCTAGTTGCTCTGGCTTCCAGGCAATGTTCCTCGCAAACGTGAAGCATGTGAAAGGTTTACGGGTGACAGGAGTTGGGGGTGTGACGTGTGCGCACCACAATATGTGGCGCGCCAACGGAATTGGTGACTTACAAGTGGGGGAACGGTACGTGATTTGTGTGACATCCGGCGTGTTTTGTTAACCGCGGATTTAAAGGCATTGTAATATGGATTTTTTGTTCTTCTCGGCTGTCCTGGGATACATGTGGTCGTTTCTCATCCTTTCCTATGACGTGGCATGCCAATTTTCCAAAAATATCTGGGAGCGGATGGAAAAGCTGCCGGAGAAATACCACTTAGACATCGACCCTAAAAACGTAAGGTGGATGGTGCCAAACTTCCACCTTCCGCCGCACAAAAAGGGATGCCATTCGGCATTCTCCTTCCACTGGCTCTGGGGCGCAGGGTGTACACACGGTGAAACCGTAGAGCAAAATTGAGAATTCTTAAATGGGATAGCGGGTTCTACGAAGCTGATGGGACTCGGGCGCAGCATACCGCGCTGGAAGGACTTTTTGGCTTCCACAACTGGAGGCGTATGGTCGCACATCGTGTGTCATCGTTATTTGCACATTTGACCTCACATTGATTCTTTTTAGGTCGAATACTGATGCAGCGTATGGCGGATGCCATGATCGAGGGGAAAAACAGAAGGATTCTTTTGATGCGTTCACAGAAGGGTTGACCGAGATGAGTGGGGTGGATGTGAGCGTGTGGCGGAGGCGGGTAGATAAATGGGAGCAGGAGCGGCATGAGGAGGACGCGAAGAACTCTCCATATGAGTACCAGGAAGAGGGTAGGTCATCTATTGTTTACATGACCGCTTACTGACATACGGCTTACTGACATAGATTGAGCAGGTATGACACTCAAGCAGATCCGTTTGGACCTTGCCGTGGCAGAATACGCTGTGACGGGGGACGGCACGGAGGTGGAGCGTGAGGACACTCCAAGTACTTTCATCACCATGGGGATGGAGCTGGAGGAGGTCCAGTATGTTTTTTGTGCACTGATTTGGTAAAGGGGCTGACTCAAATTGAAAGACGTCAGCTTGCTGTCGCAATCAAAGCTGCAGGTCCAACACCCAGCACCAGCCAGGAGCTGGACTTTTTGAAGCGCCGCAGTGCCGTGCGTGTGCGCCTAATTGCTTTCCAGAAATTGCAGAAGACCTACATGCCTCGGGTACGGACATACTTAACAGTGGCACAGCGCGCTGTTTGGGATGCGGACGACCAGCACCCAGAAGCCACTCGTCTTTTCATGCCGTCAGACTTGGGGTCGCGGGGAGCAGCGGCGTAGTGCTTGCGCCGCAGGACTGGATGGGGTCGAGGCACGGTTGCGAGCGGGGGAGGCAGGGACGCACTCACACAGCTGTGTCAAGGCCTCCGCACACGCACTATGACAAATCGCTTCAAACTACAAAGTTGGTCTGGGCAGCGGGCTTTAACTTGGGGGCAAGGCATTTTACGGTAAATTAATATCAAAATACATGCAGCAAAGCTACGCTATCGGTACACGCGCCAAGCTATGCTGAAGCTGAAGGGACATGGCAAGTGGGAGAATGAATTCCGGGCGCTGGCAGACGACAATGTGCGTGCATTGAGCGATCGCGCATTACGAGAGGAGGAGGAGGTGCAAGATGCATTCTTGGGCTGGCTAGGGGTGGCGAAGGGGCCAGCAGCGACGGGTGTGGTAGTGCAAGGCGAGGGCCATCGAACACTATCTTGGATATGGTATGCGACGAAGACATCGACGCTGAGCGATGCCAAACTCCATGAAGGTATGGCCAGCCAGAATGTTGCGGAGAGATTATGTGTCTGACATATTATCAGCTTTACAGGTGGAATGGTGTAAAGCATACTCACAGTGTAATTGTCCGAGAGAGGAGCTGGTGAAGGTGGAGGAGGAGATGAGGCAATATATCCACTTTGGACAGACCGCACGTGCACGTTGGTTGAACAGGGCAGGGACAAGAACAGTCATGCTCAACGGGAAGCATTTGGACGCCGTGGTTTTGGAGGGAGCGAGGGCATATGCAATGGAGCAGGCTGATCGCGAGCGGCGGACATGCGAGCTTCTGGAAGAGATGTGGGCGCCACTGAGAGAGCGGGCGGCAGCATACCTCAGGGCGACAACATTTCGGGTTTGTCTGCGATGACGGTGGAGGTGGAGGAAGATCAGGTGCGGTGGACTGAGGCGAGGGTGTATGGGGAGGAGGAGACCGAGGGAGATATGTATCAGTAGCCAATTTTCTTTTTGAGATTTGTCTTTGGTTCAGTGGGTGGCGGTGTGGATAGCGGTGCGCAGAGTTTTGACTATGTCGGACATTTGACAAAGTGGTATGGTTGCTTCGCTGGAATCAATTAGGGTTTCGGTGAGGGGCGTTCGATCCTGCCAATCGTCACTTATTTTGCTCTTTTTTGCTCTCTTTTGGCGGGCTTCTTTCCATTTTGCGCTTAGGTTTCTCCTGTGTGCTCTCTGTTTCAACCGGCATGCAAATTATCTATTTCATTTACTCAAATTCTACAGCGGGACGGATCACAACATTGCGGAGGTTCTGGTTTTCTCCAAGGATGTCGGGCATGTGCGGGCAGATAGGATTCGATAGGCAACTGATTGATCTCTTTCTGATGATCAGAAGCCGATTGATCGCCGGTTGAATTGCCTGATATCCGGGGCGATTGGAGATGTCCGAGATGGCCGAGACCGAATTAGGAAGGTCGGGGATGGCCGAGGTTGCTACCGTCGTGGTTACGTCAGCGGCATGCGCTTGCCGAGGGATCAGCAGGAGGTTAGCACAGGATACCCAGGCGATGCATTATCCCTATATGTCACTGGCGGTGCGCTAGCCAATAATGTAACATGGCCCCCAGTGATCACTGGAATAATGCATTATTGACACAGCTAGGGGTGATGTTGGTGCGTTGCGCAGGATTTTGCAATGCGAGTTTTGACGTTCAAGACGTGCAACACACACGGCAAATAGTCCATACATTATTCATGGGATTCTGCAGGTATAGCTCGCAGTATTCTCCAAACAGACAACATTAACTTTGCGGTCTGCCTGTGAAGGAAGTCAGCGAGTGTTTGAGAAAGGGTTAAAAATCACCTGAACAAGTTGTCGGCTGAGATTGCAGGTATCATCATTTGCGTAATGTGTCCACCATGAAGAGAGTAGGGCAACGAGGGCCGGGGAGCAAGAGTGGGAAAGACGAAGATTAGTCAATCTCCTCCACGCCGGGACCGTCGTCTGATGTGCTTCCGATTTGGTTCGCCATATCCATCATCTCCTCATGACACAGAGACGTTGAGGACACCATTGGTGTCTATGTCAAATGCAACCTCAACCTGATGGACACGACAGGGTGTGGGGCAATGCTGGAGAGCTCGAACTTGCTGGGCAGGTTGTCGTTCGCACATGTTCCCCTCGCACACCTGGATGAGCACACCGGGCAGGTTGTCGGAGTAGGTTGCCAAGGCGGTGGCTTTGCACTTGATGAGCACATCCATTGGCAGTCCCGATACCAAGGGAGAGGCTGGGAGAGGGGAGCGATGAGACACTTGCCGTGAGGCTAATGGGTGAACAGCTGGGAGTGATGCCGGAGTAGTAGTGCGGCAAGGAACCAACACTAAAACTCCAACTAAAAACAACCAAATTAATCACTACCACAAAACTTTCACAGAACTTAACAAAGCGTGCAAGATTTCGGGGTTCCAACAAAATATATGTTGTGGCAATTTTGGACTACGACGACGAGGGTAACCAGTTGAGCCAAAGGTTCAACGACGGCAGTCCAACAGTCCAAGGTGCTAAGCGACCCTAAAAGACGTGAAGGTTGTGTTTTATCGAAGTGTGGGGTGGTTATCTAATAACCCAATACAATCGTAATAACTTTCGTGGATCTAATTGCAAGTTTGGCCAAACTGAACTCTAAGTCCAAGTCGCCTTAATTGTGAGCTCTAAGCTTCCGATTCCTAAACTGCTTTTGCCTAAACCAAACTAAACCAAACTAATCTTTCCTAAGCTTGTGCAGTGGGACGATAACTTTATAGCCAACAACTAATTTTATTGCAAGTAGAACTAACGAGAGAAACTATGATAGTTTCCAACGGTAACTCCGAGGAAATTACAGACTTCACAACAGCGACTCTCTAGCAATTAGCTCGGAGCGCCTAATTACGAAGGGTGGAATCCACTGGCAATACAGAGAGAAACTACCTCTATTTATACAAACTGCTGAATCTAAAAGGAGAAACACACAAGTCACTGAATTAGTACAAACGGATAAACGGAACTCTGGGTATAATGTAAGCAATTGTTATATCCATGCAACTCCGGAATCCATTCATACTCCAATTTCCGAATCTCCGGGCCTTCTGGCTCCGGATCACAATCCACCTGCATGGTTTCAACAGCATAGAGATATGTCACATCGGGTCACGTCACATCCCTCCGGCTTTTCATCCACTTCTCCGACTTATTCCTCTTTTCCTCTTTGGGTACTCCTGGTTGTTGTTCGTGATGATCCGGTCCAATGCCCTGGGAAAGTCCGGACTCCGGTCTGTGTCTTCCGTCCGGACGCTCTACTTTACCTTTGTCATTCCTTTTCACACTTCCCTGATCCCTCCGGCACATCGTCCTTCCTTCCGACGATTTCGACACTTGCACAATTCACATCCTGTCAATCCTGCACAAGCCACTCAGGACTCCATCCTCCTCCTTCCCGGCTTGTACTCCGGACTCCGATCTTCCGGTCCGGTCCGGACCTCCTCGATCGCCTCGGACCTTCGGCCCTATTATGCTATCCAGTATTACTATGCCATTCCGTTTATCCGTTAAGTTCTTATTCCACATTTGGTCTTCCTTTTGTTATCTTCAAGTCCCTTGTTCCATTTTAGGACATTAGTTTGACTTACTCGTTTTAGAACAAGACACATGCTTTTCTATATATACCTCTAGTCCAATCATGTATTCCTTATCTGGAAAATTAACGTTGTTCCATGTTTCCTTTCATGGCTGAAGTCATTCACTTTTCCCTTCGTCTTTGACTCGACTCTGGGGGTTGTACTTTCGACCTCCAGACGTCCTTTATGCTCTTTGCTTTGATTCCGATGACCTCCGGTCGATCCGGATCATCCGGTTCCCACGCTTCTCCGGTCCGCCTCCGGCAGCTCTCCGAATCGTGGAACCTTTCCATTCTCGTCCCGGCTTGACAGTCAGGCAGTCGCACACCCTTCTGAGCTGTGGTGTTTGCGAGAACAGCCGACCTTCGACCTCCGGTCTTGTCTGAGCTTCCGGACTCCTTCCGATTTCCGGACGGTCCGGACCTCCGCAGGGCTTACGGTCCTCCCTTTGGCTCAGTATATAACAGCAATCCAGATTTGGATGGGTCCATGCGGTTTTCAGGGTTTTGGGTGTGCTCGATTAGGTGCGAGCTAACCCTAATTAAAATACCAGGTCAATGATTGGCCAAACCAGCCAACCCTGGGTTTGGTTAAACCTGTTCGGTCCTACTGACCCTCTACCCTGCCCTGTGTATGTGATGCACATCCACATGGTCTTTATTTGCCTCCGCTCAGGCTCAGTCAGCGACTCACATGCGATGTATTGCCTTACTGGGATTTTGGACGAGTTGCCTCTGTTCTGGAAGTGGCTAGCCACGTGGTACAACATAATACCCTTCTTCGGCCAAAGTCAGTCATCGGCCTGACCCGGACTTGCCAAGTTGTAGCCCTTCTGCGGCCCTACACCTTTGTTCCATAGTTTGTCCAAACCCCACTTGGGTATACTCGTAGTCATTTTGAATGGATATGATTTGTATTCCCTTGATAGGATCATGCGTCGGTAGACTAAGGTTTGTTTAAACCTAACTAAGCCCTGAATGGTTTGTCCAAACTCCTCACAGTATGGCCCTGGACTCTGGCTCGTAAAAGTCATTGCTGCAGAACATCCCTGTAATTTGTATAGTGCATATGCGTAAGGACCTTAGCTAGCTGCTCGGGCTTACACTAGCTCTCATTTGAGACTGATGAACACTTGTTATGTTTTAATATACTGATGAAAGTATATTCCAGGCGCCAAAATTGAAAGATTTCAGGCCCAGCCGTATACCATGCTTATCAGCAACATCAAAGATTGTGAACCTGAACAGGCTGGCGAGGAAACAGAAGGTGCAGCAAACAGTCGGACTCCCCCACCCCAACCTTGAAAAGTGTCATGACGTGGCAATCCAACATACCGTCTGCACGCTACCAGCAGTCCTCTGTTGCAGCTCATTCGGCCAGTCGGATACGAGGTCTTGGGGTCGAGAAGAAAGGTGGAGCGCTGGAAGTCGCCAAAGTAGTCGGAGGAGATGACAAGAGTGTTGTTGATGGTGGTGTTGAGGTACACCACCAATCTATTCTCCTGGAGAACGTGGTCGTCAGCATACAAGACGCAGAGTAAACAAAAAACCTACGACTTTTCCCGCTGCATTACTCTATGGGGATGTAGTGTTTGCTGCCCTGGAGTGCTCCTCATTGCTGTTGAGGTTGCAACCCGATGGCGCTGATTGAAATGCTCAAAGGAGACATACGAAGTGGTGTGGTGATCAGCTGTGGTGAACTCCATGAAGGCTTCGTTTATTGAATGTGGCAGGTAAAACTTAACTGGAAACATACCTCAAGAGAGAACCACTTATTCCCTGTGGCTGACCAATTTCCCACCTGTATTTTGAGCCAACAAATCTTGTCTCGAGCTGGCTGGCTAAGTTGGTCGGCCAGATGTTGTGATTTGGGGCTGGAAAGTTGCTGGAAAGGCATGGAGGGGACTAGAATCACGCTACGAGGACTCATGCAAAAGGATTTGAGGGCTCAGGTTCAGAGGAAGAGAGTGCAGGGAGAGCAAGGATGTGGCAGGGAGATGGCTGGCATCATGCCAAATATAGACAAGAGTGATGCCCATATATGGGCATTACAGCTGCCAGGGCACTGCACCATATGCTGCTTGATACTACTGCAGAAATTGCTCATTAGTGTCAGACACACTAGCCAATGCAATGCAGTGACACAAACCAGGCCAAGGTGTGCTCAGACTGAAAAGAGAATAGGAGGATGTGTGAAATAAGTGCAGATCAACTCCAATAAGTTCCGATCAAGCTGGATAAGGCATCTGTTCATGACAACAGTACTAGTATTTATGGGGCTTGTAATAGCAGTAGTTCTCCAAGCATGCAACCTGCCCAGGACACAAAACATCCTCCTCAAGTTATTATCTGTGCTCCATCAGCTTCTATCTATAATAGCAAGAAGAAAGTGAAACATACAAATCACCCACACCCTAGTCACAATGAACATCTGCACAGCAAGGATCACAAGGCAGAGGGGCACCATTTGCCAGTAGAAGTAGATGCAGCAGAACTTGGGGGGGGGGGGGGGGGGGGGGGGTGCTGGGGAAGTCAGCAAGGATTCAGAGGGTGCTGTTTGTATGTTCATCAGCATTGGGTTGATTTGAAGGTAGAGCAGGAGGTGGACGGGAAGGTGCATGAAGTGTGTGCCTGATGCTGCATTCAGGTCCAGGGCTGGGACCGGTGAAACGGTGACTCTCGGGTACGCGTGAAAGATCTAATGGAAAAGCTAATGCAAGCTGCTGCAAAACCAACACACAAAACACCAACTAAACCACTAACCAACCAACAACTACTCCTTTTAATGTGAGAGAACCAGGGTGTTCGGGGGTGCGGATCAAGTATTAGATCCCAGAACAGAGAATAAATCCCTCAAAATGTCTGATTCGGTCTTTTTGGTCTTATCCCAATAATGAGTTTAATCAAAAACTTGGCTTGTAGGCCGAGTCAACACAATGTTATTGCTGTAAGGGACGGGTTTGTATAATATAACGATCTAGTGACCGGCAAAAGTGGGTTTTATAGGTTTATAGGTTGAGGTTTGAGGTGCCTCTGAAGACTACTGTTAATTCATCTTATGAATCCCGTAACTGAGAGTTTGAGGTGCTCTTGAGACTACTGTTACTTCGTCTTATTAACCAAAAATCCAAATCACACAGTCAAGTCAATCCAATCAAGTTTATTCCACAAGAGGGTGAGGGACAAGCACTTCCTAACTTGAAAGCTGCCTCCTTTACAACCAATAGCAAAATGAGATACTGGCCGGATCAGGGCACAGCTAACTAGCTTAAAACTACTCTACTCTGGTCCTTATATACACCTACAATACTGCTTACATGAACACAACTAGTATACCAAAACTAAGCAATGAATAAGCAGATCTGTATCAAGTGTCCTAGTGGCTGGGGCATGGGCCATTGACTCATTTCCTTCCACAAATATCAATCTCGCATGTGGAGATGCTCAGAGTCTTGATCTCTGAACGAGCTCGAATCTTCTTTGCCTGGTACACAGTCAAGTACCCTTATCGGGATAAGCCACTTATTCGAATCGTGTTGTTGCCGGCTTTCAAATGAACCTAAGGAGGGCATACCAAACTAAGGTTGATATTTCTGATATGTCACGGGGTTATCTGAGTGATCGGGTCCCACACGGAAGAGTGACTCGGCAGAATTGCCTTATGGAGTCTCGGATCCGGAATATCCAACAAGTCTGTCATTGCCTGTTCTAGACCAACATGGTCACATGATCTGTCACGTCGTGTCTCTAGTTGGCACTTAGGCCCACAAAGTCAAAGTGGTGGATTTAGACCATCCTCAGTATGTCTGCATGCATATTTTATATCTCCTTGATCCTAGTCTAGCAAACAGCTCATCCATATGAGATTTCGGGTACTGTTATGATTTTAAGTCTTATGCTGATAAGCATTATATTAGCCCCAAGTGTGGAAGTACCACCATAATGAGTCCTGGACTTGACCCATGCTATGCAACTAGAAGCTGCTCATTCGGAGCTCATGATAGCTTCTCTGAGAGTGCGTGGACGCCAATGAAACAAAGCAAAATTGCAAAATTCCATGCGTGCAGATTTACACGGCTTATCACCGGTCAAGGCAGGGCATTGAGGAAGGGACATGTAAAATGAACGGGATGGGAATTGCATAAAATGCAGATGTACAAATGGGACCTGGACAGGAGGAATGAGGCGCAGAATAGAATGGGTGTAGTAAAAACAGACCAGGAAATCAAGAACAAAAGAAAACATATGAAAGGAGGAACAAGACACTGCAGGGAGAGAATACAATCAGCATGAGTGGTTGAAAACACTTACCTGAAGTGTAGCAAATCACTCAAGGTGAGTGATACCACTCAATCAACCTGAGTGAGTATATACACTCAGGTTGATGGAGTTTTGGCAGAAATCTCCATTGGCCTGAGTGTATACCACAGTCAGGTTGAGAGGTTTCGTGCAGTTGTCTTGAGCGCTGTTTTCAGTCAGGCTGATTGTGATATTCGGTTGGGTGTTTCGCAGATTATATTGTCAACCAACTAGTTAAACAATTCTACATGTAGCTGTAGTCTAAATCCGCAACACACACTGCTTCGAGTGCATCAAGGGCCACCTGTGATTCGATCGTCGTCAGATCAAACAACAAAAGTGAGAATTTACGCCTACCTTTGTGCCAGGAGTCGGGTTTCGGAGGTCGTCAAGTAGCCTGATTCTGATCAAAGCCAGTTCAGGGTCAAATTGCTGATGCACCGTGAACGAGGGCCTTGAACGCTTCCGTGATCGCCTCATGAATTTGTCCTGTATGGGGGTACATGAAGATCAGTGAGGGACCAATGCGAACGTCGATGGAAGTGAAGAGAAGAAAAAGCTATACGATGCCAGGGCCAGATACTACTTCCCTGTGAACATTGTTGATTGTGGTGCTGACAGCGAGAGCAACACACCTGTGTGGGGGATCCCAGTTGTAGGATGTTCGGAATGACGCAGAGAAGATTTTTGTACAATGAGAATGTGGGGGTATTTGTAGATAGATGTGAGAGAACACATCTAAAAATATTAGGAAAAATAGTCGCACCTGCAAACCGCGCGAACTGAGGCTTCATTTAAATCGTCAGAGAATTGCAATGTACGAAGAAGATCAAGAAACGCACCCCATTAATGAACGTGTCTGTCACGACCCTGAGCATCTCTTTAAGCTCGTGCGAACATCGGACACTGGACATGGCCGCAAATGATGTGATGTGCCCTGAAGTCACTCCGAGGCCTGTGCAACGATTACGATGGCGTAGGATGTGGCGTATGTGCTACCGATTCTCGCGGCAATGGCAATCACCTGGGAGATAAGAAGCACTGGGCAGCACTGGGCAGTGATCATAGACATTGCTTACGACCCCCGTACGAGGCTCCTGACCCGACGGAAGCGATGGGTATTGTCCCTGCAGCAAAATGAATAGATGGATTGACAGGGAGGGATTCCCGGGCCGCCGATTTGTGCACAAGTAGGATTCAAGTTTGTGAGCGAAAAGGCGCCATGGTCAATTGTCAGAGAAAGGCAGATAGTTTTGAAGGATACACACGGAAAAGGCAACCAGATACACGATGCAGACGATGATGTACTTCCGGTGGTGACTCCAGGTGAGTGGCTGCATTTATTGTGGACGCAGGAGGTGACGAAGGGACAAAATCGCCATCAAATACGGATGGACTCAACTTTCCGTGCGACCATCCTTTTAATGTCGTTCCTCCATCTCCAATGGGGCTTCCATTTCAAAATGTGGGTCCAACAGGGTATACGAGCATCTACCGGGAGTGCAGAAGAAGTCAGTTGAGCCCGTTTCGGGAGATAAAATGCCTTGAAGATCATGGGCAATGCACTCTCTGCTGAAGAGCACATTTTGAAATGTTGGATGCTTATTGAGTCAAAAGAGCGGTTGAATGGGAGAGTATGGATAACATACAGACTATCGAAACATTTTATAGACCTTGGGGAGCACTGGTAATCCGCTATACGTCCTTGTTGGTGGAAAGGGATAGATTCTTGTATTTTGTCCATTGGTCGTCCAGTATTAGAGGTGGTTTAGGGACGGAGTGCCTGCAGGAAGTGTGCGACGATGGTGGGAGGAAGAGAGTGTTACATCACATGTCACATCACAAAGGAACACAACAATTCACGCGATATTCGAGCGAAAAGGCGTCCAGAGCCTGAGCCTCGGCCATCATATTTACTGTGTTCTGAATGCGCCAGGTACCCCAATTAAATTCCCTGCTACCTCAATCTTGCCCTCTACAATGGCAGAAAATTTCGAAGTGACACCAACTTCAAAGTCGTTGTCATAACCTCTGGTTGCATGTCAACCTTCGTGCTCGAGGGGGTACCAGGGAAGGATAGGATACTATGCACTGTTGAGTCGGATTTTTATGCCTGGGAAAAACAAAATGAACTGTGCAGACTTGAGTTTGCAACGGCGGTGGGGGCAACCGACGCCAAACCGACGTTCAACCAATGATCGGGACAAAACACGGACAAATAGAATTACTGCATGCAACTTACTTAAGTCATGGCAACTTTTAGTTGGTTCGGATAGTCAGGCTTGGTTGAACACCGCAGCCACAGCTGCAGATTACATTGCCAGAAATCCATCAAATCCATCTTTTTTTCATGGTGAAATGCACTGGCAAACACCGAAATTTGACTGGAGAACATTCTGGGACAAATCACAAAAATCAATGGTCTAACCTCAGGATGAGTGAAGTATAGCTGAGTGTATTATTTACAATCAACCTGAGTGGACTAAAATACACTCAGGATGACTGATATAATCACATCCTGAGTGTATTCACTCTCCACAGTGAAGATATGCACACCAACATTGCACTAATCACATATTGATTCAGCATAAAGAGTATCTTGTGGAGGTGCCACTTGAGGCTCAAGATACATGTGACCTTATCATCAAGCAAGATGAAGAGCTCATAGACAAGCATTGCAGCGGTGGTGTCTGTGGGTTCTTGTCAGTAATTGTTTGCGGTGGATCCACATCTCCAATAGATCTTTCTGCAGAATAAAACACAGCAAAGACTGTGGATGTGGATGTAGCAAGTCAAAGACTGCAGATGTGGATGTACCAATTGAGATATAGAAAAGTAGAGCAAAACAGAGCATGCATACAAAACATAATTGTGAGCTCAATGTACTCAACCGTGTTGGTGGCAGAGTAGGCTATGCACAAGCATGGGGCTGGGCATGTGCATAGGGGTATTCTAGCACTGAGAAGCAGCAGGTGTCAGTAGTGGTCAGGCTTAGTTTGCCATTGAGAGAGATATGGAAACTGGAAAGATGGAGGATGAGGATGGTGGCGGAGTCAGAAAGCAAGAAGGCAGTGTCCTCAACAGCTGACAAGTGATGGGGGCATCCCTGGACTGCTAGCTCGAGCTTCGTCTTGTGTCATGGGCAGAACATCCACCTCGAGACGTGCAGCAAAGGGAGGCAGGGAGGGAGACAGCAGGTGGTGCAGGTACATAGATAGAAGGGCATTGATTGGACCACCTGCTTGCTGTTACCATTACATATGTGCCACACTGGCCATGTACATCTCAATGTCAGCATATCTTGATGTGGTCATGGTAGTATATCTTGATTGTCAGAGGGCTAGGCTATCTTTCTTTTCATCTTTCTGCGGTGGAGATAGGAGGATGGATGGGATTGTACTATAGGCATTATTTTTTGGAGGATGTATACAACTTCAGAACAGAGAGCCCTCATGACAACTTTCCAGAGTCCTCCAACAAATTTCATCCATCCACTCAGTTGCAATTCTTGAATTGGAATCTGCTCACCAACCTCAGCATCACCTTCATGGGAATTTTAACATGCGAGGCATTTTGAAACCACTCAGTGTTCAAATTTCATACAAGTATCCCAAAACTTTACTATGAATCCAACCTGTTTCACAGTTGCCCTAATTCCAACCCCTCTGAAAATTGGTCAAATCATGAGCTCATGAAAAAATCAGTAAATCTTGATAAGAAAGGAAGTGGCAATACACTACCTCAGCTTTGATAGCCTCTGTCTCTTGGTGTACTTGCACCCACACAATATTTATGCCTGTGATTTTATGCAGATGCTATGGGGAGTTGGTCTGAGCTGATAACTGAATGGAATGGACTTACACATATTTTCCCCCAGATTTCGTTGCACCCATCTTTGTCAACGGCTAGGGCCATGAGTGATTGTATGAAGAGGCCATGTGAATGATGTTGACTGTGCAGCTAGATGGATCCGAGGTGGTGTGGGAGCAAGCAAGTGCATGCTTGCACACAACTTGCGGAAGCACTTGTCATCCTTCTTTCTGTGCAGAGATATCACCAACCATCCAGTTGTGTACTTTCTGACTGTTATATATGAGCCGACGTGGGGGAGTGATCCAAAGTTCCGAGAATACCAGAAGAACAGAAGGATGGAAGTCAGTAGATATATTGCAAGCACCAAAGGAAGATAAGGGTGTGTGTACTACCTGTGCTGAAGGGGATGAAGTAGAATGTCAGAAGTTCTGGTGAAGCCGGAACAACTCAGAGCAGAGCGAAGAGCAAACCATGTTAATAATCAAACTGAAGAGTACAGGAGGGTTTATATAGTAGTCAAAGATCAATATCCTAATATGGTAAGACAAAGCGACTACCTAAAGCAGGACTTGAATATAACAAAGCAAAAGACATACAGAGATGGAGAAGACAGATAGATGCGATATAACGGACAAACGGGAAACGCTCAGTAATCCTTCATTGTGTGAAAACCTGATCAGCTGAGTTGGACCGACAGCTTCCGAAACACCGGACGCTCTGAACGCTGGAGCTTCCGGTGGGAATGGAAGGTCAAAGTGCATGGATATAACAGTAGCCCCCTCTTATGTTCCTTACCCCCAAGGAACATAGGAAACAAGTCAAGATATGTCGTAAAAACTTTGTCAAAAAAGTTTGGGTGAAGTCAAAATAGCTGTATAGCTGAATAGCCATCCAACCGTCGAATGTTTGAGAAAGTCACGTGACTGGAACCAAAGTGGCAGTGACTCATCTTTTCTTTCTGCTTCCTCCCACCATCTCACATGCCCCCCCTCGCTTCTGGGCTTACCATCTTGTGCTCAGAACCTCCGAGCGACAGAAGCAACGATGGTGACAAGAAGCCACTGGACAAGGGCAAGAAGCGTGCCACCAAGCACGAGATCAACAAGGTCCTCGCAGAGGAGGAATGTCGGAGGAAGCCGGCACGGAAGGCGGCGATGGAAGCGGAGATGAAGGAGTTGCAGGAACACCTGCAGGCAGCGGAGCAACGTCGCCATGGGGAGGAGCAAGTGCTAGCGCACATCGCGGCACATATGCAACAGCTCCAGAACCCAGAGGGTGGAGACAAAGCGGAGTGATTCGGGGTCGGGAGGAGATGACGCAAACAAGAAGAATATGGAGACGGACAGCGAGAAGGAGGTCGAAGGTACGTTGCAGTGGACTCGTTGGAAGCTCTTGAACTAACCAGAAGTTCTGTAGCGTGCAAATTATGCTGGAAAAAGGCATTCTCCGCAAAGTCAAGACAAGTGCCGGCGGACGCACAGCAAGTGCATGCTGCTTCTGCACCCGACTTGTGTGAACAAGCATTGGGACGAGTCGGTGGCCGCCTCTGCAGCGAAGAAGAAAGAATCAAAGGGCAAGAAGAAGCCGAAGAAGACCAGAGGTTCCGGTGGGACTGTTGTGGGGCCTAGCTGCAGGGTGTTGGCCAGCGCACGTCATTGCATCGTCTCGGCCGACAAGGATGACAGACCGGAAGTTCTGACCATGCTGCCCCAGACCCGCATTGACAACCTCCGCGAGACCCTACACCGCCTCGATCGTCGGAGCCTGAATGTTTACCGCCGCCGATACCGCACCACCCACTCTATCCTCTCCAACGCGGTGGGAATCTTCCACCACAGTGTGTTCAAGAAGGAGAAGCCGGAGTGGCTGCTCAATGCGATGGAGGAATTGGATCAGGATCGGGTGTCCGTGGAAGTGGAGGCGGAAAAGCGGAGAGCGAGGGCGATTGTCGTGGATGACTCGGACGAGGAGTCAGAGCTCCGGACACTGGAAGCCCCAAAGACCCTGGAGGCTCCGAAGTCGCCGGAAGGTCGCAAGAAGTTGTCGGAAGTGAAGTCTCCAAAGGAAATCAACTTGGATGGAGGATAGCCATCTGACCTCGAATTTGCGGACGGCGCCTGCTCGCACATTTCTGTGTGATGCTGGCGATTGTCACGCAGGACGTTCTGCAGTCGCCAGAGGCTCCAGACAATGGAAAGGAGCATGAGAAGGACGAGATCGGCGAGGAGAACCATGGAAGTCGACGTGTGACTGGAAAATGGTCAATGAAAATGTATATAGATATTTTCTTGAAACTCAACACAATTTTTCTTGGTCATAAATCGTGTGATGGATTGGAAGTTCTGAAAAGGCCGGAAGATCCAGAATTGTGTGAGCTATGAGTTGGGACCCGGTTTGTTCGGGAAACGACGATGGAAGTTTTCAATATGTTCATTGGCGTCAAGGTCGTCAGCACTAACCAAATTAAACTGTTCATTGGTATTCTTGTACCCCAGCCACTCCACATAATAGCGGAGTCGTGTTCCGGGAGTTCAGAACCTCTGGTTGATCTTCGCATCAACGATTTGCTTGATCTCGAAGTGTTCGTCACTGTTGATGACTTTGACCGCAGCCAGAGAAGGTTCCTCACGGCCAGGAAATGGATTTGGAACATGGGGCTCAAGTTGAGAAATATGGAAAACCAGATGAACTTGTGAAAGAGTCTTCAGAAGACAGATGGT